>QEOT01004429.1:122792-206320 GCA_003123785.1 Pterocarya stenoptera
TTCAATAATTTGAAAATTATATGTATATTTTCGTCTATTGATAGTTTTGTTTAAATTGGAACTAAGTTTCACATTATTCCGAAAAACACGCTTGATGAATGATGATTTTTTAAAAATGTACTTTTTAACTTATTTGAGACTAAAAAGTATTTTAATATGTAAAATCAAAATAACCTAATTTTATCATTAAAGAGTTTTTAAAATTATGAGTAATATTAAGTACAATTATGAGTTGTGCAAACGTTGCACATTTATTTTGAAAAAAAGTGAGATCGACTATTAAAAAATAAATTTTTTCATGTAGATTTTATATTTATTCATTTTTTTCAAAAAAAAGTGCACGACACTTGTGCATTCTATGATTGCAAATATCAATCTAAAATTATTTAAGTACTTTTTAAGATAGTATATAAATATATACTATCTATTTCATATTAAATAACTCATATTCTACGTTAAGGCTATGTTTAGATGTTGAGATGAATTGAGCTCTCTATGAATAATTGTGAGTTAGGATGATGAAGTAAGTTCTGTGAGACCTATCTAAAATGAGTTTAGATGTCTTTAGATGTTAATATGAGTTTATATATATTTATAGGAAGTTGAAAAAAATTGTGAGTTCCACTTGTAAAGATGAGATTGAGTTAAAAAAGTTGTGAGTCGCACGTGTAAAGAGATTTTGAGTTAATATAATTTTAGTGATTTGAGAGTTGAATATTTAAATATTAGAATAGATCTAAATCTGAACCGAACTCAATTAAGTTGAATGTGGTCAATGAACTAAAAGAACCCATTGATCCTATAGAGAATACTACGCTTATGAAGGCAATTTAGGCAACGGTGCCGTTTTGTTAGCTTTGGAAGCACGCAAGTACACGCCTTCAACCGGCGGTTGGATGCCAGGAAGAACCGAAGAAGGGAGGAACTCGGAAGCAAATACAGACGTGTGTTTATACTTTATACATACCTAATGATAATAAACAAATGAAAAAAAAATTGCAATAATAAATATATATATATTTATAGATACTTTTTGTGAATCTCCGGCTCGTCTCTACTTTCCTTCCTCATGCACAGCTTTTATTAAATATTATTATTCCGAAAGCACCAAAATTAAAAGAAATTACGCACAAAGCAATAATAATAATAATAATAATAAACGACCAAAGACTAACTACGACACCCCAGTTTTTTTTTTTTTCCCTGCTCTTGGGACATCAAACGAAAACCAGGCCAACAAAGTGGGATAATTCTGATTCCGGTTTCCAACGACCGGCTCGATCGCATACCTGCCGTCCGGTATCGTTTCTTGATCGTGGATTTCAATTGAGAGTTAACTGTCATTCAATTCGGTAATTGTTGATTTATTCGTCGAAATCTCAATGAGGGTCTGTGTTTCGGAGGAGGGATCGGGTTCGGCTTTGGGAGCTTCTATTTTATTTTTTAATTTTTACAATTTTGTTTTGGTGTTTGCTGGGTTTGGGATTCTGTGATGTTGGACTTTAGGGAAGGAGAGTGTGCTAGGGGGTGTTAGGGTTTTGGGGTTTGGGCAAGGATTAGGGTTTGGGTGGGATGGTGGATATGGAAGGGACTACGGAGCTCGAGGAAGGCGAGGCTCTCTACTTCAAGGCTGACGACGATAAGAAAATTGATCCTGACATCGCTCTCTCTTACATTGTAAGGGCTTCTTCTGTGTTCCGTTGGATAATCGCTTAATTATTTTCCTTTGCAGTTAATCTTGGTTTTGAAGAAATTCTATTTCTTTTATCTATCCGTTGGTTCGAGGTTCAAGTTCTGTTGTGGCGTTTGTATGTTGAATGGTATAATGGAAAGTAACAGTTTGTTTGGTCCACGGGAAATTGTATGATCAGGAGGTTGAATATTTCAATCTTTAGCTTTTGCTCGATGTGGTACAAAAAAAAGAGGAATTGTCACTTGGTACATTTTGTCATTGACCTTGTGGAGCAAAATGGAACTGGAAACTGCCTGTAAACGTTTAAATTTTATTCTTCCAGCTGTAGAAACTTTGTAGGTTCTCTTTTCACAGATATAAAGATTGCATATTTATGCCCAATACGTATTTGAGTATGTAGCAAATTGTTAAGCAACTGTGGAGAAGCTCTTGATATCAGGTTCTATTCTAGGAATTTTGTTTGAACAGGGAAAATCCTTCTGCAGATTGTTAACCCGTTCTTATTTGGAGAAACATCTGAGGGAACTTGGACCTTTTTTTATAAAAAACTTAAATCCCACAGTAAGGTTTCAAGACTTACTTTAGTTGATTAGATGATCTCTCGGGCTGGAAGGATGAGTAATAGAAAGTTTTTTGCACTCTTCCTTCCTTTAAATGTGAGAAAGCATTTTGGAAACTCATTATTGAATGCGATGAAAATGTTTGTTAAAGTGTGGGCAGCTCTAGGACAAAACTACTTTGTATAATTAATATATGGGAACCGTATGCTGAAATTGTGACATTGACAAAGTTTACCTCAAATGCCAACAACTTGGCCTTTTTTATCATTCTGGACATGTTATAGATAAAGTTATATATCTTAGTTTCTGTGTAAATGTCATTTGTAAGAGTTTAGTTCTCTTTCATAAAGGACGAGAAGGTTCAACATGTTCTCGGCCATTTTCTAAAAGATTTTGAAGGCGGGGTTTCTGCTGAGAATTTGGGTAAGTGACTTGTTATGAGAGCTGTATCTCATAGAGAGAAGTGCATTCTTTGTGCATTTGAAAATAATAATATGGGAATTTTGATATATTGGCAGGGGCAAAATTTGGTGCCTATGGCTCATTCTTACCAACCTATGAACGCTCTCCTTCTAAGTGGTCTCGTCCAAAGAGTCCACAAAGGAACTACAATGCACCTAGATCTTCAAACGATCTACCCATCAAGGTATATCGATTTTTTACTTTTAACTTTTGGATCATTTGGTAGGAAAGAGATGTATATGGCTGACATCTAGCCAGCTGGGGGAATTCTATTTTACTTGAGCACTGTGGGTTATGTTACCTTACAGGGTGTCTCTCAGAATTTGAAAGCTCCCTCGAATATAGCCCCATATTTGAGGCTTGGGACTGCTTCTCGTAGTGCCCATCAATTGCATAATTCAAGGGTTCCTTCTGCAGATGTTTCCATCAAACAAAGTCGAGATGCCGAGAAGAGCCCCTCAAAAGATGAAACATTCAATGGGCCAGGCAATCCAACCGATCAAAGAACACTTAAAGTTCGAATAAAAGTGGGTTCTGATAATTCTGGACAGAATAATGCAGCAATTTATAGTGGTCTTGGACTTGATTACTCTCCATCTTCATCAATGGGGAACAGCCTGGAGGATAGTGGAGGAACGTCACCCATGTCTCAAGAGACTGTTGATAAGTCTCCCACTAGCATCATCTGGGTAATGGTTTGTTTATTATTTTATGCATATTATGTAACTTTGCCACTAGATAGAACTCAAATGATCTGCTTATGTTTGATGCTATTTATTTATTTGCTAAACAGGAAATGACGTCCCTCCCCATTCCTGGGGGTGTGCTCATATCACCTCTTCATGACAGCTTGATGAGAAATGAAAAAGTTTATTGTGTAAGTAAACCCATGCTGCCCCTCAAAGGTCATCAAGAACACTCTGCTTTGTTAAAGGAAAAAGGAACAAAATCAGCGGGGAAAAGTGAAAGACTGGTAGAATTGAAGCATTGTAATGATACAGATTTTGAGGATGGCACGACATTAGAAATGAAGAAAATATCAGTAGATGAAACCATGGAAGCAAAGGAGCTTTTCTCCGGTAACATGAAATGCACACAGGTTTCCAAGTCAGCATTTGATGTTTGTGACACTGTCAAACCAGCTGGTGGGGCTTCTGAAGTTTCATGGGAGAGTAACAAGGATGGTGGGAAAGATAAAATACTTTCCTCTGAATTAGTGAAAGAGGAATCTTCAGAGTCGATATCTGGCCAGGAACGTGGCAAGAGTGAGAAGCGAAATCCTAGGAGTGGTTTAGTGGAGAAATTTCATGGAAATAAAGGGGTAAGTTCTCACAGGGATGTTTTAATTGACTGTAAGGATAATGGCAATGGTCTGTTAATTTCTGCCTCCGTAAAAGGTTACTCTGATGAGGCCAAATGTATGGAAGATCTAAATCCTCGAAAGGAGAAGGTTGGCTGCAAAGCTAAATTTCATGAAGACGATAACGTTAATGTTCCTTTTAAGACAGAAAGGTTGTCATTTGAAGGCAACAATAAGTCAAAAGGGCCGCAAAGTAACTGCAAGCCAGTGGCTGTTTCGACAAAGCAAAGCTTGAGTCTTCTTACAAGTGTAGAACCACATGATAAAAAAAGTACTAGTTATCGTGTTACTGACTGTAATGGTAAAGTTCGAAGGAAAAAGTCACAGAAGGATAATAAGGGCAAAGATGGTCATGGAGATTCAATATCGCCTATGAATTTGAAAGAGAAAGATAATCAAATGGATCCAGTGGGGAGGCCTTGTGATGATAGACCTAAAGATGCTAATGGTGATTTTGAAATGCAACAAAATATGTTCTTGGATAAAAGAAAGGGAAGATCAAGTGGTAAGAAAGTTGATAAGCAGTTAGTATCTGCGGCATCTAACAAAAATGCTTCAACAGTTTGTCCTCTTGCAAAAAATGGACTCACTTCCAAGATGGTACCAACAATGGTGGTTCCTGTAGTTATAGAAGAACATTGGGTACAGTGTGACAATTGTCAGAAGTGGAGGCTTCTTCCTTATGGTACAAAGCCAGAGCAACTACCTGATAAATGGTTGTGTGGCATGCTAAATTGGCTGTAAGTTTCTTCCTCCTTTTGGAGTTAACATAGCTGGGTAAACAAACATGTTGACTGTAACCAATGTAGGATCCTTGCGGTCCTTCAGCTGAATCCTAAATAATGTTCCAAGTGCAATGCTCTTTCTCTTTGTGAATGTGTTGTGTGTGTGTGTGCACGTGTAACAAGTATGCATGTTGGTAACTTCTTATCGTGCTCTTGAATTGTTTTAACAGGCATGGTATGAACCGATGTGACATTAGTGAGGAGGAGACAACAAAAGCCCTCAATGCATTGTATCATTTACCAGTTTCTGAGATTCAGAACAACTTGCCAAATCATGTCACTGGAACTGCACTGGGAGCATCCTTTGGTGATGTTCAACATCTTGAGGAGAGTCACCAGAATTTGAGTTCCCATGCCATCTCTAATCAAGTAAAGAAAAAACATGGTTTCAAGGAAAGAGCAAATGCAGTAACCATTGGTGGCCACTACAAGATCTCAAACTCTGCAAAGAATAAGGTACAAGAAACAGTGAAAAGCAGGAGCTTAAATGGCACAAACCAGCATCATGTAGAACCAACTCCAATGAAGAGATCTAGTTCTCAAGCATTGAGTACATTGCGCAACTTGGTTGTGGAAAAAGACATGCTGAATCAGAGAGAAAAGCCAATTAATGGAGGTATGTGTTTCAGTTTAATAATTATATGCAGCTGTCTGACTATTTGGGAAAAGTTGGTAACTCTGTGTGTTTGGGGCCCCAAACAGCTGCAGGTGATGTGAGAAAAATAAAAATGAAAAGCAAGAGGGAGACTGATGAATATGGATGTGGAACCTCTAAGAAGTCCAGGACAGATGATATGTGTGCCGATAAACATCTGACATCCAAAATGAACCTTGGGACGGTGCACATCAATTCAAGTACTGCAATGCCAACTATGGGAAGTGGAAAGGATATCCATAAATATGATGAATTGTTATCTGAAGACACAAAATGTGATGTCAATGACAAGGTGCTAGAGTCTGTTAAGAAACTGGGATACAAAGCACAGGTATCATCTGATGGTGGGTCTAGCAAAAAAGATGCGTCTGTGAAGAAAAGGAAAATGAAGAATCAGGAGTATAATGAAAATGAGATAGATACATTTCAAAATTCTATACCTGATGGCAGGGTATATGACAAAGAAGTAAGTACTGAAAGTGGATTCAGGAAGGACAAGAAGTTCAGATTCTCAAAGACTCAGGTGAAGGAGTCTAGCACTAGTGATGCAGATGATAAGTCAAACAAAAAAGGTAAGATGCCAGGAATTATCTTGTCGGACATTAGAGATCATCCGGTTGGTTTGCAAGAATCTAGGAGAAATGATAAGGACCAGCAGCTCTGGAAACATGAAAAGAAGATTGCATTGGAACAGACTCAGAAAGTTGTGGATTCGTTGAGGAGGGATTTGGGATCTGGACAGGTTTTAGCGGCAGCTAATTCAAGCTCTTCAAAGGTTTCAGGATCCTACAAGACTAGAGCCAATGTTGAAGACATGAAAGGCTCTCCTGTGGAGTCGGTTTCATCTTCTCCTTTGAGGTCCTCTAATTTAGCAAGAGGGGACTTTACAGACAATACCGGGAAAGACGATGCAGTGAATACTGGTCCCCCTGGCATGGGTGATTTCAGAAGATGCTCAGATGGGGACAGTAATGCTGTGATCAATCTTTCTGGGACTGTGATTCATTCTGAATCCCATAAATTTTCTGCACTAGAGTATAGGAATAGAGATGCTAGTCACCAATTCAGTGGTAAAGCCAAGCCTTTTTCTGAAATTGGGAATAGCCATTTGCTTAATGGCACTGTTGATATTGTCGAGCAAAATGTCCAGTTCCTCAATGATGTGCATGCTGCAGAACATAGCTATGATGTGGTTCAAGTGAAGAAGAACCACCGTGACAATGCAGTTCTGCATAAATCTGGAAACGATACCCCCCCGCGATCTAGGGGCAAGAGCAGCAGTTCCATGTCTGAGTTTGATAGAGATAAGATAAATGTTTATGAGACAACAGCTGATGTTAAAGATAGTTCTCCTAAAAACCCTAGCATTAAGTTTCCCAAGGACGAGAAGAATCATGTTAGTCGGAGGAATTCTTTAGAACAATGGTTAGGTGAGAGTCGAATTGACACCAAGTTAAAAGAAAAAGAGCATGATGGTTCAGATATGAAGAGGGATGCTCCATGTAGGAAAAATGGGAAGCTTGGCCCTGAACAGAGCCTGATTCAGGATTTTGAGGGTGAAAGTAAAGCTGACTCGACAAAAAGAGCACTAAGAAATGTGAAATCTAAGTTCTTGCTTTCTTACAGTGAGGGTAAACTGGAAAAAATATCCCTGGGTTGTGGACCTGTACCAGGACCCCAGAAAGTGGATGTCTGTCCTGTTCGTGCACCTGGTGATGTGTCAAAGGCATTAAAAGATTCTGGGAATGTTGATAACAATGGAGTTGAACACAGTTTGGGACATCATCTGCCCGATAGCCAAGGGGTTAGAGATATCAATGCCTCAAGTCCTGTGAGAATGATTTCCTCCAGCCAGGCTGCTACAAACACCCTGAAAGAAGCCAAAGTTCTTAGAGACACTGCAGATCGTCTTAAGGTTCCTGTCGTCCATATTATCTTCTTTTTGTTAAGTAGCTTAATCTTATTATCTGTTTACCTTTAGTTTTCCTATGTTTGATATTTTGTGTTTCCTATTATTCTGACTCTTGAAATGGTTTCAATATCTTTCACAGAGTTCTTGCTTTGGTTTTGAAAGTAATGAGGCTTACTTCCAAGCTGCCTTAAAGTTTCTTCAAGGAGCTTCACTTCTAGAAACTTGCAATGGTGAGAATGGCAGAAAAGGGGAGATGAACCCAATCCAAGCGTATGGCACTGCAGCTAAACTTTGCGAGTAAGTGACACTTTTGAAAGTTTTGAGAAAATGCACTTTCCTCCTGAGTTTGCTTTTATTGTTTTATAGTAAATTACTTTTTCTACCTATGAACTGCCACCCATTTTGCAATGTACATCCCAACTTGCGAAATGTTGCAATATGCTCCCTAAACTACCAACGGTTTTGTCGCGCACTATCTATTAAGATCTGACCTTTAAGATGAACGCGACATAATCTTAATGGGCAGATCTTAATGAGTATGCGCATCGAAACCTATTGGTAGTTTATGGTGCACATTGCAAAACGGATAGCAATTCATGGATGCAAAGGGCAATTACTCTCTCTTTTTTTCACATGTATTAAGGAGCAAATTGTGATTAGAACGTATTAAATATTGGCATTAAACAAATCTTTCTCATATGAACTAGCCTGTGGACTTAAAGCATGACTTTTAGAGTATTAAATTTTTCAATACAAGCTGTATCATGTTTTAATAGTTTGTTTGTAGTTTAAACACTGGAAGATGAACTGAACGACTTAGACTGGCTTGAGCTTATTAATTGTTCAAACCAAGCCTGAGGAGATGACATTTAACAGGCTTATTTGTAGTCTAAACATCTGAAGACGAACCCAGCTGCTTAAGCTTGGTTTCATTTGTGGGATACTCAAGCTAAGCTCAATACACTTTCTGAGCTGGGACCCAGCAGCTGGATATTTGGCTTGTCTTAGCTCAGCCACATATTAGACCATGTCTGTTATGGCTCGAATTTTTAACTCTTGGTGATTAGTTTTTGGTTATTTTGATTAGTGATCTCAGCAATAGCTCAATCATGTCATTAACTTTAGAGCGGGATGTTGTTAGTATTTTTTTCCCAGAGTGAGAAAGTTAATGCAAATGAACACAGTTGCAGCACAATAACAAGTGTGATTCTCACAGCACTATACTATTATAAAGATCTAATTTCTGTTCCACCTACCTCTCTGGGGTTCTATGCTGAACCTTATGTTTCTCCAGACTCTGTGCTCTTCAATATGAAACACGCCAAGAGATGGCTGCTGCTGCTTTGGCCTACAAATGCTTGGGGGTGGCATACATGAGGGTGGTTTATTGTAAACATTCTAGTATAAGCAGAGATCGGCATGAGTTGCAAGCAACTTTACAAGTGGTTCCTCAAGGTAAGAAATTAAGGGCATGTAACAGCTATATTTTCAGGCTTGTTTGGGCTCTTATTTCATACAATAAATTGTCAACTTTGGGCATAGTGTACACTTCTTTATTTAAGGTGCCGTTTGGATAGTGAGTTGAGATGAAATATGAATAAAATATTGTTACAATATTATTTTTTAATATTATTAGTGTTTTGAGAATTGAAAAAGTTGAATTGTATATTACATTTTGTGTGAGAATTTGGAAAACTTGTAATGATGAGATGAGATGAAACACTTTCACCATTCAAACAGGGCCTAAATGATGTCTATGCATTCTTTTGCCAAACTGCTATTGATATCTATTTTCCCAAAGAATGTCGATTAAATTTTTGTAAATATTGAAAAATATTATAGTGTAATAAAACATAGTATGAGGCTAATTTATCTAACTATAACCACTTATAAAAAATACTAATAAAAAAATTTATTTTCGTGTAACCACGTAAAAGGAAGGATGCACGCGTGCTTCTAAAAGTGATGTAAATAAATTATGTAACTGTCTTTGTTTACCCATTCATTTAGGTGAATCTCCATCATCTTCTGCTTCAGATGTTGATAACTTAAACAATCAGACGACTGTGGATAAGGGTAGTTTATCTAAAGGCACTGCTTCTCATGTTGCTGGAAACCAAATCATTGCTGCTCGAAACCGCCCAAGTTTTGTTCGGCTGCTTGACTTTGTAAGTTGATTAATATTCTGTAAAATAACCGCTTTATTTCATATAAATTGTCCATTGTTTTGTCGAGGACCTTTCAGTTGATATATTCGTCATTTATACTTGGGCTCTTGCCTATTGTCCCTTGTACTTGGGCTATGCCTATTCTCATTAATAAAGTTTATTTTTAAGTGATTAAAAAAACTTGGGCTCTTGCCTATTCTCATGATCAATAAAATTCTGTTTACCGATAAAAATTGGATATGTTCACCATTTGTTCTGGAGTCTTGATTTTTAGTAGCATATTATGATGCTGGGTTGAAGTGTTGGAAATACAAATGAGAATGTTCCAGCGCTTGCATTGTAGTACATATTCTCCTTGGTACAAAGGATTGCGTTCATGGAGATATAGAGTTAAAATAACCAATTTGTTTTTTGCCTGAAAGGTTTTGATGTAGGCTGTTTATGTTTTTAAAAATTCATGAATGATTTTTTTATATCATCCAAATTCTCTAAATTTGGTTTCCCATAATTCTTGATAGTCCAATGTAATGCAGTCTAATATTCCACACTTTGTAGATTCATATTAAGATTAAATTAATTTTCATTAAAGATTTTGGATGGGTAGTTATACGGTGGTTGGATGTATCATACAGAACAATGGATGCTATCTCTTCTGGGCTTTTTGTTCATATCTTGTGAAGACTATGTTAGGCACGGGAGATTAAAATTTACTGTTTGATTGTTCTGCAGACACAGGATGCAGAGTCTGCTATGGAGGCCTTTAGAAAATCCCATAATGCAATTGCAGCCATTAATGTAAGCTTGGAAGAGGAACAAATAAGGGATTGTGTTACTTCTGTTAAGAGGGTCCTTGATTTCAGCTTCCAAGATGTAGAGGACCTAGTACGTTTGGTTCGGATCGCAATGGAGGCCATAAGTCGTTCAAATTTGGGTGGCACGAGAGAATAAGTGAACCCTATATATATTTTTTCCAGTTTGTTTCCAATAGTGAGTGGGCATCAGGAGAAATAAGGGGAAAAAGATGCATACATAGACCTGCCATTGGAAACCTGCAAAGAGACAGGTCGCAGAATGTTCGCTACCCCTCTGTACATGTGTACAAAGTGAGATTAGCAAATTTTGTAATGTATTTTTGAATGTTCACCTAGTTCTTGACATGGACAAGAGCACCTAAAGTTTCATGGGCTGGGAAAAGAAGCATGGAATTCTTACTTGTTCGTTAACACAATTTGGAGGTTATGTATTAGCCGGTTCTATATATTCTTTTGGCCCATTGATTGGAGCTCGAGGGGAAAAAAATATTTACAGAGATATGAAATTGTATAGGCAACCATTTTGAGGAGGTTGAATCCTGATATAGTGGTGGGCAGTCAATTTTCTGTGAAGTACTTCATTTTTTATATCATTTGTCGAAATTTAAGGGAATGGAAATCCAAAGAGATAATAAGAATCTGCGGGTATGTAATCTTTCACTTCATCAAAATGGCATTTTCTGAGGAGCTCCTGTTTCTATTCTTTTCTTTTTGGTGAATAATGTATACTTATGTACAGGTGTTACTTCTTTAGCTTCCCGTTGTTTCTGTTGGATCTGGTTAGTGGTTCACATGTCAATTAATTTCCGCTGCTAAGGTTTGGAAAGTATTGCAAGGTTAATTTGGTTTCTTATTGATAAAAAAATTGATTTCCTATTGCAATTTTTTTCACTTTACATATATTTATGTGCTTTATACATCACAGGGTGGTATTGGTTTCTTTTGACAACAATTGAGTAAATAGATGCTTGGATGAGGACACAAATATTCCAGTTCTTGCTAGCAGTAGTCCTGCATAGATATGTAAGAGCTCAAGTCATATTGTCTTTCTTTCTTGCAATAAATGTGGCATTTAGGGATTGGAATGATGTAAGTTCCTCCGAGAAACAGATTGGAGGTATTTTTACCTTTATTATTTTGTCCTTTTCAGTTGAGATAGAGTTTGCGATTTGTGTTCAATTTTTTTCTCATTAATGTTTTGCTTACCTTTTTTTTATTGATCTTTGTACAAGGAAATATAATCTTACTTCTGTCGAGCGCTTCTCCTTCCCTAGTTTTAATTGAACCTGATATTATGCAGTGGAAATTCTTCCCCCCCCCCAAAAAAAAAAAAAAAAGAAATCAAGTTTCACGGTGATTAGATAGTCCAGGCCAGTTAAGTTTCAGTTGCTTAAGTTTTTGAGAAAATAATGTCTGTCAACTTGAGTTATCACTGAGGTGACAGGATGAGAGTGGGTTACATATTTTATGCTTAGATTATTCTTCCATGGTAACCCTGTTTCTGCTCTTCCCTCACTAAGGACTTCTAATTCTTATTTCACACAATGATGTTCTCTGTGTGTGTGTGTTTTGTGAAGCACAACTGCTCTATGTAATTTTACAGAAGTAGCAACTCCTAGGAACTTAGTGGTGGTGGTGTTCGGTATTTCCTTGTCCTAGTTGCCTTTTTCTATTATTCAGACTAGCAAGTATCTGGAATATGTTGGACGTGGTTCAAAGTCTTGCTTATATTGCTGTTTTTAGTGTAGACACAGTATTGCACATTCAGAATCTTGCGATGTGATGGAGACATTGACGAAGGTTTTGATTTTATGTTTGTCATATAATTGAATTTCATGAATTGTGGTGAGGGGGAACATCATTGCTTCTCTAGCAGTTGGTTGTTCAGTAGCTGGTAGTTAAGCAGAGTCTATGCAACGAATATGATTGTTAAGCTGGCAGAATGTTGGTTTTAGGTTAATAAATGGGGTGGCATTGACTTGATGACAAGCAGCAGCGAGTACTGATGAACAGATTTCACATGGGCTCTCCCTGTTTCTATCTAAATTTCCACTCCTATTTATGTATCATTCGTTTCAGTATAGAATCTGTAGATTGTAATAAAAGCACAGCTCGATGTGCATTTCTGTTCTGAGAACGCTGTGCACAAAAACAGTTGATGTTATAGTTTACATGATAAAAGAATCAAAGTTTTTTTGGTCGCTAAAGCTTTTTCCTTCCCTTATTTTTTATGTCATGGTTTTGTAGCGACCCCAGGTATTATTTGTTCAAAACAAGTGAAACTTGTGTACCTTGTATTCTGATTGTGAAATTTGTATTTAGATCGAACCCTTGGGATTGGCTATTTATGGATTACGTTCAATATAGCAAGGATTGATTAATTTGATGGTCGTGGGTGTCTCAGAGATATAATCAACAACAGAGTGTCTTATGAACTCTAGCCTCAAACATGTTGAGAAGTTTGTTTATATACAGTGGAGCATGTCATGGATTATGGATATCAATAGTTTGATTTGTTCATTGGTTTTGCATGGGATTTGTATTTTCATCATGCATCAAAACAAAGCGTATCCAAGCTTGATTTAGAATGGCTGGAATAGTAGTGAAATGATTGGAGCTAAGATGTTTTATTGAGTTTTGGAAAATGAGAGGAAAAAAATTGAATAAAAATATTATAAAGTTAAAAAATTGTTTTAATATAATTTATATGTATTTTTTGAAATTTGTAAAAAGTTGTATTGAGTTTTGTGTTTTGTTTTGAAATATGTAAAAATTGTATTGGTTTTTGTGTTTGAATAATGATTAAATGAAAAAGTTGAAAATTTGAAATTAAGAAATATTTTGTATTTGAGTGGTGTTTAGAAATGAAATTATGATAAGTTTTGAAAATTTTGAGAATTCTGTGCCTGTCCAAACATGTCTTTGAGTGAACAATTCCAAAGTTAACCAGAATTGTTGAATTATTTCCAAGGTAGCAGTGAGCTCAGATTTAGATAAAAAAGAAGGTTAAAATTGGGGAAAAAAGAAGAAAGAAAACAAGAAAAGATCCAGAATTTGGTCTTTTCTGCTTTGTATGATCAATTCCCTAGACATGGTAACCTTCGTTTTATGTATCACCTGGCATGCAGTTGATGTTCCCAGAAGAGTGAAATAAAGAAAAGAGAGAAACTGCGCACATATTGTTACAGAGCATGTACCCAAGCAAATTACCTGTCTCGCACATATAGAGAAGAAAAAAACATTGACAGACTAATTCTCAATCTGTTTCTGATATTATATCACTTACAAGTCAATGAATAACCACACAATTAATTGTGAAATCCCTTAAATTTATAGAAAAAATGGAAGTCAAAACTCATAATTTTGTATGGAAATGCTAGTTTGTCTCCTCACTTTGACCGTTTGTTAATTTAATTTTAATTTTTTTTTTTACTTAATGATTAAAGAAGTGATTTTTAGTGTATTGATGTATTTTTTTATTTTTTAAAATTATTTAAATATATTAAAAAAATATGAAAAGAAAAAAAAGGAAAAAATAAAAACTCATGCTGGGCTACCGCCAAGCATGACTCTTTTGTAAGTTAGCTGATGTGGCAGAATTTGACATCTATAATATGTTAATAAGTGAACTTGGAAATAAAAATTCTATCATTTGGACATCTTTTGGTTGGATGCAATTAAGAATCTAAGATCAAGATTTCGCAAGGGTCGTCCAGTGGTTCCATATCATCTGACCATGGATTTGGACTATTGTCAAACTTTTTGGGTGGCTTTTCTCGAGATTTCGATTGTGTTAAAGAGTAGATATTAAGAGTATACATGCACATATAGATTCAATAATAGTCTAAACTTTGTGATATTGGTTGATCATTACCAGAAATCTCTGCAAGTGCATGATCCTTTTTCAAAATGATGAAATCTGTTCACATCTCTCACCATAAAATCCCTCTCAACAATATCGCTAATAAGCTTGAAAGCCTCGTGACAGTCTCTACACATTCTCAAGTTCTTCATCACTCTGATTGTCACTCCTTTAGGGATGTTTATCAATCCAAAAGCCAAGGCCAATCTTTCACTGTGCAGACCCACAATTTCTTCTTTGGCCTCCTCTTCCACATCGACAAAAACCAACCCTATACTCCCTCCCACATAGCCTCTTTCCTTCATTCTCTCCTCCAACTCTCTCAACAGACCCACAAGTTTATTCCCCTGTGGACATGAAGCTACATCTCCAGCATAGAACACATAACTTGAATCCTTAATCTCAACCCAACTACAACCAGGTTCCTTGTAAACTCCAGTACGCTTCATTTCAGACCGTAGGCTGTGAACATTCTCCCACTGCCCAGCCAATGCATAAGCATTTGATAATGTAACATATGCTCCAGACACTTGTTGATTGGATTCTATCAGCCGCTTACTGGCTTCAACTGCAATATCAACCCTTCCATGAAGCCTGCTAGCTGAAAGAAGTGTACCCCACAACAAAGCTCCTTCATCAGATTCTACCTGGATAGATTTTGCTAATTGGTAGGCCTCCTCAAGACGACCAGTTCGACCAAGCATATCAACAACACATGTATAGTGCTTGGCATCGGGCATGATCCCGTGTTTTACATGCATGGATTTCAAGTGTTCAAGGCCTTCATCAACAAGCCCTGAGTGGCTACAAGCATGTAAGATCCCAACAAAGGTGATGTCGTTGGGTTTTATTCTTCTATCAATCATTTCTTCGAAGAGATCGAGGGAGGTGTTACCAAGTCCGTACTTTGCAGCACCTACAATCATCGAAGTATATGAAATCACAGAAGGATTTGGAATCCTCCTGAATATCTTTTCTGAATAACTAACAGATCCACATTTGGCATACATGTCCACAAGTGCACTTGCAACCACATCATTTGAATCATGGTTACGACGAATCACCGTTCCATGTGCGACTTTCCCAGAAACTAGTCTGCCCAAGCTTGCACAAGCATTGATTACACTGGCCAACATAAAGTGATTTGGATGGTCCAACAACAATCCACTGAATTCTCTAAAAATTTGGAGCGCATGATGGCCTTGTGCATTCTGGGCATATGCGGTGATCATTGAAGTCCAAGAAACAACATTCCTACAACTCATCAAGTCAAAAACCCGCCGAGCTTCATCAACGTCATTGCATTTCCCATACATATCAACAAGTGAAGAACAAACAACAAGGTTAGAGCGAAAACCAAATATTTCGACATGCGCATGGACTGTTCTACCTACTTGTAGATCAGCAAGAATCGAACAAGCATTAATCATAGTCGCAAAAGTAAAATCATTAGGCACGACCGAACTTCGGTACATTTCCCGAAAGAGACTGAGAGCCATTTGAGGCTGACCCGCATCAACATAGCCCGCCATAAGCGACGTCCACGATACAACGTTGGGTGCAGGCATTTCATCGAACAATTTACGTGCATAGTTGATTTTTTGGAGTCTCACGTAGCAATTAATCAGATGGTTGCTGGTGAAGGTGTCGTTTAAGAAACCGGACTTGAAAACGTTGGAATGTGCCGAGGTTGCGGATATGATATCTTTGCAATTTCGAAGTTGCCGCTGAATGCAATAAAAAAATTCCGTATGAAAATTTGACAGTTCGTTTCGAAGGTCAAAAACGACATTTTGATTCAACGCCTTCTTCATCAGTCACAGGGACTGACATACTCTTTGATTAAACTCCTAACAAATTTAACGGTGAAAAGTATACTTTTTTTTTTCCTACTTTTTCAATTATAATTGCACTGCTTAAAACAATGCATTTTGTGACACGTGGACACACATTGGAAAGAAACTAAAATTGACGGGTCTTTGACTCTTAAATAAGAAAGCGTACGAGCAGGCAAGCGAGGACAACAGTGGACAAAGGCAAAATGACAAAACAACACCAGATCTGGTCTGCCTAAACCGAGACATCCAATTAATCGGTCCGGATAATGCTACAGCCCCCGCTCTCGCTGGGTGTAGTATTGCTTTTTAATGTATTTATTTTTTTAGTTTTGTTTTTATATAAATTTTTTTAATAATTTTTAATATTATTAAAAAATAAAATAAATTTAAAATATGATTAAAAATACTTCTTTAATCACAAAGTAAAATAAAAAATATTTTCTTTATAATTTTATATTTTACTTCATAATTAAGAAAGTATTTTTTAATAATATTTTAATTTTTTTTATTTTTTAATAATATTTAAAATTGTTCAAAAAATGTATATAAATTAAAAAAAAAAAAAAACACATCGAAAAGGAATGTCAGACCCCTGCGGAGCTGGGGCGTCTAGCATTATTCTAATCGGTCCCCACTACTGGCTACCACTTCATCACTGGCGTAAGAATCACATGTTCCTTTCCTAGACATGATCATGTCACATACATTTGAGAGGAATTGGATCTAAATAGAAATGATATTTAAATGAATAAATCTGCAATCAAGAAATCATTTTTTTCTTTAATCTATTAGATAAGGCTTTAGCTTTTGAGTTCAGTTATTGTTTGAACTTCAATCACTGAATGTGGATGTGCGTTCTATAACAAGATAACAAAAAACGACGTAGTGTCAATAATCTTTGGGAACAAATGGCTTCAAACAAAGAATGAAAATGCAATTCGGAGTGAAATGAAAGATTTTACTTTTCCTTTTGAGTAAGTAGGGGGGCAGAGAAAGAAAATAAGAAACAATTAACAAACAAACATAAACTAAAGTGGTGAGACGGGGAGGGGGGCACTGCAATAAATTACAGGATGGGATCCGACCAGTTCAGGTGCACTTTCAACCAATTTATGCAATCGAAATACAATTTTCTCCAGCATGGGTGCACAATCTTACGGCTAGTTGTCCATGCCTTGTTTTGAAGGCAAAATGTACAGGCATTCTCTGCTACTGCTTCTAAGCAAATCGCCAAAAGCTGCACCTCACATACCGGCATTTACATATGCTTTTTGTTTTCACCATGAACCGAACCTCTTTCTTCGCCATATTTGCAGCATTAAATAGCATCAATTCATTGTGTGACAGTCAACATGGCGACATCAGGCCAAGTACCTGAACATATTAGGGTTGTCTTTGTCTCTTTCAAGATAGTCTCGGGTGATCAGATCCTCGATGCGTTTCTTTATTGCCTTGAAATCGGGCTGCAGAATCGCATTTCAAGAAACAACAGCAAGTTAAAACTGATATAAAGAAACAGGATATAAATCCTATAGACAACAATGTGGCATCAGTACCTTGAACATGCGACCCAACTGCTCAACACACTCCATGACCAACTGCTGATGACATAAAACTTTACGACTCTTCATGATGCGCACAATTGAGGCATCGATAGCATACCGTCTATCCTTGTCAACATCTTCTATTACTTTCTTCTTTTCATCGACAGGAGGAAGAGGAATCTGCAGGTCAAACAAAGCAATAAAGAACTCGTTCTCTTTTGGCCTTTGCAAACAATGAGTTTGGTTGAATAGATGTATCATATCCCTGGAAATCAATCAGAAAATAGGGAGCCAAAACTAAAAGATATTCCATAAAGATCCCAGTACCTTGATTCTCCTCATTTTATCAGTGAACTTAGAGTTGAACTCAAAGAAATCAGTAGGAGATACTGTTTTCGTGTTTGGCTCCTTGCTCAGAATCTTGTATTTGGCACATGACAATGAGTGGAGCAATCTAACAACATCATCGTCGGTCAAATTTAATTCAGTCATGATGTCCGAATAACTCAACCTATCGGAGGAATTGAATAGCAACAGGGCCGAAGCCTGTCCCAGAAGAAACTCTATATTAGCATAAAATATTTCCACACCAGAAACACCCATGAACAAGCATTCACATAATCAAGACAATATTTTTTGAACATATCACCTGATAAGTGGTCACGATCAGTTCCATAGTTTTGGGTTCGAATTTCCCACTGATGTTACAAGTACCCAATGAGTATATCCACGTAAGCTTTCTGTGCTTCGTTTTTGTTTGATAGAACTCCCGGAAAACTTCAACACACTTTACCTATACAGTAGAGAAGAAAAGAGAGAGGATGTTAGTGATTTCTATGATACAATCAGCATTTCATCGTATCAACAAAAGATCTCTATACTACCATCTCTGGTGGAAGGTTGAGGTCGAAAGACTTGTAACTTGGCCAGAAGCCAGTAGTGAGAACAGTTACAGTCAAGTCAATCCCTGGACTTGCATGTGGATTATTGCTCAGATACTCTTCAAAGCTGGTCTGGTTTTCCCTAGCCAATGTTAAATCCGTGACCTACAAAGAATAACAATATAAAATGAAAACGCTCTATAGGATATCAGAATACTGATGAAAAATTGGGTTCATCAATATAAAAGATGTACTTCGTTAACATTTTTAAAATTTATTAACGGAAGATTAGAAGGCAACTGACCATTCCCTCCATCTTTGAGGTGAACTGGCCACCACATTGCTGCTTAAGCTTAGTCAAAATACTCCTCTCATGGTCATCATTAGCACTCTTGTCAAAAAGAAGCCGTCGAGCAAGCTTCTTCCTGGCATCAATCATGCAACATAATTTATCATCTAGCGAAACTAATCATCTGAAAAAATAAGACTATATATCAACAGAATCGAGTAAAAAAGTTTCTGTAGCTGATATAAATAACGCAATCATCAATATCTTTTTTTGATAAACCGAGGGTGTCCGGGCCAGCTTGCATGCACCTCGACTAATCCCACGGGACCCTGAAGTTAACAACAAGGTAAACCTCCAGTGGCCCTAAGGGGACTCAAATTGGTGACCATTGGGGAGCAAACCCAAGACCGGACAAGCTGAGCTACCCCTCAGGGTTACAATCATCAATATCTTTTCAAATTGTAAAATGATCAATCAAAGGTGACCAGTCATCTGAAAATAGGAGTGTATACCTATAGAATTCAGCAAACAGGTCTTTGTCGCTGATATAAGCAAGCAACTTTACTACCTGCAGGCAACAAGAAAATTATAAAGTTTTTTTTTTGAAAGTAGAAAATTATAAAGTTACTTATTTAAAAAAAAAAATTATATAGTTAAAAATTGTCTATGAGAAGTTGAATGAAATAGCTCATCAAAAGCAGGGTAGACCTTTTCAAGAGTTTCTTCAATGGCTTCATCACTCAGTTTCTCGCTCCCGCCTTTCTTAAGAATGTTATCACAAAAAGTGGCAAGTAGCTCAGCACTCGAGCTCCCAGCAACACCCTTGTTGCAAAAAACTTCAAAAGCCTCCTTGAGTGCCTGCAATGAAACACAGAACATTGGATGCAAATAAACATATGGCTGTGATCATTACAACCTAGAAGCCATCTTCTTATACAAACCTTGTGAAAGAGAGTATGGTTTTGAAAACAGTCATTCACATATGCAAGGTATTTGTCATGCAGCTCAATCACTTTTCTAACGAAAACCTGTAGAGCAGAACCTAGATCAGTTTTTGATCATTAAAAGCCCACACAAATAAGTATAAGCTTCATACAATTACCTGTTCCTGCAAACCAACGACATCCTTTTTCTCTGCCTGTGGAAATAAATAAATGAAAATAATAGTGAGAATTCTAGCAAAGAAGTGTTCAAACTATGGCATGCATGACAAGATCAGTAAAGAAAAGAAAAGCGGTGCTATGCAATGCTCAAAGAAACAATGGTCCATAATAAGTTTTTTTTTTTTTTTTGATAAGTAACAATGGGCCATAACAAGTTACAGGTCTAAATATGCGAAATTGCTAATAATCGTTTTCCTAAATCAATCTACACTGAGTTAAAGTCAAATTGTGAAATATTGCCTGTTACTAATTATGAGGTGGTATGTAATGTGAGTGGCATTTAATGTGAGGCTCAAATGTAACGAAGTCTGATTAAAAAAGGGGGGGGGGGGAGGGGAGGGATGAGATTCAGTAATAACTAGCCCTAGCACCTTTAAATCGCTTGATCAAATCAGATTGCTTATATCACTCCTCATTGTTTTTGTATGATTAAAATCATTCATTACAACTAGTAGCCGTGGAATCTGTGAATAATATAGATTTTCAGAGATTGCACCTGTCAACTAATTCACCAAGTAAGCTAAGGTGAACATACACAATATGGACTGAATATTGATAATGTCTCTTAATTAAAACAAATCTCTTTGAATGTACATAAAGTCTTATTCAAACTTTTCTATCTCGAACCTTCATTTTTTGAGTCTATGCTGTTGTAACAAGTGATCACCACAAACCTTAATTGATACTTGTTGTACTTACATTTCCACATATTTATATCACGTCTCCAAAACTTTCAAATTTAGCCAACTAGAACTAACTCTCAAGATCAATCTTTAAATCAAGGAGCAAACTATTACGTAGCTTAAGGCCCCTCTAATGACTAACTTGCCTTCCACATACCCACTAAGTATATAAAGCATTCTAAATATTTACCAAGTATCGAATGGCAAGAAAACGACTCACAATCAAGTGCCACATAAATTATGCGAGGCCACCCAAGCAAACCAAAAATATCCAGTCATAAATGTTGTAGCAAAGTACAAGCCTGTAATTGGGCTAACCATTTGCACTCTTCAATAATTATTTTAATAACTAATCAATAAAAATGTTATAAAAGGAAAGCCGCATGTGGCTGAAATATTTCATATGAAGCGTTGCATGTTGTCCCCAAGATAAATCTGAAAACTTATAATCATCTACGGGAAGAAAATGAACCTTCTTCAAAATCTATTGCAAAAAAGAACGAGGAAAAGATTCAATGCACGGACCTTCTTGTTGCTTGCTGCATCTTCTGCCAGTTTGACCAAGGCTGTTCCTTCAGCAGTAACATGCTGCATTACAGAACAGAAGAGAAAACCTTAAAAACTTAATGAGAGAAATAAGGAAGGAAGGTGTTCACACATAAGTGGCCCCATTTAACTTTAAGAAAAAGGGATTAAACCCAAGTTGGAGGGTACTAACCTGCTTAAATATGCTGGAAACAGGATCTAAACCTTTAGGTATTTTAGAAAAAAGCCTGAACATTCTTGACAAATCTTCCACCTTAGACATACCCAAAAAAAGTGATAATAAAGCAGAAATAATCGACTAATTCTCAAATACCCTGAACAAAAATACTCGAATGATAAAAATGATCACCAAGTACCTTGTCGTCTCTAAGCAATGCATGGCATCCAGAGTAATCTTTTTCAAGCAGCTGGGTTGCATATACAGACAACAGTTCATGTTGAACTTTCTGCAAGGAAGAAAAAAGCACTCGTAACAATAACATAGCAGCCACATTTACATATTTTGTGATAAGAACAAAATGAGGGTGTAAGAATAAATTAATACTGCTAAGAAACTTTATACTAATATAATAAGGCATCGCTAATAGGTAATACACCAAAAAGCTGGATACACATAAACAAATAAATAAAAATAAAAAAACAGTTCAAACCTCCAATAGCTTTGGCTCACTACTAGAATGCAAGTAATGAGCCACCCTATCTTTCTCCCGTTTCAAGCACTCCTCAGCCTAGAATTACCAATAGAGATTAGAATCATCCAGCATATAGAGAAATTACTCATTACCATATAACACAATCATATAGAGTTTACTTTCAGCATATAGTCTGGACAAGAATCTTCTAGAATCCAGACAGAAGCTTTCCGCGAATAATAAGCAGCAGTGTCTTTAAGCATTGCTGCTTCAAAGTCATTTTCATACTGTTCCATTTGCCCCATTCCAATCTCCACAAATATGTCTAAAACATTCTTCAATAGAGCTCGATCAATCTGCTCTCCCTCGCGTTCTTGATCAATCTGATGTCAAAGGAATTTTTTAAGTGAACTAGTTCCAGAACTATACAAGTGTAGTGTATATATAGGCAAGAAAAGAACATACCAGAGAAATTACAGCATCCCTTACTTTTCCATTTAACTCCTGGTAGACCTGAAATCAAAATGAATCCACTCTGTATCGCTATATGATATATCTCATGAAGAAAACGAAACCGATTTGGATGAAAGACAGGAAGATGTTTCATTTAAAACATGAGGTAATCCATTATCAAGAGGCAGTGAAAACAAGACTGATCTATACAACACGAAATAAGATGTAACATCACATAAGAGTTCAGTCATGACATACCAGATCACGGAAACAAGTAAGTCCAACTTCATTAAGGGCAGGAAGTGACCTCCGAGCAATAAAATATCGGTCAAGATAATGGAAGAAACGGGAAAGCCATCTAACCATAACTTTGTGGTTACCCCACCTTTTCACAAGCTCTCTCAACATAAATTCATCATGCTTCTCTCTTATAGATGGCAATACCTGTAAAGAAAAAGAAGCCATCAAAGTCAAGAACAAGAGAAGTGCAGGAGAATTCTATATACATAAACTTATCTTGATGTATAAAAAATAAAACACTTCTTCACCTATTAATGAGGTAATGACCAAACGAATGTCCATACATCTGCTAATTTGGCCTTTCCCCACAGTTTTCCTCATGCCTAATAAATAGCTAAAAAACACCTATTTATGTTTTTTATAAGTATTTTTTTTTCTGCAAGCAAAACTTTATTGAAAATAAGAATAGGAAAGAGCCCAAGTACATGGGACATATACAAGGGTGTTACCTATGCATATGATGGTCTAGTAATACAAGAAATCCATGAGAGTTCATGCCATGGATAAGTAATTGAAGACTACGTAAAGACGCGGTCCAAGTACAGCATAAGTATACAAAAAACACAGGCATATAGTATTACTCTCGCAAGCCAACCACTTAATAATGCGGTTAATATTTTTTCAAATAACAGTAAAGCTTTCTTTATTTGTTGAGATAACAGTAGCAATCAAGTACCTAAAAGACAGAATTGGTCCAAGAGAGCTATAACGAGCAGTGATAAGATTAAATTGCAGTGAAATTTGTTTTTATTTATAAAAAATGGTGCAAGACTTGTGGAAAAGAAAGAAAAAGAAGACCACTAACATTATCACCTACGCTTGTAATATTACCTTATCAATACTCCCTGATTCCATTTTTGCAGGAAAAAAGGAACCAAAGTATGAAGCTAAGCTTTAGTTGACATGTGACAGAGGGCACAACAAGAGTGACGAGAAAATTCAAACCAATTGAAAAATAACAAACATATCTCCTGTCTAGCAATGATCTCACTCGGAAATGTAACAGAAACTCCAAAGATGATAAGAACTGCCAAGTTTTCTTCATAAAAGGTCATTCTCGATCCATTTTATGAAAACATTAATATGTTGTTCAATAAATTATTATTATTTTATTGGCACTGGGTGCCCGGAAACAGCGTCCTGACTAATCCTGGGGGTGCGCAGGCCCTCGGCAAGGAGTTTCCCGCAAGTGCACCTTGGGTAATTCAAATCTATATCAAATCTATATAGAACATGTTTATCTCAACAAAGGGTTCCTGTATTATCATACAAAAAAGCTGCCTGTATTATGATAAAAATTTCTTCAAGCACAATAAATAGCTACCAACTCTGCTGAATGCCATGTAATGAATGAACATTAATGAAGGTTGAGCTGGATGAAATTATCTGCTCTTATGAAACATGGGTCCTAATCCTTTTCAACTCCTCAATCCTCATGTTAAATCATTTTAAAGTTATTTTTTTCATAAATTGGTCCTCAAAGTTAAATTAATTGAAGGCACCATGCTAAACACCTCATGCCAAAGGAGGACCACCAACACCTCACTATTGCAATAGCCTTCCCTCTATGCCAGCAAGATGTAAATTAGGAAATAAGCAGAACACCAATTATCAAACGTTCCAAAGAATAAGAATCAACTGAAATATATGTCGTCTCACAAAGAATAAAAAGGAAGCATGAAGTCTTCCCTCATTCTACACAAGGGATGTAATCTGCTATTAGTAAGCATTAGATCCAATCCATAACTGCTCATAAAAAACACTCAATCCTCTGATTCTCAGCATGATACTCTAGGTAGCAGTTCTTGCCATAGAAACATTCATTTCATATTCCTCACTAAGCCAAAAAAGCCAAGCTAATTCAAACAAATGAGCAAGAATACATGAAACTAGATGTATGTACACACAAACTGTGCCTCACCGTTGAAGTTATGTACTCTTCAAATGATTCCCGGTACTTATCATACAACTGTTGGGAGTAATCATGAGGAGGCTTCTGAGTACACATGTTATATATGGTTCTGTACATAAAATGAAGGAAAATAACAACATTGTGAACATCTCCATCAAACTTCAGAGCGCACTACAATAAATCACGAGAATAAAACATATGAACCAAGAAAACAGCATAGGAATGGATACGTGTAAAGCATCATGTAGTCCTCAGAGCTGAACTGAGTCTCAGGCAGTCCTTCTAGAATGTTCTTCAGCTTCGTGATCCCCTTCTGCATGAAGTCCCATCCTTGTTCTAGGTCAATGGTCTTCCGCTCGCTCATAGTCATAATGCAGCACCGTAATTCCTTCGCCCAAAACCAAAATCTGCAAAATAAAACGCCGAATTGTCAATATATTTAATCACATCATAGCAGCAATTCATGACTTCACAAACATCTACTCCAAGAAAACAAAACCTGCCCTAAACCCTAAGTCGAAAATCTATGAAAATTTCCCTTTCGTTAGTCCACAAACCCTAATGCTACGTTTCTCAGATGAGGAAACACGATCCTACTATGGAAACCTCCATTTACAACTTGGCCAAGCTCGAAGGAGCCGTTCTATGATTCCAAATTTATAACTCGTTCACTTCCCCCCCACCCCCCCGGTTTCCCCGCAACCAAACAAAGCTGAAGATCACAAACCCAACCAAATCAGACTTCAATAAGATAACAGAAAACATAGAAAAACAAATAAGCCCATACAATCGGAAAATCAATCTAATAATCATCCAATGAAAACATATAGTATCAGAATGCATAGATCGAGATTTGAATAACGGCAGATACTAAAATTAAAAATAAATAAATAAATAAATAATCTGAGCGAGAGAGATATACGGACCTGATTGGAAATGGCGAAGAAACCCTATCGAAGCGAGAACATAAAAAACGCTACAAGGGTGAGGACGAAGAAGAAGACGAAGACTAACTTGGACAGTGCGTTGATGAGAAAAGTGAAACCGCAGAAAAAGGAGTTGTTGAGGTGTGAGGCACAGAGCGATTACAGAGAGAGAGAGAGAGAGAGAGAGGTGGGGTTTTGTAACCGGAGTTTATATTTGTTTTTTAATTTCTTTCTCTCTTCTCATGTATTTAAAAAAAAAAAATAATTTCTATAAAACAGAAAGGTAGTGATAGGATTATTATTATTATTTTACTATTTATTTATTATTTATAGTATATTTATTTTTATATTATTTTTTAAAGTATTTTTTTAAAGTCCTTAATCATTAAAAAAATAAAAAAAAATATAATTTTATGTCATTTTCTTAACTATTAAGTAAAATTAAAAATTAAAAAAAAATTAAATACAAAAAAAATAGTAAATAGGTAATAGGAGGGTAATTTTTTTCTAACAAAAAATAAGTAGAGCTTGTACGTCTAAGATATTTATGTTATTTAAAATCTTTAATTATGTTTGTACGTTGAGATGAGTTGAGTGAATAATATTATTTTATGAATTCTATTGAAATGTTTTTTTTGTTTTGGGTTGCGATATGTTTAAATTTTGGAAAATACTAAGCGTATTACTCCGCTAGGAGTTACAACTGGCATTTTTTTTTTGTTTTTAAAGAAATATTTTTTAATGATGTTGTGAATTTTTTAAAAAATATATTTAAAAGTATTAAAAAAATGCAAGTAAAAAAAGTAAAAAAAAAAAAAACCATATCAAAATAATTAGCAAGAATCAAGAAAATGATACTCTCACCACTAACTCTTGTAGCTCGGTGTTACTGTTGAAATTCTTTATTTTATTTTTTAATTTTTCTTTTTACTTAGTGATTAAGGAAATATTTTTTTAATAATATCGTGATTTTTTTTAAAATATTTAAAAGTATAAAAAAATACATGTAGAAAAAGATTAAAAAAAGAAGAAAAAAAGAAGAAGAACAATTGTACCTAATGGTAACTCCATCCTTAAATTTTTAGGTTAAAATATATAAAGTAAGTTGAGATGATTTTAATTTTTTTTATAGGAAGCTGAAAAAATAGTGAGTCTCATCAATAATTAATTTAAGATGAGTTGAGTTTAGTTCAACAGACAAACACAACTTGAATTTGAACATCAAACGTGCTTAAGTTTGGATAGATAGCTGAGTTCATGCCTCTAAAATCTAAATATTTCGTTTAAATGACCTATCTACTTCATATCTAATTTCATTATTAACTTACTATATCTAAACAAAAACAAAACTCAAAAAAACGAAAATAAAAGTACGATAAATTATCATGCTTTTATGGGACATTTTACGACTTGTTGGATTTATATAAAGATTTTACCAACGATTAAATAAAAAATAAAGAATAATTTGAATTATTTATTTTTAAGATTTATAAAAGAAAAGTGCTTGAAGTTTCATTAGGGTCTGTTTGAAAGTCAAGTGTTTTAGGTGTACGTTTACTTAACAGTAAACAACTTTTGATAGATATAACTTTTTAACAAAACTTTAGTCAACTTTATGATTAAAGTTTTGTTATTTACAATAATTCCAAATGGACACTAAACTTGATATGTAACATAATTAAAAAAAAAATAGTACTAACAAAAAATTAATTATAAATATCAGAGACACTATAGGTGAAGGTGATATGTTGGCTGCTTTGTGTTCAAATGATTATTGATACTTGAAGCATGCTCATTGAAAACCAAGCTGGAATGTTTGCTTTATATATCGGGAGGGCAATACTACGGCTCTAAATTGGCAAAGTTACCTCTTTCATGTGTACAAGAGAACGTGTCGATAAAGGAAGCTCCTGTACAGATTTTGAATTCAGTTTTGAGTGAAAAATTATTGGCATGTTTGGGATTGCGGTCGGAGTTTTAAAAAATATTTAAATAATTTTAAAAATTTTTTAATGAAAAAATTAGGTTGTTTGGATGTTACTATTAAATGACTTTTAATCTCAAATAAGCTTAAAAAATGTGTTTTTTTTGGATAATACAAAATGTAATTTGAATTTTAAAAAACTTGTCAAGAGACGAAAATACTCATACAACTTTAAGATAATTACAATTTTTAAGAATATGGTCATAATTTTTAAAAATTCGAATAATTCGAATACATGTTTGAAACTGCTTTAAATATATGGTTACCAAACAGTAAATAACTTTTTAATAGTAGAACTTATTAATTAAGTTATAAGTTATATGCCCTAAAACTATAGCGGCCAGTTTGGGATTACGGTAGTAGTTATTAAAAGTGATTAAATAGCTTTAAAAACTCTTTAATAGAAAAATTAGATTGTTTGGATGTTACCTATTAAAACACTTTTAATTTCAAATAAGCTAAAAAATATATTTGAAGAAAAGCATCATGATTTTCCTCATTTTGAGGCTTTTCCTCAAACGTGATTTTCTAGATAATATGGAATGTAATTTAAATTTTAAAAAGATTGTTAATGAACGAAAATAACCATACAACTTTAAAATAATTATAACATTCAAAGTTTTGATATTGTCATAATCTTTAAAATCAAGTAATCGTCATTTCTACCTTAGAAAACATTTTTTTAATTTGTTTTCAAATAAACGTAACAATTTGAAAGTGCTTTAAATATATAGTTCCCAAACAGTAAATAATTTTTTAATAGTAGAACTTATTACTTACGTTATAAGCTATAAGCTATATTTCACATCCCAATTCTAAACATGTAGGGATTGTGGTGGGAAATATAGCTTATAGCTTTAGAACTTATAGCTTATAACTTAAATAATAAACTCTATATTTCAAAAGTTGTTTACTGTTTGATAAACATATATCTAAAACACTTTTAAAGTTAGTTACATTAATTTTTTAAAAATATATAGTTATTTGTAGGAGCTTTTTGATAAAAGTTTCAAGTTGGTGCTTTTTAAAAAAGTAGACTTTCAGCTTTTTTAGTTGATTAAATTATTTTTTATAAATTTACCAAACATATCATTTTTTCTTTAAAAGAGCTTTTAAAGAGTAAAAAGCACTTTTTAAACTTTCAAACTTAATCTCAAATAGGCTATAAGCTATATTTCCCATCACAATTTCAAACATTCACTATGTAATGACTGATTTAATTTGCGTATATGATGAATAAAACCCCCAATAACCCCCCAATAAAAAATAAAAAATAAAAAATAATATCCTATATGTTTTGAACTTAGAATCGAGTAGAGATAAATATACGCAGCGAGCCATACAATAATTACTAGCATCCAACGTTGTTTAGAAGAATTCAAACAATAACAATAAATATTCAAGTGTTTATCTATATAATTAACCCTTTTATTCTTAAACTTAAAGTTTAGACAAAAGGTATATATAAAAATCATATTGTCCATTTATTATGGCTATTCATAAAATCCGAGAGTTCAGAGAGCTTACATAATCATGAAAATAAAAATATAAGTAATTATTGTTCGAGTGTAATTGCTATCGTTAATTTAGTTTAGTTTAGTTTTTTTTTTCTCTGTTTTTTATGTTTGTTTGTTTTTTTTAAATTAGGGTTTGTTTGGGGATTGTGTTAGGAGTCTTCAAGAGTGTTTAATTATCCTTAAAAACACTTTAATCATAACATTAGTTGTTTGGTTAATTCATATTAAGTACATGTCTGGGATTGTGGTAAGAAATATAACTTATACTAGGATTTATAGCTTATAACTTAAATAATAAGTTCTATAGTTCAAAAGCTGTTTACTGTTTGATAAACATGTATCTAAAGCACTTTTAAAGTTAATTACATTAATTTTTTAAAAAAATATAGTTATCTGTAGGAGCTTTTCTATAAAAGCTTCAATTTGGTGCTTTTTAAAAAAAAAAATAGACTTTCAGCTTTTTTAAGTGATTAAAGTATTTTTTATAAATTTACCAAACATATTATTTTTTCTTTAAAAGAACTTTTAAATAGTTAAAATCACTTTTTAATCTTTCAAACTCAATCCCAAATAGGCCCTAAATTACTTTTTAATATAAAGAAGTTAAAATGTACATTTTAAGAAAATGCTTGTCCTCAAACTTATTTTTCCGAATTTTGAGGAATGTAGTTACACTTTTAAAAAAATTGTCAATAGTCGGAAGTACCTATATAGCTTTCAAATAATTACATCTTTGCCTTTGAATATGTTTGAGATTGTAGTGAAAAATATAGCTTATAGTTTTAGGGCTTATAGCTTATAATTTAAATAATAAGCTCTATGCTTTAAAAGTTATTTACTGTTTGATAAACATGTATCTAAAACACTTTTAAAGTTAGTTACATTAATTTTTTTAAAAATATACAGTTATCTGTAGGAGTTTTTCGATAAAAGTTTCAATTTAGTGCTTTTTAAAAAAATAAACTTTCAGCTGTTTTAAGTGATTAAAGCACTTTTTATGAATTTAACAAATATATAATTTTTTCTTTAAAAGAACTTTTAAACAGTTAAAAGTATTTTTTAAGCTTTCAAACTCAATTCTAAACAGGCTCTGTCTTATCTTATTGAGTTGTANATGTTTTAAAAATTTAAATTACGTTTAACATTATCTGAAAAAACACATTTGAGAAATAATGTTTTTCTTGAAACGTACTATTTAATTTATTTGAGATTAAAAATACTTTAATATGTAACACCAAAATAACATAAGTTTTCTATTAAAAAAACTTTTAAGACTATTTAAACACTTTTTAATATTTCTATCACAACTCAAAACAGGCCCTTAAACTAAAAACTATATTACCAGCCACAATCTCAAAAATACACTTATCCGTTTGAAAATTTTAATCCTCGACGATAGGGTGGTGAACTCTCTTTTGTTTTTTCACCATGGGGAATTATACTATGCGGATTGAAGATGGATCACTTAAGTGCTATTGATCGTCTCTTAAATATACATCATAATTCATTAATAAACAAATAGCAATATAGAAAGGACCATGTTACATTACTCCCCAATTTTCCCTTCGAGTTGCCTTTATTGTATTTTGATTTTTTTTAAAATGTTAAAAAATATAAGCACAAATTTATATGAAAAAAATTAATTTTTTAATAATAAACTATACTTTTTTTAAAATAATTATATGATGACGTTTGCATACTTTACCATTATATATTACATTACTCTTATTTAAAATTATTCCAAATTTTATACAGACTTTCACAAAATCAAAATCCAATAAATATCTCGTAAGCATATTAACCGAACGTACCTTTTTACCTGAGGGTTATAAATGTAAAGTGCTAAAAGTTTTTTTTTTTGGTTTGAAATGTGTAACGGTCATGCCCCGCCCTCTACTTTCCTTTCTCTATTGACTTTTTTATGGTGGCGTCGCTTTTTTATATTGCTCCATGATGAATGACACCCGTGAGGGCTGTGAGTTTGGAAGAGAAAGATGGCACGGGAGGGTTGTGAGTTTTATTCTCTTGAGGTCGAGCTCTATCAGTGGCGGATAGGGAGCTCGAGTTCCCTTCAAAGATGAGTGTGAGGTCGAGATCTCAATTACGGATTGGGATGGAGTGGAAGATGAATATAATGGAGGCACATGAGGATTGGGCTGTGATGAGTTGATCAAATGTAGCCATCTCTACAATATTTAAAATAGAAGGCTAACATGGAATAATGCTATTGGAGGGCTGTTTATCGAGTAAGAGTAAGCGGACCCGCTTCCAGGTTTTCTCAATCGGAAATTTTGATCTCCACAGACAACATGTGCATTTATCTTTTTATCCCCAAAATATTCTCTAATTGCTTTATATTTCCTTCGCACACGCTCTTTTAACTCTTCACAGCTCCAACGGTAAGAAGCTACCACCGGAAAAGCATGTTGAAACTGATTCTTTCAATCTTGAAGAACTATAAATTCAGCCATGGATTTCCTCGGGTAATGCACTCTTCGACCTCTCTTACGTTTCCTCCATATTATTACGCAAAATTGTTGCTCCTTAAATTTGTGTTTATGGAGTAATCCTACGTCGAAGTTCTTAGATTGTGATTGAAGAACTTTAAATTCAGCCGTGGATTTCCTCAGGTAATGTACTCTTCGATCTGTCTTATGTTTCCTCCATATTATTACGCGAAATTGTGGTTCCTCAAATTTGTGCTCATGGAGTAGTCGTACGTTGAAGTTCTTAGATTGTGATTGAAGAACTTTAATCCCAATCCAAGGTGTTTCCTGAGAAAAACACCGATGGATATGGTCTCTAATTTTTGCCTTTTTCTTGATTAATGTTCAGTATGATCTATTCCTCGAGTTTTATGTATTATTAATGGTTTTTGACGAAGTAACCGGCCATGGGAATTAGGCAATGGAGTTTCATTTCTTAGTTAATTTAGGATAAGCTTGAGGAGTGATATTAGATGAGAATTTTATGAATAGTAATTAGATAATTTGTGAATAGTAGTGAGATAGTGTTTTTTTTTTTTATTATTATACATAGAGAGAGGAGATTTGATCATTGGTTCTCTTAGTGAAAAACTAAGTTGTTGCTAATTGATCCAGAAGATTTTGGCAGTAGTTTGAGTTAATGTTTTATAGAGTTTTAAGAAATGAAAGAAAAAAAGTTAAATAAAAAATATTATAAAATTATAACATTGTTATAATATAGTTTTTTAATATTATTATTTTTTATTTGAAAAAGTTGAATTATTTTTTTATTTTTTGTTGTAAAATTTAAAAAAATTATAATGATTATAGGAGTGATGATTGGAAATAATTGAGATAGAGATAAAAATTTTAGGATTGGAAATTAGAAACTTCCGTTGTCAAGTCTATGCTTTACATTAACCAAACAATAAAATACTTCGTCTCGTTTATCACCGTGCTTCGCACCTCCATGGTGCTTGATTGGAGATTGGATCCTCAAACCAAGCATATCAGGTACACGGCTTCAATATCCCTAACTTCTCATTTCTTTTTTGTTGTTTTGTCAATAAGATTATGAATTTAAAGAAAGTACAGTAAAAGCGTCCCCTAGCCTATAGAATTGCTCCTTAAACACTATCTAATTTATAAGTAGGGGTGTAAGAATTTTGGTTCAGTCAAAAAACCAACCGAATCGATCGGTTTTGATCGGTCAGGACCAGATTGATTAAAGAATCGGTTGGTCTCATCCAAGAAATTAGGAATATTCTCTTTTCAATCCGATCTTGCGGTGGGTTTTTTCACTCCCGACAGGACCAACCAAATTTGTTATATAAAATTTTAAATTATATTTTATAAGATATTAAATTATAATTTTTAAAGTAGTTGTATAAATTGAAAATAAGTAATTATGAAATTTTCTTCTAACTAATTATAAGCAATCATGTAATTTTTTAACTTAATTATTTATAATTAGATTATAGGTTAAGAATTTTAAGATAGGGTTTTAACTATTAATTATTGATAGATTAACATTATTAATCTAAGACAAAATACAAAATTCTCATCTCATCTAATCTTAGCATTGCACATTTTTCAAATTCCTATACAAAATATAATAAACAATTCAACTTTTTCAAATCTCAATTCAACTTTTTCAAATTTTAAAACAATAATAATATTAAAAAATAATATTTTAAACTTTTATATAAATTTGTTGTCAAGAACTTGAAATAAAAGGATCTGGACCGAAATGCCTTGATAAGACCGACCAGACTAAGCCAAAACGGTTTGATTTGGTCCAAAGTCCTTATCGGTATGGTTCGGTCAAACTATTGGTGGACTAAAAAATTAAGTCCGGTCTAAAATTCTCCTCCAAGACTGAGCATACCAGACTGATTATACCCCTATTTACAAGATCCTAGTGACCAACATTAATATTATGTGTTAACGTCGTATTTCGTATGCCTTTGAGTCAAGTTCTAGCAACTTAGGTATTTAGAACTGAGTCTGCGAAAATAGAGAAGAAATACGCGGGGAGAGGTGGCCTTGGGGCCGGGGAGTCTCCGCTGCCAAAATTAGTATTGTATTTTGAAAGTTTATAAATAAAGAGTCTAGGGATCAGAGAGAGTTTCTCGTATCTAGAAATTACTATTTATATCGGGAGTCTAGGGGGACAAGTCATGTCTGCCCCCATAGAGTCTGTTTCCTTTTACTGTTCACTTTGTCAGAGCCATTTAATGCGGTGTGCTTCTGCGACGACATCATTGATGTGGCGTGTAGCTTGGGTAGTGGTGCCATTAATGCGGCATGGTTCCCCCGATTTGCCTTACTCTATTGGTGTTCTTGGTGGTTCATCGATTTCTCTTTTTCAAAGGATCGAGAGTCCTCCTTACTTCCTGCCCGTTACGTGGAAGTACTCAAGGGCTGGACGTTGTTTAATGGATCTCCAGGACGATGAGTCCCATTCCTCTGCAGTACGCTCCCTCATGGAGACTGCGTCCAGGGGGTCTACCCTTGAGTTGGGCCGAAGAATCTACTTGTTCTGGGCTAGCCCCTCATTTGTTATTCCCATAGTTTCCTTTCTTAGACCCGCTAAGACAAATGGGGGAAAAATCTCTTACAGTTACCCCGCTAATTATTTTCAAATTAGTATGGTGGGAATTCTTTTTAATCTTAAACTTGCCTTGATGTCATGGCCGGGGTCTCTCTACTGACGTGTGCTCGGCTTCGAAGTCTGACGTGGTTCCTTGTCGCTTGGCAACCCTGGTACCGTTCCCTTTTCGTCTTTGTTGGCACATCTCCCGATAACTACACTGGTATTTGATGGCATCTTTTTAGTTGTGTCAGTATCGAAGGTGTCAGGCTGCTCTTCGCCTTCACATCGCTTCGTGATGCGTATTTTTTGAGATTCGAAGCATCACATAACTCTTCCTTCTACCACAGAGTGTGGGAGATTAACCGTTGCCTCCCTCCTTTATAAATGCGATTGGATTATGGTCTTGTCTCCTATCTTCGTACTGTAATCCTCTTGCCCTCATTTTCTCCTAACTTCCCATCCTTTTCCCTTATACTTCTTTCTCCTTTCTCCTTTCTCTACTGCATTCTTTTTCTTCATCAATGGCTCCAGAGAAATCTACCCAATCCATGGCTTCCAATGGGGGAGACGCACCAAAGACTGGCGACGTCGGGCCGTCTTTCTTGGGCAACACTTGGAATTCAAATGTCCAAGCGGAGATACCGAGGTCTCGGAATCAGCGATCTTTGAGGTCCTGGTCCACACGAGGGTGTCGTCGACACCGAGAGTCACTCTTCCAAAGTTGCTCTCTTTCCTTCCATGTTTACATGTGGCTTGAGGCTTCATTTCCCTCGCCCCGTCCACGATTTGTTGGATCGCCTTGGATTAGCCTTGTCTTAGCTTCACTAGAATGCTTGAATGCTTGGAGGCTTTTGATTTGCTGCAGCATCATCTGGTGGTGTGCCTTGCTTTTATGTCACCAACATTCAAGCTTTACACTTTGTTTTTATATTTGTCTAAATTCCATACGCATTACGACAATCCCTCAAGATGATCAGTATTTATTTTAATGAGTATTCCCATGGGTTGAACATTTTTCAATGTGTACTCCGGTATGGATTCAAGGATGCAAGAACATTGGGAGTCTTTTAATGATATATTGATGACTCAATTTAAGGCTCCATATGAGAGAGGATATGTTGATCACGTATGGTCTGACGCATAGTACTTGTAGCTTGGCTCATGAATCCAATGATAAACAAATGATGAAAGAAATGAAAGAAAAGTAAAATGAAAGGGATAATAGATGAGGCACTAAGAGCAGAGGATATAGTATTCTAATGGATGAAAATCGGGTGATTGGTTCAAAGGAATAAGGTTTTATAAAGAAATTAGTTATAAACAAAGCCTGTAATGGATTTAAAAGATGTGTGTGGCAACCTGACGAAGTTTTCATGATTTCTTGCATACGACTTCTCAAGATGGGGATGACTTACGAGATCTAGAGATTTTGACCAATTTGTCAACAAGGTAGTTGCAAAGATGATTGTTGCAATTTCTTTTGAATGATTAGCTCACAATCGACCGTTTCATCCAGTTTCTACTTCTAAAATTGCAAAGATAATAATATATCTTGAAATCAAAGACAGACACCTCAAGAAATTACATGCAAGGAATCATGAAACTTCATCTGCCTGCCTCACACATGTTTTGACCCATTATAGGTGTGGTTTATAGCTAATTTCCTTAGAAAATCAGATTCCCTGCAAGAAATCACCTCATTTTCACCCATTAAATAAACAATATCCTCAGCTTTCTGTGCTTCATCCATTATCCTGTCTCTTTTCACTATTTCTTCCATCTCACTTGCCACTTCATTATCATTTGATTCATAAGCCAAGTTACGAACACTGCCAGACTAGATATGATCAGTGCATCATTCCCGTATGAAGCCTTTAATTGACTCATCAACATCTCCTTAAAAGACTCCCAATGTTCTTGCATCCTTGTATCTATATTGGATGACACATCGAGATATTTTTTTCTTATAAATTTTACTCGTTGAAACAAAAAAAAATTCTCTAGAGTGATTGTTTTAAATAGTAGGGATTTGATTGAGACAAATATAAGAAATGAGTACAAAGCTCAAACATTGATGACATAATGTGTGAAAATTGAAAAAATGGCTTGGACAAGCTCGGTGTACAAAAGTGCACGACTTTTGACCTGATGGATGCTAGTATTAGAGGCTATCTCAATCAAATTTTATGGTAAATGCCTCTTGCATTTACTAGTTGAATGACAAAGTTTCTCCCAGGAAATTGATTGAGATAGCCTTTGATACTAGCATCCATCAAGTTCAAAGTTGTTCACATTTCTACACCGAGCATGTCCAAGACATTCTCTTGATTTTCATACATTATATCATCAGTTTTAGCTTTGCACTCATTTTTTATATTTGTCTCAATCAAATCCTCACTCATTAAAACAAACTCGCCAGAGATTTTATTTTATTTTTGTTTCGACGAGTAAAGCTTAGTGACAAAAAAAAAAAAAAAAAATCCCGATGTGTTGTCCAATATAGATATAAGGATCTTACATTGTGAGTCTTTTCAGGAGATGTTGATGAATCAATTGAAGGGTTCATATGGGAGAGTTGCGATAATCATATCTAGTCTATCATTTCTTGTAACTTTGCTTATGAATTAAATGATAATGGAGTGGCAAGTGAAATGGAAGAAATAGTGAAAAGAGTGGGGATAATGATGGAGCACAGAAGTTGGAGATATCGTTTATCTAATTGGTAAAAATGAGGTGACTACTTCCAAGGAATCTGATTTTTGAATAAATTAGCTATAAACACACCTATTGTGATTCATTCCATGTGACTTCTCGAGCATGGAAGGTAATTGAAAGGTAAGATCTTTGCAATTTTGGAAGTAGAAAGTGGATGAAAAGGTCAATTATGAGCTGATAATTCAAGACAAATAAATTACAACGATCACTCTTTTCAACTACCATATTAACGAATTGATCGAAATCCCTAGATCTTGTAAGTCATCCCCACCTTGAGCAGTCACAAGCAAGGAATCATGAAAACTTCATCAACCTATCGCACACATCTTTTTAATCCATTACACATGGTTTATAGCTAATTTCTTTAAAAAATCAAATTCCTTAAAAAGCAAGGATCTGACTTTCACCAATTAGATAAATTAAATAATCGACTTTTAGTGCCTCATCCACTATCCCTTTCATTTTACTATTTCTTATAAGATTCATAAGCCAAGCAATGAATATTAAGAGTCAAGCCATACATGATCCTCTCTATGGAGCCTTCAATTGACTCATCAATATCCTTAAAAGACTCCCAATGTTCTTGTGTTCTTGCATCCATACCGGAGAACACATCGAAAATGTTTAGATCATGAGGCTCTACTCATCAAAAGAAAAAAATGATCATCTGGAAGTATTGTCCTAATAATGAGTAGGAAATTGAGACAAATATAAAAACTAAGTGTAAAGCTCGAACATTAGTGACGTAATGTGTAGAAATCAGAGACTTGCCTTGAACAAGCTCATTATAGAATTATATAAAAGCTCAAGACCCTCAGTGCCAGTGCCCAACGAGATTTCTTTTTGTCCGTGTTGCAATCTCTCGCATCGAAATGACTGGAGGAACGAGTGGCTCGACATCCTTCGTTGCGCCCCCTCAGGATTACCTGGTGTGTCCCCTTCCTCGTCTACCTCTTTCACCTCGACGGAATCACTGGAAACTTGAGATGAAGAGGCAAATGTAGAGAACTCTAAAACAATGAATCAGGAAGGGAGTAAAAAGGTTATTTAGTAATAGAGTTGAGGAAACTTGGCTCCGGGAGCGAATCCATGTCTCAGGTGCCATGCTCAATAACATCCATTATGCGGTATGTTAGCAGATGAGGTGCCTGGCAGGCATCCCTTTTACCTTCATCTATGCCCTAACTATCTAGCTATTGGAACTCCTATTTCTTATCAATATACTCTACAAATTGGCAGATGGAGTTTGAAGGGTATTTTCCAGTGTCATTAACCATGATTCTTATGATGTCATGTATCTATGGGATTATGTTAAATGTTTCTTTTGTTTACGATAACAAAGTTTCTCCCAAGAAATTGATTGAGCTAGCCCCTGATACAAGCATCCATCAAGTCCATAGTAGTGCACTTTTGTACATCGAGCTTGTCCAAAACGTTTCTTCAAAAAAATGAAAGCATCTATGATCATTCGTTTCCCAGAGAGTGGGGAGGACTTGGTTCATTTGAGTTTCTTCCCCAATTTTTTTTTATAGTGTTGTTGACATGGGCCTCGACTCTCATTGACTGTCAGAGCTTTCAATATCATGAGGGGGGACTGGGCCATGCGACGGATGCAAGAGACTTTGAAGTAAAAAATCTCAAAATCATCTTTTTGTATGGTGGATAATAGATTGTTCAAATCAATATCACTGAAAAGGAAATCCTCATCAATAAAAAATAATTTATAATTTAGCTTGGAAGATTAATTATACAGAACTGCTTCTAAGCAGTTGGTCTAATATTCTAGTAATCTTTGAAGTTGCCACCTTATAAATCACACTAAACTCACGCTAATCTCATGCGCATGGAATAGTAATGGCAAAAGACTTTAGTTGAGGAAAACTGCTGAATACTTCGCTAGCCCGACCGTGCTTCCAGAACGTGTGCTTCCAGAACAAACGCCAAGTATTTGTCACCAGTCCACCACCACTAGCCCTCTGAGTATTCGTTGTCTTCCTTGGCCGATTTCTCCAAATTTCGCCCCATGAGTTCGTCGCCCACTACGCAAGCGTAGTTCCACCGCCACTAGTCCGTCGCCCACCATAGTTTGTCACCAACTAAAGGTTGTTCATGGCTGACTTCAGTGGCATTGGTGTTGCTTAGGTATTTCTTCTCTTTTACATTATATGCCAAGACACTATTGGTGTTTGAAAAAATGTTTGAAAGAGTCAATTTGTTGGGTAATTGTCCAATTCGCTTGGGGTATTGTCCATCTAGCTAAAATTTATGGAAGTAGGAAAAATAAACAAGGCTATACGGGATTTTTATTTATGAAAATATTAGTTTCCATGGTAAACAGAATTTATCACAAATGTGCTTTGAGTAAATATTAATTTCCATTTAACATTAGAAAATGCAATATCAAGGCCTAACAGTATAAACTCCCCCATATGAGTCCAAAAATATCAATGCCTAAATGTGAAGTCTACTGAGAACAATAAGCAACTCTAAACAAAGTCTAGTTTGCCAAGGAAATACTAACTTGATCTATTCTATCCTCATCTATATAAACGAACCTCAAAGAATGCCCGTATAAGCCAAATTTGTCTAAAACAACTAGAGTTTGGATTGCCTGTATCTGTAGCATGTATGCTTTATGACCATTCTCAAATGTCAAATTGATTCTGCCTAAAAAGCATCTTGCACTTGTGATTGTTAAAGTTTTATGCTGTCTATGATTTAGTGCCCTGCTAGTTGTGCTCTATACATGAGTCCTTGTTTTAATAAGCATCTTGCATATGTATTTTGGTGATTTTCCATAACTAGTGAATTTATAATCGTATGGTTTTGTATGGAATGAATCAATTTATAATCTTAATAGTTCATCACTTGGGGATGAAAGTGTAGACATTCAATGTGATGTGAATGTCAAAAATGGAGTGAATGTGATTCCCTCTTCGAGTAGTGGCCCATTAGAGCCATTCATTGGTATGGTATTTGAGGAGGTTGAAGACGTCCAAACATTTTACAATGCATATATGGCAAGGTGAAAAGGATTCACAATCTGAACGAATCATACTCGATTGTCGAAAAATGATAAAATTCTTTGTGCAGTAGACTATATTTGCACAAGGGAAGAATTTCGACTGGTAAGTCGAAAAGACACAGATCGAATAATCCCTGAATCTGCCGAGACAAAGATTGGATGTAAAACTATAATGAGAATAAAGAAAGATGGTGAAAAGTGGATAGTCAACAAGTTTGTAGTTAGACAACCATATTCTACTTACACTAAGTACTAGTTTCCTTCATGGACGTAGGGAAGTTACTGAAGTAAAAAAAAACTTATTATGACTTTGAATGAGTCTGGTGTACCGATAAGGAAGAATATGTCTAAATCAATTGTAGAGATACTCCCGAATAAAGTTGTATTAATAAGGAAGAATATGACTAAGGCAATTGTATAGGTACTTTGAGAACATGGCAAAAGGTAATACTTGGGCATGCCTCTTCGACGATAATTACCGATGAACACAAGGCGATGGTTAAGGCAATTATAGAGGTATTCACGAATACAACTCATAGCTTGTGCTTGTGGCATATTTTACAAAAATTTTCCGAACACTTGGATCATGTATACAACAAATTTTCGAACATTTAAAAAGATTTTTGTCATTGCGTCCATGAGACAATTACTACTGATGAGTTCGAGCAATAATAGACTTTGATTGTAGTGAAGTATGAGGTAGTAGAAAATACTTGGCTGCAAAATCTTTACAATCAATGGGATAAGTGAGTATCAACCTACTTGCATTCAACATTCTGTGTCGGTATGTCAACAACTCAAATGAGTGAAAGCATGAACAAATTTTTCAAAGATTATGTTCGTTCAAGCACTATGGCTAGTGATTTTGTGCATCAGTATGAAAAACTATAGATGCACGTTACTTTAAAGAGAAAGAGAAGGATGCACAAACAAAATCTACGCAGGCGATAATGAAGACACTTTTTAAAATTGAAGAGGAGGCAGCAATGGTTTACACAAGAAAGTATTTCATGATCTTTCAAGATGAGCTGTTCAATAGTCTACGGTACCAAGCAAGAAAATTGTATGTGATTGGTGAGGCCAAAACATATGGAGTGACAACTCATGGTAAAGAAAACACCTGTGACATTGGAGGGTGATGAAGGATATGCTACATGTACATGCCATATGTGGGATATTATTGGGATTCTTTATATGCATATCTTGTGTATTTTTGACAAGAAAGCGAAGTTAAATAGATTGCCACAACATTATGTTCTAGATAGATAGACTATTAATGCTAAGAGTCGACCCATTCCTGACATACCATGTTCTGATGACCAAGTGAGGTAAGGATAAGATGAGCCTACGATGAGAAAAAGCAAGTCCATTATACAACTTTATGACATTGTCGAACTTGTATAACAGTTAGTAAAAAAACACAATCACTTTACACTTGCATTGGAGAAAGTTTACAAAGAATTGCTTGCAATGGAAGAGCATGTAGAATGTTCACAAATGGTGCCCACCAATGATGATCAAATATTAAGAAGTCAAATTGTATCGAACTTTTTACAAACAGTGCAAGACCCTCCACGAGTGCCCCAAAATCTTTGAGAGTGAATAACCCAAAGGAACACAAACAATAAAAAAAAGACATTGTAGCATTTACAAGAATGAAGGACATGCTAAAAACAATTGTCTTTCAGTGAGGTATAATAAACTTGTCGTTATTTGTATTTTATCAATTTTTAATTAAAGAAGCTAATAAAGTTTGTTGTTATTTTTGTAGGGATTTTGGGCCAACAACTGACAACATATTAGAACATTTGGATTCATAATACAAATTTTCTTATATCTTGTATGCGATTTATTCCCTCTTCTCTTTAGCTAAATTAATTGGTGAAAAATAAATTCTCTAATATTTCTTGCTTGAAGTCTGTTGTATTATTTGATAGCATACAAATGCCAATCTTATTTTTTGATGCGGCAAGACATACCAAAACTAAACCGTTGTACGGAGTGCATTGCTTTAAATGAGGAGCTAAAACAAGCCAGGAAGGATTTTGGGAATGGCGAGGAGAAGCTAAGGGTTTTGAGTTAGACGAGGAAAACCTAAGGAAGGTATTTGAGGTAGATGAAGAAGGCTATTGGAACCATATTGTTAATTGTAATCATATTATTTAATTGTAGAGCAGCTCACTTTTAAGAGAGTAATTGTTAATCATCTCAATGGTTGGAGCCATATTGTTATCAGGCTATGCAAATTAACTGCTTTAGTCTTTGAACCATACGACCAATTTTGTTTTCCATTGTATTTCTATTGGAACTATCTTATATTTCATTGGTAGTCACATTGTGGTAAAAACGCACTGGTAATTGAATATTTGATGACAAGTAAATTATGATGATGTGCAATATTCAACTGTTAGGACATATTGATGCCAAAGCAACTCCACACTGAGATAAGTAAACATATTATGATGTGCAAAGATTGAGATAACTGAATAAATCTGCCTAAATAAAACATTTAGAACATATCTTCAATTCATTCAAAAATTAAACCATAAACTATTATAAAAAAAAGTAGTCATTGCATTAAAGTGTTAAAAAATGTATAACGTGTTACATGAGTCATAGCACTGATTGAGATACATTGTAATTTTTTAGATACATAAAAGTTACACCACAAAACTATTATAAAAAATAACCATAACAAGATTAACACTTTCAAGACTCCATTGTACTTCTTCTCCATTGGTTTAAGTTTGGATTCTTCGATGCGTAGCTGCTCATGAAGTACCATGTCTTTCCTCCGTTCAACTAACTCCAAGGTCATCGTATAACAGTGTTTTGCTCACTTTGAAGATCAATCCACTCAAAAAAACTACATTTTTTTATTCATCTTATAGTTTGGACAATTGTAAAATCTTCTACCAAAACTATTTGATTTTTCAAAAATCCGTAGCTTCGCTTGGTAGCCACAATAGTAAGTGGTTTCTCCAAACTAGTTTTGTCTTCCCTTTTTGTAGTCCAAGAACTTGAACTAGATTGAGAACCCGAACTTCTCATTTGTTGTCATCATATTGAAAAGCCATCCATTTTAACAATGCTAACAGAAGATGGTGCAAAAAAAAAAAAAAAAAACTACAACCAAAAAAAAAAAAAAAAAAAAACAGATATCTATAACATTAAATGGTGCAAATTGGTGGCTTATGGCTATATCCTAAGCACTTTTATTACATACAAGTAGTAATTCACTGTTTTATCTCATGAATTAATCATTCATAATCTATACATTTGATGCAAAAGGATGAACCCATTTCATCTTTTGTAAGCATGCCACGTTTTTCAGCTAGCCCCTTTTTAATTGTATGCTATCAAGTAATACAACAGATTCAATAGGATTCAACTAACCGTTTAAATAGTAAGACTCAACACGCAAGCAATAAAATATTGATAGAAACTTGGATAATACTCCTACCACAACTAAAATGAACCAACTTAATGGCCATGTTGTCCTCTTCACCTTATATATAATAAGTTATCTTAAATATTGTCATGCATCACCCAGCAAGACTAACTCCTCACCAACATAAATAGGATTCAAAACAATTTAATCAATCTTCAATATGCTCTTAAAACATACAACCTTCTTTACACTCTGTGCAATGACTTTACAAAAATAATTCAATAACAAAGATCTAACTCCTCCATTGTAAAAAACACAACAAAATCATAATCCAAGAGACCTAGGGTTTCTGTACATGATATCAATTTCTTGAGTTTACAAGCATCACATTCAATAAATGAGTTTAGGGTAGGGCATATTAGAGAAGAGAGGGTCAACTGTTTTCGTGAATGGCTTGGAGATAGATGGAGTGGGTGACTATGTCGCGAGAGGGGCGTGCCAGAGTTGATGCAAAGCTTCGAGAGGGCATGCAACGCTGCGAGAGGGGGCTCGAGGTTGTGAGAGGGAACGTGCGAAGGAGGTGAGAGGGGGGTTGAGGCTGTGAGAGTAAAACAGAGGGGGGGTCAAGGCTGCGAGAGGAAAACTAGAGGAGGGAGGGTTAAGGCTTCAAGAGGACAACTAGAAGGGGGTTAAGGATGCGAGAGGAAAACCAGAGGGGCGTGAGAAATGGGAAGGGATTTCGGGAGTGCGAAGTGGGAAAGTGGTTTCAATATGCTGCAGTGCATCCATATAATTATTGTTGTAGAACACCTATGTGCCACAAATTTATTGGTGGATTGTTATCTCCCTAAAATGTAGGTTAACTCTTAATTAAAATCCTTTACTTTCAGTGCCACATCCAATAACCATTTCATTTTCTATTTCTTTCATTTCTTTTATAACTTGTTTCTCATTGGATTCATAAGCCAAGCTACAGGTACTATGAGTTAGACCAGACATGATCAGTACATCCTCTCCTATGGAGCCTTTAACTGAGTCATCAATACATTCTTAAAAGACTCCCATTGTTCTTGTGTCCTTGCATCTATATTGGAAAACACATTGAAATATGTTCAGCTCACGAGTACTATGAGTCGGGCCAAACATGATCAGAACATTTCTCTTCTATGGAGCCGTCAACTGAGTCACCAATATATCCTTAAAAAGACTCAATTTTTGGCATTCTTGCATCTATGCCGAACAACACATCGAAATATATTCAGCTCACAAGATTCTACTCATTGAAACAAAAAGTATTGATCCTCTAGAGGGGTCGTCCTAATGAGTACGAAACTAATACAAATATAAAAACAAAGTGTAAAGGTCGAACATTGGAGGCATAATGTGTGAAAATCAAGGAAATATCTTGAACAAGCTCATTATAGAAAAGTGCAAGAACTGAGACTTGATGGATGCTAGTATGAGAGGTTATCTCAACAAATTTCCTGGAGAAACTTTGTTATTCAGCTCGTAAATGTACTTCTTGCTGCAACCATAATGCTCCATATATAGATACATGAAAGTTACGTGAATAATCTCAAATGACCCAAGAGACAAATAGTTAGATGATGATCAAGTATATATCTTTCTTCCATATCATGAATATGACAAGAACAAGAAATGCATGTGTGATGGTAAATATATACAAATGCCACTGCAATTCCTGTTGAAAGAATGCAAAAGTGAACATTATTGACTTCTACATAAAGGTAATTAACAATATATATGTCACACAGAAAAGCACATCACATCTATGAGTTTTATTAACTACTATTTTCCTTATTTTAGGGCAATCTGTTGCTTTAAAGGACATTTTCTAAAGATAAATCTACATCAAGTTTTAAGCAATCACCTCAATTTCAGTACCTAGAATGAAATTAACTTATTATAGAAGTTTCACTTGTATCTTGATGAACGTGCATGCTAGGTAAATTAATTACTTTGAAAGCAGTATAATTTGACTTGTAAAAAAACTATAATATATATGATGATCTCATCTTTTGATCCAAAGGAAGTATTAAAAATCATACGTATATGGTACGCAGTATTTCTTCTTAGATCTCCTCCTTTTTTTTTTTTGTGGAAAATTCAATCAAGAAAATTTCAGTATCGGCAGAAAAGATTACAGAACTTTAAGATACGTGCGCTTATAGAATTAATTTGTTCTGTTTATGTAGTAATTTAATTAGCACAACCTATAATATTGGCAAACTAATCATATCCATTAATCGAAACTCACCACCAGCTAGCTAGCTAGCACGCGGCACACTTGGGCAACATGCTGGACGTATGATCAGTACTTTTTCACTTTTGTGGAACTCACTTCCACGATTTGTTGGATATGTTAACAAATAGGCTTGAAAATAGGGTTTTTTTTTTTTAAAAAATTTTTTTTGTCAATATCTCAACTAAGATCACTATAAGAAAAACGGATATTTATGATATTTTTTTTGTGACGAAAATGACTTTTGCAATGAAAATAGATTTATTTTAATTAAATATAATCATTTCGTTAGAAATAATTGGACGCAAATAAGCAATTTCCTTATCGTGGATATTAGAACTATATATATATATATATGTCATGCGTGTGTGTGTCGTAGCATGAGTGCATTAAGTAGAATCAAGTACTTATGTATTTCCAGGTTTGCCACAGTAACTAAATCCTTGAAAATAATGTGCTTAAAATTAAGGACCCAAACTGGAACTTACAGTCATACATAATTGTCATGTCCTGCTGCATTTGAATGATCAGGTATTATTGGTTCAGGCGCGCTAGCCGGCCTTTCTAGCTGAATTTGATTATAAATGACAAACTGGATAAAATATACAATAGTGTCCTTTTAACCTTAAATATTCTGCTCCTAAAAAGATTTACTTTCTTAATTTCCCTCATTATTTTTTTTCCATATGATAATTTTTATAAGCAGATTTTAGGTAAGTCAACCAAACAAAGTTGATCCAAAATATTTGGTTATCATTTTAATTGCTTCATGATGCTAGCTTGTAGTGATCTCCACCAATTAATTAAGGTATCAGAAACCTGGAAGATCCATCTCAGATGCTTTCAGGCCCCGTTTACATGGACTCATCTATGCTTAACTGAGTTGAGTTCAAATTTAAGTCTAGCCCAACATTCAAATTCACTACAAGAAAAATAGATATTTGTGACCAATTTTTTTGTGACAAAATGACTATTTGCGATGAAAACATATTCATTTTGGTTAGAAATAGTCATTTTGTTAGAAATAACTGATAAAAAATAAACAATTTTCTTGTACTGAAATACATAACTCACAAATCATTAAACATTACTAACTCAAGTCCTCTTTACATGTGGGACCAATAATTTTTTTCAACTTAATATCTCTTTACACGTGAGACCTACAATTATTTTTAACTCCTCATAAATATATTTATCTTAACATCTAAATACATATAAATTCATCTTAGTTAGATAGACTAAACAAAACTCACTCTACCATTTTAACTCACTACTATTAAAAAATTCAACTCATCTCATTTCATTTTACTTTTCTATTGAATTAAGATTATTATGAAAGTTAATTTTAAAGCTTTTATGGACTAAATAATAATAATAAAATAATAAAGCTTTTTTCCTAAGTGATCATAGGGAAAGCAGGATATTCCAAGATACTAAAAAGTACTTCCTATTTAAAATCGATAATACTAGAGCCACCGCTTGGGGCTTCTGCCGGCTCTAATATATATTTTTTCATGTATTTTTTTTTAAATTATTTTTTACATAGATCTTTTTAACACTTTTAAATATTTTAAAAAAATAAAATAAATTTAGAACATCATTAAAAAATACTTTCTTAATTATAAAGTAAAGAAAAATCATTAAAAGTATACTTCCTTAATCACGAAATAAAATAAAAAATAAAAAAATCCTAACAAGAAGACTAATATTTTTTTATGAGTTTTTATTTTACTTCATGATTAAGGAAGTATTTTTTAATAATGTTGTAAATTTTTTTAACTTTTTAAAAATATTTAAAATTGTTAAAAAAATCTATATAAAAAAGAACTAAAAAAAAAAAACACATAATAAAATATATGCCAGAGCCCAACAGGAGCCTACAACAGTGGCTCTAGCATTGTTCATTTATAATTGTTTGAACGTTGGTTTACCTAGAGAGTTGCACACACATTTTTGGGACTAAATTAATATAAGTTTAATTTCCTTTGTTTTTTTTTATTTTTTATTTTTTTGTTTTAATTTCTTCCACCAAACTTTCATATGTTGCATGCGCCAATTAATTCTCTCGTTTGTTTTTACAGATGAGATGAGATGAGATGAGTTGAGATTAAAGTTAAAAATAAAATAAAATATTGTTAAAATATATATTTTTAATATTATTTTTGTTTTGAGATTTGAAAAAATTTAATTGTTTATTTTATTTTGTGTGAAAATTTAAAAAACCTGTCATAATTAGATAAAATGAGATGAGATTAATTGAGAGGAGTTACGAAAACAGACGAAGTTGTCTAGAGAGTATAGATTGATTTTTGAACGACATAGCGCTATATTAATGTTAAAAAATCATATAATTTTCAAGTGGGTTAAAGGCTCAATATTAACGCATTATGTAAATCTAGATTGGCAAATCAATGTGGCTGATCGATTCGTACGTTCTTGAATCTTTAATATTTTATTAATAATTTGATTAGATAAAGTTGTCTAGCTTGTTTCAACCTCTGATGATCTATTTTATGCAAAGAATTACGCTACATGTACAGGCAAAATCACAGAGAAAAACGGGTTCCAGTTGATCACTGCACGACATGACCTGATAACAAATATAATCAACTTTGCGAGAATGAACAAGTTATCAAAAGACCAATTTATCCAAACAATCACAAAACTCTTTAATGCTCTTAATTTGATTCACATTTCACACACAAATATGAAACTGCTGATCTGAAAAAACAAAAAATATACCAAAATGATGGATCATGATCAAGTGGATATGCCATTATATGCGATTTTGACTGAAATTTCTATCTTGTGAATGAAGTGGAAAGTGCCGGCAGTCTTTGAGCTGATCATTGATACAGTTAGCTAGCTATATATCCATGATATAGCTTTTGCATGTAAAGCTAGCACTTCATGTACGGCCTTGAAAAAGTTCGATCTAATTAATAATATTCAGACCCCACAACCTTTCATCATTATATTATAGAAAGAAATTCTTAAATTTTGCTGTCGTATATGAGTGGTATAATCTTGAGCAAAGCCCTATCGCCATCCATGTAGTACTGTTTTCTGAAGTTGAATCCTGTGAGTTTTTCTTTTGTTTATGATTGTCAATTTGAAGGTGGAATTAGGTTGTGCTTGGGTAGTTGAGATCATTCCACCACTATTTAATATTTTATCATTATTGTTTATCTACTTTTTACAATTTTTTACTACTATTCAATATTTTATCATTACTTTTTCAATACTATTAACAGATCATCTAAAATGATCACCTCAGTATTACCCAAACGCACGTAGCCTTAGTTTTCGTTTGGATGCTGAGGTGGTCTCAGATAATTTGAATTGATTTGTAAATAATAATGTTTTGTGGGTCTTATTGACATGTGTTTGAATGTAAATAGTTATGTTGAGATATGTGTTTGACTGCATGTATGAAGTAGGTTGAGATGAATTTAATTTTTTTATAAGAAGTTGAAAAAAATAGTAAATCTCATCAATAATTGGTTAGAGATGCATGTGTTGAGTCGATTTCAACAACCAAACATAGCTTAGGCCCTGTTTGGTTTCACATATGGTCTCAACCAATCTCATCTTTCTCATCTCATATCAACGTCCAAACACCATTTAAACACAAACACTTTTCAATTTTAAATTTTAAAATTTTTCATCTAATCATTACTAATCATCACAACTTTCCCAAATTTCTAAATAAAACACAAAAAATAATTCAAATTTTTTAAATCCCAAAATAAAAATAATATTTAAAAAAATTATATTATAACAATATTTAACTTTATAATATTTTTATTGAACTTTTTTTCTATTCTTTTCCAAAACTTTATAAAACATCTTCAAACCATTTTATTACTATTCACAAACTATCTTATGACTATTCATAAATTTCTCATCTTATTTCATCTCATCTATATAATCAAACAAGACTTTAAGCTCCGTTTGGATAGTGAAAGTGTTTCATCTCATCATTACAAATTTCTTAAATTTTCATACAAAATATAATAAACAATTCAACTTTTTCAAATCTCAAAACAATAATAATAATATTAAAAAAATAATATTATAATAATATTTTATTCAACTTTTAATTTTTATCTAAAACTATTTCATCTCATTTCAATATCCAAATTAAACTACACCTGTTCTCCAATGGATTGAGCCGAGGTTGATGCTGACGTGGTCGGCATAGCCAAACTACCATATTGGAAAGACAAAAGTGACATGAAGTGGATTATGATTATTAAGTTCATGATATAATATATACATATATATTTATATATGAGAAATTCTAAATGAAAGCTTATGCTATACATTTCTACCTAATTAAACATGTGATTTATAATTTTTATATTTCTATCTTAATACTTAAATATGTGTGTATTTAAACAAAATGACAAATTACATATTGGCCGTTAGGTGGAGGTATGTTGTGTAAAGTTTTTGTGTAACATTTCTCTCTCTCTATATATATATATTTATATATTCGCATTTTTTTTGTATGTTTAATTGTGTCTAGATACAAAGTGGCCTGCTTTATGATCCGTAAGGACCAGTAGTCTACTCCTAGTATTAGTAGTATATATGTTGGTCAAGAAACAAGTAGTGGTTTGCTAGAAATGGAGGATAATATGACTGCTGGTGCTTCAAATGCTCATGATGATGAGGATGAGAATTACATCAGGGAGCAAGAGCGATTGTTGCCAATAGCAAACGTTGGCAGGATCATGAAGCAAATATTGCCACCAAATGCAAAAATCTCGAAGGAAGCCAAGCAGACGATGCAAGACTGTGTGTCGGAATTCATTAGTTTTATCACCTGTGAGGCATCGCAGAAGTGCCGGAAGGAAAGGCGAAAGACTGTGAACGGCGACGATGTCTGCTGGGCACTGGAAACACTTGGTTTCGATGAATATGCCGGGCCAATGAAAAGGTATTTACACAGATATAGGGAACATGATCAAGCAGATCATAGAGCTAATCAAGAAAAGGGTTAGGAACACTGATCAAAGAGAAGCAGCATGAACCATTTTCACTTAGAGGCCGCACCCAAATAAGAATTTAAGCTGTAGCCTCCGAGTCCAAAAGGGAAGGCTTTTAACGGGTTAAAAGACAGTACTAGCATCATGATTTCTATTTTAAAACCTATTTTTGATTTGTTATATGATCAAGAAGATTATGGGTCATCTGCCCTTCATATGCCTTTTATTGGTGGAGATTGTTTTATTTTTCGTGCAAATTTCTTTTTTCCTTTTGCCTCTGCTTGAACACATGATTCCTTGTCATCCCCATCTTATTTTCATCCGAAACCTCAAAACCCACTGGAATAGATTCCTTTCTGTTTGCCGAATGGGAATATTGACATAGTTATCTTGATTATGTTGATCTGTACAAAAGAGTTAACAGTGATAGTGAAGTATTGGTCTTCTAGCTAGCACCCCCAACACAACAGGAAGGATCGATCGAGCACAAAAGGTTGAGTAAATTTTCTAGATCTCCATGATCCTGTCAACATTTGATCTGAGAAACCTATTTATATATATATATATATATAGGAGTTTTGCCCAACACTTTGTCTGTCTTGCATCATGAGTAGTACTGCTCTTTTGGTATATAAAGTACCATTTTTCAAGTCCTGATAACATGAGTAGTTACTAATTAGCAATGCAGTGTTTGTTTTGGGTGAAGAACCTAGCTATCTATCTCAAGCTGGCCTTGCTAACTCCGGCACTAAACTTGTTCATCATGTAGATGTTGACCAGAGATATAATATTAAGCTGATTTCCAAGATCTAGGGTTTTTTTTCTTTCTTTCTTTTTAAGCTTAATTTGTGAGTATTTTAGGGACCACATTTCAGAGGACAAATCCCGTACGACCACTGAGCTTCAAATGAAACTCGATGAACTAATAATATTGGGCTTGTTTGTTCGACATTCATTGTATCAGGTCATGGTCTTCCTAAACATGAAAGTTAGGGCTAGGTTCATCGAGTAGTGCTAGCTCCGGTCCATCCTCATTCGAACTTGGGAATCCTTTTGTTTGTTGTGATGACTGTTTTCAGGTTTCCCTCGGAGTTTGTACAAAGTGGGGATTTAGATTGAGACCGTTTCAATAAGAAAGGCTTACGCCTGTTTGTAGGGTCAGATGAGATGATGTGAAAAATTTATAAATAATAATAAAATAATTTTTAAATAATAGTAAAGTCGTTTGAGTTATAATGTGTTATAAAGTTTTAGGAAATAGGAGATAAAAAGTTGAATAAAATATTATAAATTAAAATATTGTTAGAATATTATTTTTTAATATTATTTTTATTTTGAGATTTGAAAAAGTTGAATTGTTTTTTGGGTTTTATCTAAAAATTTGAAAAACTTGTAATGATTAATGATATGAACTCGTAGGAATGGAATCCCTTGAACCTACAATTAATTTGAAAACTTATCCAAGAAAGTTAAAATCAAGTTAATGGATGGAGAATCTAGACCCAATGAGAACTCGTTTCAAGAACCTAGATTATATTAAAATCTAGATCCGTTGAAGAACCTGTCTCAAGAACCCATATTACATGGAGAAATGTCATAAATGTTGTGATTTACCTTTGATAAGTTCAAAAATTCAATTAAGAACAAGATGAGTAAACTCAACTTATAATAAAAATTCAATATTGTCTAACTCTTCAAATGAGGCTACAAAGGGTATTTAAACCAAAACCTAATTGAAACCTTAGCCAAAATAAAGCCCTTTCTCCAAAAAATACCCCTGCATGAACAGTGCCGCGGCTACTATATATAGTAACGCTACTCAGCACTTGAAATCCTAGTTCCTAAAATGTAACTTTCCAAATAAACTTTTGGCCACAGTACAAGGCCTTCCCAAAACCCTAGTTCATAATAAATAAAACATATGTGGGCCAAATATCTTCAAGTCCACTTATTCTAAACTAATAAAATAAATCATTTAACCAAATTGAAAGTCTTCAATAACAATAGGCCCTATCTTTAAGTCATGTCTTCCATAGTTTGAATCAAGTAGATCAAACATGGTTCTCCTTCTTTCAAGACCATCTTGAGTAATGGGCTCTTGCTAGGTTCATTCCAAGTGGTTTTCACCAATCCTTGCTATGCTTCCTTGGTCTTCTTGGCTTTTAATCTTGTAATTGGCCTATCTGGAACTTGCAAATGATCTTTAAGACTAGGCTCATCTTGGTTCCCATCATTCCCCCTCTTCTCAAAAGGATTCGACCTCGAATCTTCACCTACATCAGAAGGAGAAAGATAAAAAATATTGAAAGCAGCAGAAACATTATACTCACATGAAAGGTTTACTTTATATGCATTGTCATTAATTTTCTCAAGAATTTGGAAAGGTCCATCTCTTCGAGGATGCAACTTAGTCCTTCTATAGGCTGGGAATCTTTCTTTGCGCATGTGAACCCAAACCCAATCTCCTGGTTCAAAGATGACACGCATTCACCCTTTATTGGCTTAGAAAGCAACCATTTCATTCTTTTGGGCAATTTGAAGTTGTACCCTCTCATGAAGCGACTTCACCAACTCCTTATTCTTTTGTCCATCCAAACTACTCCTGCCATCAACAGGTAAAGGTATTAAATCTAACGGAATAAGTTGATTAAAACCATAAACAATTTCAAAAGGAGAATATGAAGTAGTAGTATGCAAGGTCCTATTATATGCAAACTCTATAAATGACAAATAATCCTCTTAAGTTTTTAAATTCTTATGAACAACAGTACTTAAAAGCTGAGTTAAAGTCCTATTAATTACTTCAGTCTGACCATCAGTCTGCGGATGAGAAGTAGTGGAAAATAAGAGATTAGTATCCAATTTCCCCCACAACACCTTCCAAAAGTAGCTAAGGAATTTAACATCCCTGTCAGAAACAATACTCCTAGGTACACCATGGAGTTGCACTATCTCTCTGAAAAACAAGTCAGTTATGTTTGTGGCATCATCTATTTTATGGCATGGAATGAATGTGCTATCTTACTAAATCTATCTACAAACACAAAAATAAAATCTCTACCATTTTTTGTCCTAGACAGCCTCAAAACAAAGTCTATAGATATGTCTATCCATGGCTCACTAAGTATGGGTAAGGGTGTATATAACCCATGTGACATAACCTTAGATTTGGCATTTTTACATCTAATGCACCTGCCACAAATGCAATTGACATATCTCTTCATCTTAGGCCAAAAGAAATGTTCATGCAAAATATCTAAATTTTTCTTGACACCAAAGTGTCCCATTACTCCTCCACCATGTGCCTCACGCACTAACAACTCACGCATAGAACAACTTGGCACACAAAATTTACTTTCTTTAAACAAATAAATATCATGCTTGTAAAACTTATGGAATACCGCCTTATCACATGCCTTATACACATCAGAAAAGTCAGCATAATCGGCATACATGTCTTTCATATATTCAAACCCAAACATTTTTTATGGGAACCAAGGTGGGCCCAATCGTAAAGATCGTTTGTAAGTTAGATGGGCCAATTACAAGGTCAAGAGCCAATAAGATTAAAGAGACAATGCAAGGATTGGTGCAATCCACTGGTATGAGTCTAGTAAGAGCCCAACATTCAAGATGAGCTTGAATGAAGAAGATTCAATTTTGATTCATTTGATACAAGCAGTAAAAAATATAACTTAAACTATTTGAGCCTATTGTTATTGATGGATTTTAATTTGTTAAAATATATATTTTATTAGTTTAGAATAAGTTGGCTTAAGGATGTTTGACCTACATATGTCTTATTTCTTTTGATTAGGGTTTTGGGAAGGCCTTGTATTTTGGCCAATGGCTTATTTGGAAAGTTACAATTTTAGGAACTAGGGTTTTGAAGAGAGTATTGTAGCGATTACTGTAGCCAGTACTGTTCAAGCGGCACTATTCATCCAAGGCTATTTTTGGAAGAATGAGGTTTATTTTGGGTTAGGGTTTCAATTAGGGTTTGCTTTAAATACTCTTTGTAGCTTCATTTGAAAATTAGACAATATTGAACTTTCTTTGTGAGTTGAGTTTACTCCTCTTGTTCTTGATTGAATTTTTGAACTTATCAAAGGTAAAGCACGACCTTTGTGGCATTCCTCCTTGTAATCTAGGTTGTTGAGACAGGTTCTTCAATGGGTTTAGATTTTAATATAATCTAGGTTCTTGAAATAAGTTCTCATCGGGTCTAAATTCTCTATCCATTGACTTGATTGTGGCTTTCTTAGGTGAGTTTTCAAATGGATTGTGGGTTTAAGGGGTTCCAATCCTGCAGGTTCATATCAATTTTAGCACTCATAGAAGTAAGAAGTACGTACCTTCAGGATAAAGCATTAGCAACAATGTTCTCCTTACCTTGCTTGTATCGGATGACATATGGAAATGTCTCAATGTATTCCATACCTTGACCCTTGAGATGCTTTAATGATTGATGATCGGTATGGATCACAAATTCCCTAGGCCACAGGTAAGGTTGCCAATTCTCTAATGCACGAATAAGAGCATAAAACTCTTTGTCATTAGTAGGATACTTCAGGGACGCCCCACATAGCTTCTCATTGAAGAAGGCTATGGGCCGCCTATCTTGCATAAAAAAGGCTCCAATCCCTATTCTTGAGGCATCACATTCAATCTCAAAAGTTTTGTTAAAATCAGGTAATGCTAACACAGGTGCAAAGCAAAACCTTTCTTTAATAGCAGCAAAAGCATTCTCTTGATCAACCCTCCAATGAAACTCAACATTTTCTTTAATTACTTCAGTGAGTGGTGCAACAATGGTACTAAAGTTTTTAACAAAAGGTCGATAAAAGCTAGCTAAGTCATGAAAGCTTTTTACCTTAGTGATGCATTTTGGCATTGGCCATTTTTTGATGGCTTTGACTTTCTCTTCATCCACTTCAATACCTTTTGTACTAACAAAATAACCAAGAAAACAATTTTTTCCATGCAAAAGGTACATTTCTTGAAATTAGCATACAACTTTTCACATCTTAACACATCAAACATGTATCTCAAATGCTCAATGTGTTCATTTAAGATGTACACTAGGATATCATCAAAGTATACAACCACAAACTTGCCTATGAACGCACGTAGGACATGGTTTATTAATCTCATGAAAGTATTGGGCGCATTTGTAAGTCCAAATGGCATAACCAACCATTCATAAAGCCCATACTTAGTCAAAAAAATAGTTTTGCATTCATCACCCTCTTTCATTCTAATTTAATGGTACCCACTTTTAAGATCAATTTTACTGAAAATACATGAGCCATGCAATTCATCAAGCATATAATCTAATCTAGGGATGGGATGATGATACTTTACCATGATATTGTTGACCGTCCTGCAATCAACGCACATCCCCCATGTCCCATCCTTCTTTGGCACTAGTAGCACTGGTATTGCACATAGGCTCATTCTCTCTCTCACGTACCCTTTGCTCATCAAATCCTCAACTTGCCTCTGAAACTCCTTTGTCTCTTCTGGATTACTCCTATAGGCTGGTTGGTTTGGAATAGCATCTCCGGGCACAAAATCAATCTAGTGCTCAATGCCTCTAATGGGTGACAACTCATTAGGCATCTCCTCTGGGAATACATTTACAAACTCCTGCAACATAGAAATAGTTAAACTAAGAAGAGACTGGTTAGTTTCATCAACATTAAGATAAGACTCTTTATAGACAAGAAAAATCATAGGGCGATCTGTAAAGAAAGCCCTCTTATCCTCACTCTTTCTTGTATAGAAACTCACTTTTGTCTTTCCTTTTTTCTCAACAGATTCTCTTTCTTTTTTTTTTTTTTTTCTCATGGCTCCACTCTTTTTTCTTTATTCTTAGCCACCTCTCTACTTTCTTTTGTGCTCATTTTTACTCTCACTCTTTCTTTTTTGCTCAATCTTTTTTCACTCTTTCTCTTTTTACCACTCTCATTTTTCACTCTTTCTTTTTTGATCACTCTCATTTTCACTTTTTCTTTTTTGAGTAACCTCACTTTTCAGTTTCAGTTGGTCCTCATAGACTTGGCTTGGAGTTAAAGGAGCAAACTTGATTGTTTTGTCCTCCTTTACAAAGCTGTGCATGTTCTTGAACCCATCATGTGTTACCCTCCTATCATACTGGCATCGCCTCCCCAACAAATTATGGCCAGCATGCATAAGCACAACATCACAAAGCATCTCATCCTGATACTTCCTAATTGAAAAAGTAACTAACACTGGTCTATCCACTCTAACCTCTCCACAATCATTGAACCACTACAATTTATGTGGTCTAGAATGTTTTAAGGTTGGTAAATTCAATTTCTCAACCAAAGTAGTGCTAGCCACATTAGTACAACTCTCCCATCAATGATCATACTACATACCTTATTGTTGACGTGACATCTAGTATGAAAAATATTCTCTCTGTTGCTCAGCATGATCCACCTTAATGTGTATATTGAGAGCACGCCTGACAACAAGAGACTCATCTGTCACGGAGTATACCACTTCATCATCATCACTAGCATCAACCAACTCGGGCACCCTATCACTATCATCCTCACTCTCAATCATTACCTCCCCATTGTTACTTATAATCATCACCCACCTGTTTGGACATTGAGAAGCAATGTGCCTTGAATCCAAACACTTAAAGCATTTAATATTTCTATTTCGTAAAAGTTGAGATTCTACCTTGGGTTTGTTGCTAGTTCCCTCATCTTTTCCTTTGGATGGTTCGGTCTTTCTCTTTGCTTCAGCTGAATCATTCCGATCCCACTTTAATTTTCAAGTAGTGTTAGAAACCGAAGTATACCTTGCTATCCCTTTTCTATTTAACTGTCTCTGCACCTTCATAGTCATGTGTACCATGTCCTCTATCTCTACGTAATACTGTAATTCAATTACATTTGCTATGTCCTTATTCAAACCATTAAAAAATCTAGCCATGGTGGCCTCCCGGTCCTCCTCTACATTAGTTCAAATCATCGCCACCTCCATCTCCTTAAGGTAATCCTCCACACTCCTAGACTTCTGTGTAAGATTTTGGAGCTTTTGGTAAAGGTCCATATAGTAATGGCTAGGTATAAATCTCTGCCTCATGAGAGTTTTCAACTCTTCCCACATATCTACAGGCCTCTATAATTCCTTCTCCTATTGGTCACTAATTGATCCCATCAAATAATAACATAATCAGTGGACTCAATTACTGCCAACTTCATTTTCTTCTCTTTAGAGTAATTATGACAATCAAACACCAACCTATTTTTTTCTCTCACTCTAGATAAACCTCAGGGTCAGTTCTACTTTGAAAAGATGGTATTTTCATTTTGATGCTCCCAAGGTCTCTATCTACACCATCCCGACCCCTTAGGTTCCCCTCAAGTTATCTTTCATGCCTAACTCTTCTATGTTTACCAGACCTAACTTTTGATACCAAGTCTTCCCCATCCTCACCATCTCCTTCATTTTCATACTCATTTTCAACCCTAACCCTAGGCTCACGTCGCCTCCTATCTCTCCTACCTTGGAGATTTCGAATCGCTACTTCTTGATAATCCATCATATCTCTCACTTCCCCTAAAATTAAGTTTAACCGCTCAAACTATTATTGTATGACTTGCAATACAAATGATAAGTTATCTACCATCCCCTTTGGTGATGAGCCACTCCGATAAGACAATATAATGTGTTACACAAAAGAATGTTAGTTGTAAAAAAAAATCTCACACACTCCCTTACGTGTTTACACTCAAATAATGGCACTCCACTCGTGTTTCATTCTTAATTGACTTTTTCCCCATAACAGTCTCTTACATTTTCTTGCCTTTTACTTCAAGAGTTTTCCCACTCAAGTTCTAAGAACTAATTGAACTCAATCAAAACAATGCAACCTTGTTTATCCCAACTAGTAATTAGGTCCAAGAAACAAGATAAAGAGAAATATAGAAAGAATTAAATGACACGAGAATCAAGAGAATTATACGAAGGAAATAAGATACCAACTATAATGAAGTATGTAGCCCCTTTGATGATAAGGCTATAAAAAAAAAATCAGATTTCTTTTTCTTTTTTTTTACTATTTCTTTTTTCTTTTTCTTTTGACGATTTTTTTTTCTTTTCCTTTTTTTTTTTCTTTTCACCAATTGATTTGATCGCAATCAAAAGAATAAGCAATTGACAAAACCCTAACAAAGAACAAGGCAACCCTAATCAAATTATAAGGTAACCCTAATCAAAGAATAAGGAAACCCTAGAAAACAATGAGAAATTTGACAGCCCTACGATGAAGGAAATTTCTGCACTTTTTTTTTATAAGTAATGCAAGAATTAAAAGATAGAATCAGATCTGATTGGAAACTGAATTCTGAATACCAAATGATATGAATCCGTAGGAATAGAATTCCTTGAACCCATACTTAATTTGAAAACTCACCCAAGAAAGCTAAAATCAAGTCAATGGATGGAAAATTTAGACCCGATGAGAACTCGTTTTAAGAACTTACATTATATTAAAATCTAGACTCGTTGAACAACCCGTCTCAAGAACCTCGATTACAAGGAGAAACGCTACAAAAGTTGTGATTTACCTTTGATAAGTTTAAAAGTTTAATTAAGAACAATAGGAGTAAACTCAACTCATAATGAAAATTCAATATTGTCTAACCCTTCAAATGAGGCTACAAAGAGTATTTAAACCAAAACCTAATTGAAACCCTAGTCAAAATAAAGTCCTTTCTCCCAAAAATCCCCTTGCATGAACAGTGTCGCGGCTGCTACAGTAATGCTATAGTAACCCGGCTCTTGAAACCCTAGTTCTTAAATAGTAACTTTCCAAATAAACCATTGGCTACAATACAAGGCCTTCCCAAAACCCTAATTCATAATAAATAAGACATATGTGGGTCTAGCATCTTCAAACCCACTTATTCTAAACTAATAAAATAAATTATTTAACCAAATTGAAAGTCTCCAATAACAACAGGCCCTATCTCTAAGTCATGTCTTCCACAACTTGAATCAAGTGGATTAAAACTGGTTCTCCTTCTTTCAAGCCCATCTTGAGTGTTGGGCTCTTGCTAGCTTCATCCCAAGTGGATTGTACCAATCCTTGCATTGCTTCCTTGATCTTCTTGGCTCTTGGTCTTATAATTGGTCCATCTAGAACTTGCAAATGATCTTTAAGACTAGGGACACCTTGGGTCCCATCAATTAGGTAATAATCAAATAAAAAAATTAAAAATTTGAAATTAAAAAGTGTGTTTGAGTGATGTTTGGATCATTCAAACGACTTTGAAATTATAGCATATTCCTACACTATTAACCATGTATTCTCCGATGTTAATAAATTTTGGATCGATGTTCTCTTTTTCTTTGAAGGGTGAGGTGTTTTCTCTTTGCCATCGCAAAGGATTGTCTCTTGGGCATTTAGTCAGAAGAGGTTATACTATGGAGGAAAAGTTGGCTAGAGTATGGGAAGGTATAAGTCTCACGGATCTGGAAAGAAAAGCAGTTGTTATTGATTCATCGGTCCTAGACAAAGCTGCGAGAAGAGGGAGGTGATGTCTTCTTGCTATGATCATTGCAGAAACGTTTGTTAATAGAGAGGCTTTCAAAAATACCTTATTAAGAATATGGAGGTTTGAAGGTTGGCTTCAATTCAAACAACTTGGCGAGAATAGATTTTTGGTGGAGTTTCATTTCAAAATGAAGTAGACAGGGGGAGAGTGATCATGGGAAGGCCATGGTCCTTTGATTGATGGCTTGTCTGTCTTCAGGAGTTTGAATGTCATATCCAGCAAATGACATCATTTTCTTGAAGTTTTCTGGATCCAAGTCCATAACATGCCATTGGTAAGTATGACTCAAGAAGTAGGACTCCAACTAGGTGCAAGTGTTGGTAGAGTTTTGGAGATTGATGCAGATTGTAGAGGCATTGGGTGGGGAGGTTCTTAAGGATGAGAGTAGAAATTGATATTACAAAAGCTCTGGTTTGAGGCAAGTTTTTGACCATTGAAAGGAAACAAGTGTGTTTTCATTTTAAGTATGAAAGACTCCACAATTTTTGTCTTCAGTGTGGTGTGTCTTCAGTGTGCTGTGATCAAGCATGCCAAAACGTTTTGTCCCATGTTGAGTAATGGTAAGAAACCTAAGGAAGCCAAATCACACTATGGTCCTTGATTACTTGCAATTCTAGCAAACTCACTGGTAGTGAGGCAAAGAAGTATGCTGATGATTTCGCACAACCACCACACAACGACAGGCAGTCATGGCACTTAGGCAAGAATGACAGGGATGAGAATGGAAAAGGCAAGTCAGGTAATTAGGCAAAAAATAAGGAAGGAATGAGGGATGTTACCGCTATTAAGGAAAGTCATACTTTCAAAAGGAAACCAGAGGAGCCTAAGCTTAATTCAAGCCAAATGGTGGTGGAAATAGGAAAAGATATGTCTAGACCTAGCATTGATTCCTTTGATCATGGAAGCACTGTAAATTTGGAGAGTGAGACAAATCAGGGTGATTTGATTATGAGGAAGGGAGATTCTATGGAAGATATGGTAGATGTTGTCCTTCAGCACGTGCAGAGTACATCTATCATTTCTAAACAAGAAGCATCCCTTGAGTTGCAAGTAAGTTCTTTGAATGATTTTTTGTTTGATCAAATTCAGGCTCTAGCAAAATCCAAAACAACTGCTAGCTGGGAGAGAAGAGCTAGAGACAATTTTTCATTTGATTACACAAATGGCATAGTCTAGAATTTAGAGTACAATAGTAAGGGTAAAAGGGAAAAAACAACATCTATTGAAACAAATCCTGTTGAGAGTAGACTTAAAAAACCAAAGACTGGGCCTATATCAAATGAAGGTTTTAGTCGAGGAAAGTTGGTGGAGGTAGCCATGAATTATTTAAGCTGGAACTAACGGGAGCTTAGGAAACCTCGGATAGTGAGAGAACTCCACCTCTATGTCAAGAATAAGTTTCCAAGTTTTGTCTTACTCATAGAAAAAAAGTGTAAAAGAAATAAGGTTGAAAAAATAAAAAAATTGCTTAATCATGAGAATAGTTTTGTCATGGACAGTAGAGGTCTGAGTGGGGGTCTGGCCTTTCTATGGAGGGATAATGTTGATGCTTGGTTGGAGTCTTATAATAAAACTATATTTTCCTAAGAGTGAATAACTCTAGTAAAGGGAAGGATTGGGTCTTGACATGATTCTATGGTAATCCTGAGGCTGCTAGAAGGATTGAAAGTTGGCTCTTGCTCAAAGCTATTAAACTTGAGATAGGGGTTGCTTGGTTGTGTGGCGGGGACTTCAATGAGATTTTGAACTATAGTGAAAAGGTTGGGAAGTGGTAAGAATCTATAAGCAGATGAATGAGTCCAGGTTGACAGTGGAAGAGTGTGGTTTTTAGTGAGTTGAGATTTATGGACAACAAGTTTACTTGGTGCAATAATAGGCATGGTAAAGCATTCACTAAAGAAAGACTAGATAAAGCTTTTGGAAACTATCAATGGCATGATACTTACTTAAAACACTGTTGTCTCTATCCGTCCAGCTCAAAGCTCAAATCATAGCCCACTTCTCATCTCGATGGATAACAATCAGAGTGTATACAGTAAAAGAGATAAACATTTCAAATATGAAGTAAGTTGGGCACAAAGAGAAGATTGCCATCAGATAATTGAGAGTGAATGTAACAAACCTAGGTTGGCAGACAATAAAATCATGTGCATGTCAGAAGGGAAGTGTCAAGGAAAGCTAATGTCATGGAGCAAACATGTTTATGGTAGTACAAAGAAAGCAATCAGTGCCAAACTTAAGCCAGATTGCAAAAATTCAGCAGTAGATAAAGGAGACTTAGATGAAAAGATAAAAGCTCCACAGAAGGATGTGGATAAATTACTAGAGGAGGAGAAACTTAAATGGAAACAAAGGGAAAAACAAATGTGGTTAAAGGAAGGAGACAAAAATCCTAAATTTTTTCACCAATGTGCTAGCTAGAGAAGGAAGGTAAACACCATCAAAGCATTATAGATGATGATGGGAGTGAGGTAGTCACACCTGAAGATATCAATAACCAGTTCCAAAAAAAATTTTCAAGAGCTTTTCACGTCATCTGGACCAGAAGGAGTGGAAGAGTTCTTGGCTGTTGTGGAACCCAAAGTCGATGTAGAGATGAATAGAGAACTTTTCAAACTTTCACTGCACAGGAAGTGGAAAAGCCAATATTTTAGATGAATGCTCTTAATTGTCCTGGCCTAGATGGGTTCCCAGCAGCATTTTATTAGTAGAACTAGAGCACAGTAGGCAAAGAGGTTAGTGATGCTGTTTTATATGATTTAAACTTAGCTGGCTTGGTGAATGAAGTTAATGATACCTATATTACTCTTGTTCCAAAAAAGAAGTCTCCTATCAAAGTCTTTGACTTTTGACCAATCTCTCTTTGTAATGTCAATTATAAGCTGATTTAAAAGATTTTAGCAAGTGATTGAAGAAAGTGTTGCCCAGTATTATTTCCCAAACTCAGTCAGCTTTTGTACCAGGCAGACTTATATCAGATAACATCATTGTAGCCTTGAAGCTAGACATGAGCCAGACTTATGATCGAATTGAATGGACTTTTCTCAAATCTATTATGTGGAAGCTGGGCTTTAAGCAAAAATGGATTGATCTGGTTATGAAGTGTGTAGAATTTGTCTCTTATGCTATCTTGATAAACAGGGATTCCACAATGCCCTTTCAAACCATCTAGGGGTATTAGGCAAGGTGACCTCTATCATCTTACCTCTTTAATATATGTGCAGAAGCTTTGAACTCATTACTCAGGAAGGTAGCAAAAGATGGACTCATTACTGGAGTGCCTATTGCTAGAGGCAAGATTCTCATTAATCACCTCTTCTTTGCTAATGATAGCCTGTTGTTTTTCAAAGCTAATTCATGAATGAAGCATATTGATATGTATCTTTAGAATCTATGAAAAGGCTTATGGGCAGAGATTGAATATGGAGAAGACTTCAATTCAGTTAAGCAAGAATTATCCTCAAGAAGTGCAAGACAATATATTGAGCATAGGTAGAATCAGATCAACATTGCCTTACGAAACATACCTTGGTTTGCCTACTTTGGTTGGAAGATCTTGAGCAAAATCTTTTAGCAATATACTAGACAAAGTTAGGCTAAGGCTTAGCAATAACAAAGTAAAAACTCTCTCCCAAGTTGAAAAGGAAATATGTCACAAGACTATCTCCCTACTTATAGCATGAGTGTATTCAAGCTCCCAAGAAGTGTTCTTAGAAGTATCAACAGAGTTATGCAGAATTTTTAATGGGGACAGCAAGATAATGAAAATAAGATACGCTGGGTCGCATGGAAAACAATGAGAAAAGCCAAATCAATAGAAGGTATGGGGTTCAAAGACTTGAAGAGCTTCAACCTTGCTATGCTTGCTAAACAAGGTTGGAGATTAATTCACAACCCATCCTCTTTAGCAGCTCAAGTCTTCAAGGCCAAGTACTTTAAGGAGTTCTCTTTCTTTCAAGTGAAATTGGGAAGTAAACCTTCATTTATTTGGAGAAGTATTGTTGCAACTAGGCCTTTAATAGAAGAAGGTACTATATGGAGAATAGGAACAGGAGACCAAGTAAGCATCTGAAAGGATAAATGGATTCTCGAGTAAAAAACCTCTAAAGTCCAAAGCCCTATTTAGATACTTGAGAGTAGTGCCAAGGTTGAAGAGCTTATTGATTTTGACAATAGAATTTGGAAAACTGGCTTAATTGAAGACATTTTTTTTTAACGAGGAAGTTGACTTGATAGTGCAAATCTCTATAAGTCTTTCTCATAGTTCTAATAAGCTTATTTGGAAAGGCTCATCCCATGGTCAATTTACAGTCAAGAGTGCTTACTACTTGCAAAAGGATTTACAGATGGCTTCTAAGGACCAACCTTCCTTCAGTTATAGAAACCAGAAAGTATGGCAACAAATCTGGAAGTTGCAAGTCCCATAGCAGATAAAGTATTTCTGTGAAGAGCTTGTCTTGAAGCTCTTCCTACTTAGGCTAACCTATTCAAGAAGAAAGTGGTGGAGCAATTCAAATGCCCTATCTATATGAAGGAACCAGAGTAGTGGCTCATGCAATATGGAATTGTGTAGCAGCAAGAGATATTTAGGGACAATGCTCAAAGAAAATTCAGAAGAGTCACTTCCCTATTAGCAGGTTTGTAGAGATAATGTAGGAAATATTTTCAGCATTTGGGTGTGAAGAGATGAAGGAAGGGCAGTTATGGCAAGGAAAATCTGGCAGAGGAAGAATGTTTTTATTTTTAATGCAGAAGTTTCTCATCCCAACTCTGTGGTGAAGTTATCTCAGGACTTGTTGCAGAGCTTAAACTAGTTAAAAGACAAGCTTCCTAGAGGCAATGTCTCCGCTAGTAGCATAGTAAATAGCTGGGATCCACACTTTACGAATGTTTATAAAATAAACTAGGATGCTGCAGTAAATAAGACTCAATGCAAGATTGGTATAGGAACCATTGCTTGAGATTGGGAAGGCAAGGTGATTGCTACTTTGAGGATGAACAAGAAATTTTTTTAGATCCTTTACTAGTCGAATCTTTTGGGGCTCTTCAAGCAACAATTTTGGTCTTGAGTTGGGATTAAGAGATGTGGTGCTAGAGGATGACTCTCTTCAAGTTGTAAAGGCTCTAACTACCACTGAGGATTCTTGGACTAGTGTTGGGATGTTTGTGAATGAAGCCAAGGAGAAACTCTAGTGCTATCACCAATGGAAAGTATACCATGTTAGTAGAGATACAAATGTATTGGCTCATGTTTTGGCTAAGAATCATTTTAAGTGTTTTAGATGTGATTATTGATATAGAGGATTTTCATTCATGTATTTCTTCCTTGCTTTAAAGTAATGATCAATAAAATTAACTTTCCCTTAAAAAAAATTAATATGTATTATATATTTATATATAAATTTCAAAATATCAAACTTTACTTACATATATAAAGTCACATCATCAATTATCCCACCATATTATAATTAAAGGGTCACAATAACTAGTGTTATAAGATCCATTTTCCAATTCCCATTAATTTGTGTTATTAATATTAAATGAAAGTTAAATAATAAATCATTAATTTGTGCTTATAAAATAAAAATTATATACAATCGAACTATTGATTTTATTTAAAATTGTAATTATTAAATAAAAATAAGATATCTAATTAAGATGATAGTTATTCTTTAAAATTAGTAGTGTCTTAATTTTCCAAATGAGAATATAATATAAATAAATATATATATTCTCTTGATCTCCATTTTAACCCAAGTACTCTTCGTAAGATTTTTTATTACTAGTTTTTTTGCATAAAAATATATTTACAAATGCACAGAATTGTAACAAATAGTAAAGTGTTTTAAAGAAAACGAATATCAAACCCAGAGGGAATAATTATGCTATTGAGTATTGAAATTGACTAAATTAATTACTATTTGGAAAATCAAAATTTGAAGAATGGATTATCTAAATTAAACTGAAAAAAATAACATTAAGAGTTTAAAGATAATAAAAATAGATCAAGCGCGTTTGACTTTACCTAACAAATCTCATACAATTTATTCTTTCTTGTCATAGAATTTCAATATCCTAAGTTGATGATAAAAATCCCTTTATTATTCAATATTTTCTCTCAAATAATATCAAAAATATCTCCAACTAATAACTTCATATCTCTATGTGAATTTAACTAATTGGAGACTCATTTTTTAAATTTTTCTTGAAAATCACACTAATTGTGATACAGCATCTCTGCTTTCGCTTAACTAATGATGTTTAATCCTAAAAATTTAATCACAAATTACCTCTCGGTCTCACTAATTACACCCAAAGAATAACGCTGTAGTTGTAGCAAAGTTTTGGGGTGTCGATTCCACAGAGAGACAAATTAAAAGAATAGTAGAAGAATACAAAGAAACTAAGAAAAAATATTAAGTAATCAATGGAGAACAAAGTTAATTTTAAATGTAAATTAAAGTGAAGCAAAGTGATTAACAGAAGAAGTACTTAAATTTGACAAACAATAGAGCGTTAGGAATCCCTTGCACAAATCCTGTATTTTAATTATTCTTGATTCATTGGATAACTCAATTGGAAACTCAATTCCCAAAATTTCCAATAGGAAGATATAGATTTATAAACCAAGATTAAACCAAATGTAACCCTATGAAGAATCATTCACCACTTTTAAAAACGTAAATTATTATCACTATTGAGAAAATCCAACGACGACAATATACTCAAGAAGCGATATTGTAGCAAAGAATTAAATTAATATAGATAAATAATTGATCCAAACATAATCAAAGAACTAATCCAGTTACCTAGAAAAAGCATGACTGAATCCATAAACATAATAAATTCTATGATTATTCGGAGAAGAGAACATCAACGATAAATTGAGAATGATAAAACAAAAGAGTTTTAGTAATTGAAAATCAAATACATAAATAAAAAATAAATTACAAATACCATCAAATGTGCAAGTTCATCCCTAACCCTACTTGAGAATTTAGTTACCTATAAATATAATGGACAACAAAAATCTCAAGAGAAAGGTAGAGCAAACGGTAGACACGACAATTAAATTCCTCTCCTCCTCTTCTTTTCTCTTCAGCCTCCTAATGATATCCTTATATAGGGTAGGAAAGAAATCCTAATATCTTCATGATTCCCACTTAGAAAAATCGTCTAAATCTTAAGACTTATCTTGGCAGCCACGTACGCATTTCAAGAATTTGAATTTAGAAATTTATATTAGAGACAAAGTCGTAGCCCTTTAAGTTAGCTTTCCAACGCATCTGGAATCGAATCAATCCGATATGTGAGTAGAAAGTTACGTTCGAAATACTAAAGTATATCCAGACAGTCTCCTATAGCATGTTGGACTCTGACTATTTCTCTTGATCCGAATTACTCTTAAGCCTCATCATTAACCTTATTTGAAGAGTCCTACACTCATTGAAAGTTCTTAGATTGTCTCAATTCTTGCCCATTTGAAAGTCCTTCGAATTTGACTGGGTTTTGACTTACTCTTTTATTGTCCCTGAAATTAAACATAAAAATCTGCTTAGGAGTATCTCAAAATAAATAGAAACTCCATTCAAGAATACACATTAATTCCTATAATTTCTATTCATATTTTAGCATTATAGTCCCATAATAGGGTATTTAGAGTGTACTTTCCTACACTCATCACTCACTGTGATTCAATAGATCGAATAATAGTTAGTTAGAAAATTTCAAGCATTAAGAACAATGATTAAACACTCAATCAATGGAAATATTGAAAATAAAATAACTTGGAATATAAATTGTATGTTCAATGCTACACTACATCAAAGCTCTAGAAAATAAAATTAGATCATAATGAAATTAAAAAAAATATATATATAGCTGGTATTTTTCGTTGGAATCAATTGATGAAGTATGCGGCTTTCGCCTTTGCTCCCCAATCTACCTCCCTGAAAGAAACTCAAATAATAAACTCTGACTATTGAAACCTAAACTCAGACTCTCAAACTCAGACTCAGATCCCGATTCAGACTCCCTATTCATCTCACAAAACAAGTTTAAATAGATGTCAAAACTCAAATATAGAAACAAGATAAATGCGGCTACAATCTAGCCTAAAAATATGGAAATTAATTTCTAAGATAAATGTTAACATAAAAGGAATCATCTTAAGAATAACGAGATTATCTAAAATGAAAGATTCAGTGATATGTGACTCGAATTGCGGAGTTCAGGAGGATTTGGTCGCAAATAGATTGATCCCGGTCAAGAGGAATTATTCCACCGGGTAGATGCCGTGTGTGTTGAATGTAACTGGCGTGGATGTCACAAATGAACAAGCGTGGAGATTACAAATTAATGGGAGTGGAGGTCACAAAGAATGCATGGGTATCTCTTTGTCTACCGAGTGGAAAGACTCCTGACCAGGATGAAAGATTCCTATCGCCTTTTTTGGTTGTTGTCCACGATGTATTTTAGGTTGGTCTTTTAAATTGGTCGTTTAGACTAGTCGCCCAATCTAACGCTTTAGAGCCTTGTCACAAAGTCTTTGCGCTTTTTAGTCGTGAGTCTCTTTGCCTACCGAGAGGTAAGTTTTCTCGCATTTGGGTGAGAGAAATCTTTTTGCTTCTACGAGACAAGGCTCCTCATCCAAATCTCATCGGCTCTCTTCATATTTCCTTACCTCTTATTGGTCTGGATTCGTAGTTTCTTCTTTTGTATCAAAATGCTCTCATTTTGCATTAAATCTTTTTATTTCTTCAAATCCAAGAAAATAAATAAAAAATGTAGAAATAAAATAAAATCAATAGTATTAAAGGAAAAATGATACTTTTCGTAAATAAAATAGTGATAAAAATTATATAAAAATAGCACTTATCACTAGTATAGAAATTAATGAGAGTAAGAAGATAGAAGATCAAATTGCTCAATTAAAGTTTTAAAAGATTGAACTCCTAACATTAATACTCTTTTAAATTATCTGTCTATAGTGGATTGCTTTAGGGTACACTATATTAGTTATGAACAATGATATATATAAGTCTCAAATGTATAAATTTTGCATGAACTTTTATAAAAAGTAGACTCCACTATATAAAAAAAAATGTGAAAAACTTTTGTTCTTTTTTGTAGGACCCACCTTTTTATTAAAAGTTGTTTGTGCATTTGAAATTTGTCTCTAGAATTACTCGTTACTTATATGCATATATAGCTTTGCTCTTTTAAGGGTAAATCATCAACTGTATTATTGTTGAATGATAATCTGTGCTACAAAGTCACACCATCCCCTCTCCATTTGTATTATTACTAAATAAAAATTAAACAATATATTATTAAGTTAAACTTATAAAATAAAAATAATATATCCCATAAAATAGGTTCAAAAATTATATTTAATGAAATTATTTGTTTTCACTTAAAATTAGTACTCATGCGTTCCACTCCTCTTTATATATGCCAATAAATAATTAAACAAATAATATATGTACTTACGGTTAAAGGAATGAAAAATTAATAAAGCTAATAATATATTTTATACGTGTAAATCAGTAATTATTAGGCACTCATTATATGTGCAAATCAATAATTAATTTCCCTTAATTATATATATATATATACTAGGAAACGACCTCGGGTTCGTTAAACATGGGGTGCACCTGACATAATGATTTAAATAAAAAAAAAAGTGAAAAAGTCTGTAGCTTATTTGTCTTGAAAAAGAAAATATAAGGTTAAAAAAAGATAAAAAATCAAGATTAAAAAAAATTTAAACTTCAGCAAAGTATGAGCATTGGTTTGCATTTATTTTGTATAAATACATTGTCAAAACAAAAAAGACATGAAAAAGAGACGTCAATTTATGCGTGCCATGGGGTTATTGAGGGCCTTTTGGTAAAACATGATCCTTTATTAAATTCTATAAGGAAGCTACACGTCAAATGGTCAAAGGTTTTAAGAACTTTTTGGTAAAACATGGTTCTTCATTAAATTCTATAAAGGAGCTACACATCAAATGATCTAGAGTTTTAAAGGCCTTTCGGTAAAACAAGACTTAACGAAAAAGTAAAAAAAGTTAACGGAAAAATAACAAAAGTTACTATTCACAATTAGATAACTACTTATTATAATAGAGTAGATATATATATCCCTTATATATTAAAAGCGACTATAGGCATATGAATAGGAATGAATAGTATTTTTGTTTGACACTTTCTATTCCACTTATGTCCCTGTGTAATTGATTGTTATTACAATTATGCCCCTGAATGCTTTGTACAAGATTAATAGTATTTTTTTCATCCAATTTTGCCCTCCGTTTTCTCAAATTCCAATCTTTTTGTGTTTTTCTCTCTCACCGACTATGTAAAGTATATTTTTACGTTGTTTCACTTGTCTCTTTATAGCTTTCTTCTTATCCAAAGGTTAGTTGAAATCTCTTTTCTCTCACTTTCTCACGTTTCCAATATCTTTCACTTCCCATTTTCTAACACAAACTTTTGGGTTCTCAGCATTGAAATTTCTCTTCTTACTTGTGAATCTCGCCTTTATGTGGGTATGAGTTTTCTTCGTCTCTCTTCTCAGTTGATGCTCTTTGATTTTTAAAAACTGTGTAGAAAACTCAAATGTATAATCTCGGTTAGCTTTCATTTGAAATAATGGGATCAATAGACATGCATCAACTTGGATGAAACCAGTCATTAAATTAGACAAAATAAACACTATATAATATATGCTTAGATCTAAAAAACAAAATGGCGATGAGACGATTTAATTGCTAATAAACACCAAATCAGACGAAACAAGTATTATGTAATATCTGTTTAAATAAATAAAATAATTGGTGATGAGACGATTCAATAAACAGAAACAAGTGAGATCTTGGAGATCCTTACACCGATGCATTGAGGCAGCGTGTGAAACCAAATTTATGTAAAAATTTGTTTTTATAAACTTGGTGATTTTGGTATGCAACTCTCGCGAGCTTGTCAATTGAATGGTGATTTTGTATGTTGACCCATTTATGTAAGTAATGATGTTTTTAATTAGGTGTCGTTCAGAATATGCTTTTAAACAATTTTTATTTAATGAATTGTTACTATTATATGCTTGTGCGAAGAGATTTTATGATTTTTTTTCTCTAACCAGACACTACATACATGGGGCATACGTGCTTGCATGTAGCCCCCATGCTATAAATATGTATATATATATTTATATATAAATCTAACAAACAATGTATGATATATTTCTTTATTGCATACGTAGCCCCTTAATGCCTGTCAGCTTGACACCACGCATATATGTAGAAACTTTTTACATGAAAGTCTTATACTATATATTTCTATCTAATTAATATGCAATTTGTCATTTTTATCTTTTATGTTAATGCTTAAAATATGTGTGTATTTAAATCGAATGACAAAAATAACAAAACATATATTGATCAGGTAAAAGTGTGTGGTGTAAGATTTTTTTGTAGCATTTATATATATATATCAGTTTCGCTACTAAGCGGTCCGACCAATATTGTGCATATAACAGCCTCCCTTTCATCTGCTGCTACGTCAGAAATTTCACCAAACCCACAATAGCCTCATTCACATGTGGGTATAACTTCAAAATAAAAAAAGGAATATAGCTCAGGCCAATAGCACTTCCGTCTGCCCCTTTCTGCTTCCGTCTCTTTGCACCGCCGCATGATAGCAAGTTCAGTTCCACCTCCACAAGTCTTGTGCCGATCATCCGTTGCCTACCTTGGTCTAGCCCACCATCTCAGATTCTCTGGTTCCCTTCTCTTGCCACTTTCTCTACTATTTTCCCTTATGGTGATTTGTTGTTTGACGCTGCCGCCAACACCACATCGCTCACACCAGTTCCAACCCTCAATATCTACTCCTTCGCTGCCATCCTCCACGTTGTGAGTTTCATCCTCCATGATAGAACCCACAATAGTCCCTCGACATCAATCTCGAATCTGGAAGCCACTGCATACACACACATACATAAAGAGAAAGACTAGTGCACTACGTTTAGCCTCCATTAACCACCCAGCAATAACTACCATCATATTAGGCCAAAGCCCCACCGTGTGCTACCACCCCTTGCCACAAAAAAAAAAAAAGAAATCACTGCACCAGGAGACAACCGAGCACTGCATGGCACCGCGAAGCCCCACGTCTAACCTCTGTAGCCAACCTTGAACCACCATGAAAATAGCCCAGACACCATGTCCCAACCGCCCAACAAACCTCTATTTTTGCTCCTAAAAAATAAGGCACAATTTCTTCCCATGCACGACAATCCCGCAAGCTTCCTCTGCCATAGCGCCACCGCTACCTACAACTCACGGAAAACCAGCAACCCCACAGCCCCTTAGTAACCTATCGCATTATTAAACTGCCATTGTTGAACCACTACACCTCCTAACACCACCACCAATAGCACCCAGCACCACCGTAACACACAAGTCTCTTCTGTTTTTCATACCAGGGAAAAAAAAACAGAGTGGTGAGCACCCTTTAAAAACCACACCAAAGGATTCCCACACCAGAGATTTCAGGGCCATAAAACCAAAACAATGCTCAACTTAGATCTACATTTTCTCAGCTCAACTCCGACGCGCATTGTTCTTTTTCCTCTAACTCAGTTGCTGTCGTCGACTCCATCGTAGGTTGCTCTCTAAGGCTCCGTCGTTGTCAACCATATCTGGGCCTCCGTTGCCGTCGACCCCAGATGCGCCTCCATTGATCTCCACCTAGACCCACTGCCGCACCCCACCTCTCCTCGGTGAGCAGCTGCTGAATCCATATCTCTCTCTCTCTCTCTCTCTCTCACTCTCTCTCTTATGTCTTTCTTAAATGGTGGTAAGAATATGATGTTGGGCTTCCACATGATAGTTGTGGTAGGAAGCCTCCGTGTCACTTAACAATTGGCAAGCTGGCAAGCTGTTAATTGGAAGTGGTTGGACGTTACGGTGCTAAGGTTTTTATTATCTATATATATATATATATATATATATAATAGTAATGCTGCATGCCCTCAACCTTAATTTTGGGTCTTTCCCTGTGACATCCAGCTAGTTGCTTGCTAGGCCTATAATTGCATTTCCTACCCTACCCTTGACAATAGATGTCATGCCAGAACATAATTTTTTCGGTCTCCATCAACACCTAATATTAATGTACAACACATACGAGGGGCACAATGGTTTTGCGTGCCCTCCAGGTGCGGCCACAATATATATATTTATATATATGTGTGTGTCGGCTTATTAAATGAGTAAATTCTTTATTTTAAATATTTACTCATCTCAATCATTATCAATATAAATTGTTGATATCACCCTTTAATTTTCTTTACGTGTTATCGTGGAAATGTAATATTTCATGTTATTATATAATGAAAAGCGAAAAAAAAAAAAAAAATCTTAAGTTCACCTATTGAAAAACCAAACACATCCTGGACATAGAAGGATTTGAATTTGAATAATTATATTTGAAAATTTTTATACCACACACTGTTTATGTAACATAATTTGATTTAAAGGATAGATTACGAATCAAATTATGTTGATTTGTATATCATCAATTAATACAAAAAATTATTTATATTTTGACTTCTTTATTTTTATTTTTATAACTGCCCAATGAAAATCATGGAATCAAGAGATCATCAGAAGACTTTCCTTGATAGCTGTAATCCGATCAGCATACACATTCATTACTCATGAGTTATTAATATGATACAAATTCGGGTTATGATATCTTGTAGATCATGAATTCTTTGAATGTATTATTTTCAAACTAATGAAGGGGTTGACATTGTATCAAGATGTACGTACATGTGCATTTGTCAATTTTAAAATATGATAAAATATAACAAATATATATTGACATGTGAAGTACACCTTTTTTTTTTATTTTTAATGTAGGCATGTGAAGTACACTAGATCACAATATATTGATTAGTACTCAAGATTCCAACAATGTGTTTGCGCTTTTTGTTTTTTATTTTTAATGAGCAAGATAATCATTTTAAAAGTACTCCAAGGCATGACATCGAGGGGTTAAAATATATATATATATATATTTATATAAAATATATATATATTTATAAATATCATTTTTTACACGCTCAACAAACTGTTGATATAGAAACGTCGTTCCATATCAGTTATGTTAATAAATATTAGTGTTTTAATCTTTTTAAGTTATAATAAATCTCACAAGTATCGACTTGTATATAGGAAAGAATTATATTATATATAGTCATTTTTATATATTTATTGTGTATTCTACTTATGTGATTAACCAAATTAGTTATTTTATATTAAAAAAAAAAGATACAGCCAATCACATCAATAGAATGCGTAAAAATAAATATATATAAAATTTTTATATAGAAAAACTCTAAAAAGAGATAAATGATATTTATAATATTAGAGTATGTAAGTTTCGGACACTTTTCTTAAAAAAATAGATAAATTTGAGACTCACATAAAATTTTTTATCTTTTTCAAAATGTAAAGATTGCATAGTCTAAACTAATTACCCCCGGAAAGAATAGATTTAGAGAGGGATATTCCGGGTGGCAGTGCAACTAATGATTTTACTGAAGGCGGCCCATCCAATTCGATTGTTCATTATGGAACTAACAATTAAGGGGAAATAGTTTGCTAAGAAAAAAAAAAAAAGTGATACATGAGGAGGGGATGAGGTTCCCCAACAATCGTCCCAAAAAACAATAGGAAACAGTACAAAGTGATGAACGGATTTATTTGGGACTAATTTCTTGATCCTTACCCATATCCTATGAAAAGACGACGTCTTATAGAAAGACGGAAGTATGTTCACAAAAACACGAACAATAGAACCACTGTTTGGGACGGTGGAACCTCCGCTAAAAGCGGAAAAGATGACGGGTGCACTGTCACATATTGTCTGGAGAAGATTTTTGGAATAGTCCACGATTCCTCTTACAAAATCACTAGTTAAGGAAAGCGGTAACATAGAGTAGCCAGAATCTAAGCTGAGTCACTGGCGACGGACCAACACAGGCGGTGGAGGACACGCGCCACCTAAGGAGGAGGATGGACGAACAGATCTGAAGGATCTGGAGCCTCTGAAGCCGGTGGGGCGGCGCGTGGCTGCCAAAGCCACTCGAGGATGCATTCGCAGTTGAAAAACTCGCACGGCAAGGGCCACGCGTGAGCCAAATGTGCGGAGCAAAAATGCAATTTTCCATCGTGAGCAAAAAGATCGGCGACCAGAGAGGTTGAGCCGGCATTGCATGTTAGTCGGAGGTTGCCGGAAATCAGTAGAACGGCACTAAAGAGGAAAAATAAAAAAAAAGAAACCTAGAGAAAAAATAAACAAAGAAATATAGAAAAACCTTTGAGACTGGCTAGGGGACGAAAGGAGGGAAAAGTTATGTCTGTCCCCTTTTGCTGGCCCTCATTAGGTGGAAATAGATTCTTAGGCTTCCTTATGCTCCACGCACTATAGTCTTTTTTAATCAAAAAAAATTATGTACAGTCATTTTTATGTATTTCTTTATATATTTTATCAATGAGATTAGTTGCACTATTTTTTTAATATAAAATAATTATTTTAATCAAAAGTGACTATATATAGAAGAACTCATTTTTGTTATAATATTATTTTAGATGAGATGAGATAAGATGATTTTAGATGAAAGTTAAATAAAATATTATTAGAATATTATTTTTTAATATTATTATTATTTTGAGATTTGAAAAAAATTAAATTATTTATTATATTTTATATAAAAATTTTAAAAAATTATAATAATAATTAATAAGACGAAATGAAATAAAACTATTTTTATATCTAAATAAAGCTAAATAGCATTGCCAAATATAGTAGAATAATATTTCTTTAAGAGTCGGCTCGACCGTTCCAAGCCAAACCTATCTATCACGTGGATAGAAGAGGAGCTTTCGAATAATATTTAAAGAATTTTGGATCAGTTTTCCATTCTATCCCAATGTTATTTTAATAACTTGTATTTATTTGTTTATTTCTTATTATTATTTTATAATTATTATTATTATCGTCAATTAAAGACAGGCACAAGTTTGAAGGGGTAGTTTGGTCACCAGGCGCGTGAGAAACAGTCCTCTGCAATAACGTATATCTTGCACGTAGCAAACTGCGGCGTGGCGCAATGCGATTCGAGGACTGGACCAGACCCAAAGTCGTAATTTCGTACGTGTGGGCTCTTGCTTTAGCAGATCTGGGTCTTTTTATGGCATTCGCAGCAGAATCTAACGGTTCCATGCTCCAGTTTCGCGCGTGGATTAACACCACTCCCCCCCCAAAAATCTGTCTCTTAGTAATATAATTGTTTTTTCTTTTCTTATTTTGTGAGAAAAATGCTTTAATATATCTATACGAGTTCTCTCTCATCAGAGTCTTCGCTTTGTCGTTCTTTTGGCTCTAGCTTCGGCGTCGGCTCGTCCTCTTCGGATTCAGTCGTGTTGGCCATGAAAGCTAACCTCTCTTAGCCCCTGGTGCTACCCCTCGTCTCTCTCTCTCTCCCTCTTTCTCTATGTATGTATGTCTGTCTGTGTGTATCTATAGTATGTGTATCACGTTTTTTTTACTCTCTCTGAAAGAAAAAGAAAGGAAGGAAAAAAAAACCGTGCGTGTGTTCACGTTTCGTTTATTTTCTAATCCATGGGCTGCCAATCGGAGTATAACCCTGAAGAGTGAGACCCATTTTTCTCAAGCTCTACGTTCACGTGGGTTTCAGCGTCTTGCTCTTTATCCATTTGAGTGGAGCAAAATTTCTTTATGTTTTTTATTTGTGGTTTGCTTGTTGTACGATTTACTGTATTCGTACTTGGCTCCAAGTTTTAACGGTTGCTTGTTATGTGAATAAGTCGAATTATTTTGGATCATATCATATTGGATTCTATTTGAGAACGGTGGTTCTTGATGTCTCGGTGCTTCCTTGTTCTTTTCCTTTTTTTTTTTTGTTATTTTTCTTGTCTGTTCTTTTCTTTATTTTCTTGTTGGTTGTAAAGCTTTCAGTGTTGTTGGTTTGCTAGGATTATGCTGGGTTTAACGATTGCAAAAAATGTGCTTATATATTTATGCGAAAGTTTTGTTTTCGGATGTGACGATCGGCCCACTTTTATTTTTTATTTTTTTCATTGTGCTTTTCAATGTGGATCCGGAGTTGATTACCTTGTTCTGGATTTGCGACAACACATGCATGTGTTCCTTGTCCATGTTACTTCATGTTATGTTTATTTGAACTTGTTCATAATATGTCGTTGGTAAATTTGGGATGGTTGTTCCTCTGGAAGTTGGTATATTATGGTCTTTTGTTTCTTGTTGATGGGAAATTTCAGTCGTCTATCTGTTGTAGTGACTCATTGGAACTGGTACTTGGCGGTTGCTTTTCTGGAAACCTATTGTTTCATTTCGAATTTTATTTGTATCAGTTTAAATATTTCGCATTGTTTTCTTGTTTGAGCTTTTTGAGAAACAAATTATAATAATATAGGTGGTTGTAAAAGATTATGATAACAATCTTAGTAGCTCAAAACTGTGAATAATCATGTTTTCTTTCTTTTTTTCTAACTAGATTTTTGTTTCATACAGCGTAGATCAGAACTATTAATCATGTCCTGGTTGTTAAATCGCTACTTATCCTAAAACTTAAGATAATGAGAAGAGGTTGATTAATTTAATTATTTAATTCATATCCCATGGAGATTGGGGACTGGTTTAAAGGCGCTGACATTTCCATAGAATTAGTGGATAGAAGTCTATGCAAGTATCATACGTAATTGTCTGCTGCATCCTTCTTGTTATGCTACAATTAGTATAAAACATGATTACCAGCAAAAAATGTGATGCCTGCAGATGTGTGTACAGCCCTTCATAAGAAGGGCTATCTAATTTTCAAGTTCCCTTCCTAAATTATACTTGTACATTCCTGCCTCTTTCCTCTTAAGTCTCTGAATGAATAACCATATTGGTTTATTTAATTCCTTTGGCAGATGGATTCTTTTCAATTCAAGGATTCAGTTATTAAAGTCAATGACCATGGGGATTGCGCTGAAGATGATGCATTTGATGAACAACCCCTTTCTCCAGGAAGTTCTGATGTATATGATGTCTTTGGAGAACCACAGATACTTCCTCGAGTGGATGAGGAATACCAGGTTGAAATTCCACCACAGTTCGGGTCTGACTCTCTCTGGCTAACAAATAACCCAGCTGTTGCAGAAAGCACAGTTGGTAGTGTTCATGATTTTTTAGTGGGAATGACTGTACCAATAATGTGGATCACTGATAAAGTTGAGAAAAATCATCGTGAACCACAGGAAGCTGTTGGTAGTTCACCTGGAGTATCCAACAAAGATGAGTCTCTAAGATCTGAATGCATTGAAGAGACCCACATCTTTTTGGAAGGTGGAAATTTAGAGCCTAAAGCTGAGCCTATTAATTATACACTGGACAATGGGGTGAACTTAGGAGAATTAGCAAAAGTGGATATGGAACAAGATATGAAAATTAAAATGCATGATTTGGATAGTGGCAAAGGCTACTGTCTGGTTCCCGGTTCCTTGGGAGATTCCTGGAATGATATAGAAGAGCGTAGTTTTATCCTTGGTTTGTATATTTTTGGTAAGAGTTTTGTCCAGGTTAAGAAATTTGTTGGGAATAAAGAGATGGGGGATATACTGTCATTCTATTATGGAAGATTTTATAGGTCTGATAGGTACCATAGATGGTCAGAATGCCGGAAAATGAGAAGCAGAAAATGTATATACGGAGAAAGAATTTTTACAGGATTGAGGCAACAGGAATTCTTCTCCCGTTTGCTTCCCCATGTCTCAGAGGAATGCCAGACTACTTTAATGGAGGTATTTCTCAAACACTTGTACGGTCATGAAAAATTGTAGTGCTTATAGATTGATATACCCAGATTCATAACAAGACGACCAAAATAAATTGTATGCTGAAAAAAGAAAAAAAGATTTTATGAGTAGTTTTCTACAAATTCTACTATCACTATTTGCTAGTCTTTTCATGCTAGTAGTTTTTTTTGTTTGAAGTTCTGCACAGTGCTTTCTGTTTCTCCTGTATATAAACATTATGCTTTTTACTCAAATCGTGTTCAATTTTATTCAGTCTCTCCGGTAAAAATTACTTAGTTTCTTTGCAGATCAAAATGTTTCAATTTTTTATTAGCTGGTTTTCAATTTCTACTTCAAAAATTTCTAATGTTAACTCTGCTCAAACTTCAAGTTGCTAAAAAATCCTCTCATATACTTTCATTGTAGAGGGCATTTTAGATTCAGTAAGCATTATCCCTTTCATTTGCACTAAAATCATTTTTCCTCTTCACCATCCATCCATCTTGGTAACATTTTGTCATTTTTAATATAAACTTCAACAACATCCCCCTTCTCCTACAAAAACAATGAAATAATATAAACTTTATCGATTGGCAGGTCTCAAAGGCATTTGGGGATGGAAAAATGGTACTGGAAGAATATGTTTTCACTTTAAAGGCCTTAGTCGGGTTGAGTGTGCTTGTAGAGGCAATTGGAATTGGTAAAGAGAAGCAAGATCTCACAGGCATTATTGAGCCTCTGAAGTCCACTCAAGTTGCTCCTGTCCGCCCAGAGATACCAATTGGCAAGGCATGCTCCACACTTACACCCTTGGAAATTGTTAACTTTATAACAGGAGACTTCCGACTAAGCAAAGCCCGATCAAGTGACCTCTTNATCATTTGACTGCAATAATGACCCGTCACTACAATGAGCAGGCATTTCTTTCACTCTTTTAACTTGTACAGCGTTTGTGGCGTCACTTACGGTAATGGCCCGTCACTACTATGAGCACTCTAGATCTATTCATAAATGAAACATGATGCTGGTCTTCTCTGCATCAGGCTGTTTTGATCAGACAAATCTCCTGTGGTCGGAGGTACTGAGAATCACGAAGCCAGGATGAGAGAAAATGTAACTGTCATCTGAACGGTGACAGAATTAAAGCTCCCGTTTCTCTAGACTTCACCTTGCAGGGGCTGTTCTTAGTTATTAGTTGCAGCACCAGTCCCCCATTCTCAACCAGAATACATGTCACTACTGTACTGCCCAATTTCTGAGCATGTTTCTGGGCAGCCATAGTGTTTCTAGGCTCCTCGTGTTTTCGTTTCAATCATTGTGATACGCCAGAAAGAGTTGTAATCTTTACGTAATATATATAATCGGTTGATTAGTGTATATATCAATTTAACCCGTTCTGAGCCTTTGAAACTAAGGACTCGTTTGAATTTAGAGAGTGTTTCATCTCATCTAATCTCATCATTACAAATTTTAAAATAATAATAATAATCTAATAATATTTTATTCAACTTTAATCTAAATTATATTATCTCATCCCACTATCCATACCATGAATCTACTATGTAAATGGTTTACATATGAATCCTTTCCTTCTCCCAATTTGGCAGCATTTTGATGGATGTTTTGTACAAAAACTGTCCTTTTTATTACTGTTAACCAATATTAACTCATTTTCCTAATTGAGTAGAAACGGGACTTTTTTTTTTTTATCACTCTATTGTGAATGGAGGGTATTTTTATGAAATAATTACTCTTACAAAAGTATCCTTCACTAAAATAGATGTAAAACAGAGTTGTAGAATGGCTAAAAAAAACTTGAATTTTTATCATTGAGTAGTGCTAAATCCCCCGAGGGATGTTGCCCGAGGATCTCCCGAGAATGTAAAAAAGGTTTTTTTATTTTTTCTCATTTGTTTTCATTCATTTTTTTGGTTCTTGAATATCTTTTAAAAAAGAAAAGAATTCACAATATTATTAAGAAATACTTCCTTAATCACTAAATAAAAAAAACTTAAAAAACACTGTCGGGAGAAATGCTAGAGACCCATTACTAAGATTCGAAGCATTTCTCTTTATCATTTTACTAACTAATTTGTTGTACTTCAAGAGTTACAGAGCGCACCAAAAGTTACAGGGCGCCAATCGACGATGATGTAGAAATTCAATTGGTATATTCTTTCTTTTAGAGTAATGAAGAAGACGATAAAATTGGAGTTATAAATTAGATCTAGATTTAAAGTGAATAGATCTAGATTTCTCTCCATCTCTAATTTATAACCGTAAGGCCCATCTTCGTTATCTAATGGAATCTTTTGTATAACATTCGGAAGTGATTCATGAATCCATTTTTTCCCCTTTTATTCCATGTAAAACAAAACCTCTTTGAAGTATTAACTAATCTAGTAGGAGATTTATATTAGAAACCTGTTTGTTTTTTAACATCTTTTATTATACATATGAGATGAGAAATCTGTGAATATTAATGAGATAGTTTGTGAATAGTAGTAAATTGGATTGAGTTCAGATGTTTTATTAGGTTTTGAGAAATGAGAGAAAAATTTGAATAAAAATATTATAAAGTTAAAATATTGTTAGAATATAATTTTTTAATATTCTTTTTATTTTAAGATTTGAAAAAGTTGAGTTATTTTTTATGTTTTGTTTGAAAGTTTGTGAAATTATAATGATTAGGTAATGATTAGATGAAAAAGTTGAAAAGATAGACTTTGTCTTGTTTTGTTTTATTTCTTTCACCAATAAGCATAAGATTATAGACTTTGCCTTGTTCTGTTTTATTGGCTTAAGAACACTTTTTACTCTTATCTACAAAAACTGTCACATTGCACCATCTATTTACCTTAAATGTCACATTGCAGCTTATAGCATTCAAGTTATAGAACAACTTAATTATAGTATGAGACTTTGTTTACTAAGTATATTGGAATTATGAGTCTAGATCTGATTTTGTACAATTATACATGAATCAAGGATGAACATTACATTTGATGAAGATCCCTTCTTCGCCACTCTATTGCAAAGTGGTGAACAAGGTACTCCAACACCCCAATGGCTAGCAGATATGATAATGTTGTATTCCAAGTAACACAATTGAAAGGTGAAAAAGGGTCACCTAGTAAGAATACTCAATGAGGTTTGTCTTTCATCGTAGAGGAGGACAATCTCCTTGTGTTGGTTTGGCTCAACATTAGCATGGATCTATATGGAGGACAAACTAAAAATCTTCACAAATGTGAGAGAGAATTGGCAATTTTTACAATGAGTATAAAAAAAACTAGCAATCCAAATTGTTCTATTGTGTCATTGACTAATCGATGGTTGGTGATCAAAAAATGCACAAATAAATTGTGTTGTTGTAGTCCAAAAAGAATCATTGCATCCAAGTAATACAACAGAGCAAGACAATGTATTAATTTTTAACTACATCAATTCTGAAATTTCTTGTCGAAATTCATTTCTCACATTCTCACTACTTGGCATATTTAGATCGAAAGGGTCAAAATCATGTACAGAGAGACTGAGAAGGCCACTTACGCCATGGAATATTGCTGGTGCTATTGAGATACCAACCAAAATGGTAGCAACATATGTCATTGTTGTCAACAAGAAGGAAACCACATGAAAAATGCCTAACTATTGTGGAGTCGACTCCAATAGGAGACGACACGATAGATGACAACGTAGAGGTCATTTATGAGAGACCTCCAAACAAGAAGGTTGAGAAAGAAATGAAAAGGAAGAGGAAGGCTAGAGAAGCTTTGAACGCTGAATTTGTTGACATCTTAACTCGCATGAGCAATGATAGAACCATGTGCATGGTGGAGAGAAGACAGGCGGCCAATAAGGCAGACTCTGATAGGGCTGAATTACTAGCCGAAAAAAAGAGGAAGGATGATATGGAGACTATGAAATTAGATCTTGCTGGTATGAATGCAATGCAACAAACGTATTTTTTGAATCTTCATAAAGAGATTTTCAAGGATTCACGGAAGTGATTTTCATCTCCATCTCCATCTCAACCTTGTGAAGATGTGTAGCCAATTTTAAGTGTAATATGTTGGGGTTGTTCTTATCCACTTAATATTGTAATTAAACAATTTTCAATTAGTTTTAGTAGCTGGGCAGCCACATGTGGTTGAAATACATATGGATGTGCAACAACTATATGTTGTTGTAGGTGTTTTTAGCAAAATTTAGACTAGGAAAAACAAGAGATGGCTCAAAATTGTGTAGGACAAACTAGAGTTGGGATGCTGCTGTTAGGACTACATATGTTAACGTTGTGTTTCATACATCTTTGGTCCAAGCTCAAACAACTTGGGTTTTAAAAAACGAGCCCTACATAAGCTAGAAAATACATGACTTTGAGAGGGCAGCCTTGGGGCCGGGAAACCTCTGATGCCAAAGTTAGTACATATTTTTGGAGTGTAGCAAATAAGTAAGAGAGTCTCGGGATTAGAGAGAGTATTCTCATACCTAGAATCTGCTATTTATACTATAGGTCTGAAAAGCATATCATGCATGCTTTCATGAAGTTCTGGTTCCCAGTACTGTTCCTTTTGTTATAGTCTTTAAATGCGGTGTGGTTTTACAACGACGTTATTAATGTAGCGTGTTATCCGGGTGGCGG
>QEOT01004431.1:3085-25567 GCA_003123785.1 Pterocarya stenoptera
TTTTTTTTTTTTTTTTTTTATTATTATTATTAAAGAGTCAGGACCACATGTCTAAGAGTGGATCCTACCACATATATATTAAAAGACCTTCACTTGTAGCACATGTCCAAGAGTGGACCTTGACTCACTTTGGAAGATAAAAAATCCCATTCTTTTCATAGCACTGATACCACATTTTCTATAATCACGAGGGGATCTCACGTCATCTTCCCACAAATGCAAACTTGACGCGAGAAGCTTGTTTTTTCCTGGCCTCTCATTTAAATTATAGCACAACTTTTCCATTCATTTTGCTTTTGGATTGCATCTTTCCTCTGTTCTTATTTTTTAACTTTCCCACTCGTGCGGCACGAGCTAGGGTGGTCACGGAGTCAAGCATGCATTGAGTAGGTGCTCATCATAATCTGATGTTTTTAGGCCATCAATTTATATTTTTAATGAAAGTGCAATGGGCTGGAATCATTCATTCTACATACATATAAATATATATATATATATATGTTTTAGTAGAAAAGATAATATATATAAAACAGAGTGGATCAGTTGTCTCTTTGTTGCCACTAAAATTGTATCATGTTTGATTTGTTTATCGTCACCCAGGAGCTTTACAGTCTCCTCAGAAAGAACCCAACTCTTCCAGGAAATTGTGATATTCTATCTCTTGAAAATTTACTAGAGGACTCATCTACTTTAAACTTAAGCCGATAGAAAGAATAAATTTATTGGTTTAATCAATTATTGTAATACTTTTCCTCACGTGTGGATTAGGTCTTCAGACTCTCAGACTTTTTTTTATTATGGAAATGAGATAAAATGAGAATTTTATGAACAATAGTAAGATAATTTGAGACTAATAGTGAGATAATTTGAGTTGAATATTTTTTTAATTTTGAGAAAAGAGAGAGAAAAAGTTGAATAAAAAATATTATAAAGTTAAAATATTGTAATAATATTATTTTTATTTAAAGATTTTAAAAAGTTGGAATTATTTTTTATTTTTTATTTGAAAATTTAAAAATATTCTAATGATTAATTTGAAAGAGTTGTAATGATTAGTTTAAAAGTTTTATATTTAAATTATGCTTAAGATCAATAAAATGAGATAGATGAAATGAGATCAGATGAAAATTTTATATCTCATCTAAAGTCCCAAACCTACTAGTAAGTTTAATGGACCAGACTTTCAAAGTTCTTTTAATTAATATGTTGGTTTAAGATTTCAAATTTCAATCTATTTAAATCGTTACTTATTTTAAAAATTTAAACAAATAAAAAGATTTATAAATTTAATTTAATATTATAACAACTCAATGAACTCGACCACAAAAGTTGAGGGGACAGCTCGAAACCCCACGATGAAAAAGAAACGTCCAAAATACGTGGCTGGAAAAAAAGACGCATAGACTACGTACTGCTGATCATATTAAAAAAATTGCAACCAATAGACTTGACTTGACGTTGATCGGATCTTTTCCACACCCGCATGGAATAATAATTATTAATTATTACATTATATTATATTTTTCTGTGGATATAAAAAAATTAGATCGAATCTTTCTTTACATGGCATGCGTTTCGAATCTCAGAATATATATGCTCAAGGGTGCTCCACCATGCATGACCAATTCCTTCTATTTGAACGTGTCGCGGAAGATACGTTATTAATATTAGAGGTGTAAATCTCATCTTTTCACCACAACCGGTTTGAAGTTAATCTCTAAATATTTTTCACTTTTTTTTTTTTTTCAAGTAATTTTCTATAAGATCACCATCGTAACTGCCCGGACACAATAATTTAACACCTCGTTTGTTTTTAGAGATGAGATGAGATGAGATTAAAATTGAAAAGTTGAATAAAATATTGTTAGAATATATTTTTTAATATTATATTTATTTTGATATTTGAAAAAGTTGAATTGTTTATTTTATTTTGTATGAAAATTTGAGAAAGTAGTAATGAGGGATGGGAGGTTTTCAAAATTTTCAAAGTTTTAAGTTTTGGTCTTTAATGAATAATTGAATGAATATGAGATCTTAGTCACTAGAGGAAGAATATGAATTAAAAACTCTTTTTTTTTTAAATAAATAAATCACTCTAAGGCCTCGTTAGTTTTCACAACTCTTCTCAACCCATCTCATCTTATTTAATCATTACAACTTTTTCAGATTTTCACACAAAATAAAATAAATAGTTCAACTTTTTCAATATTAAAAAAATATATTTTAACAATATTTTATTGACATAGTCAGAATCTAACAACGGCCCACGATGATGGTTTGGGCTTTAATACAGTGCTCAGATGATCATCCATAAAATAAATAATAAATAAAGTAAATAAAATGTAAATTAAGAAAAAGATACAGAAACTTATGTGGTTCGACATAAAAGCCTACGTCTACAAGTCAATTGGGAGTAAAATCCATTATGTTTGGTGATTGTACAGTCTCTTATATCATATCATAACTCTCAATACTATGAAAAAAATAGGGTTGAAGGGAAATTAAAGAAGATGACAGTTATAGAAATTTGAAGAGAGAAAGGAGATCAAGAGATTGTACATAAGTGTTTCTTTGGAGAGTAGTTAGATAACTTAGATCTCTCACGTTTGACGTTTGTAGTGGCTCCCTCATTTTATAGATGTTTCTCTTCTCCTTTAAAATAGTTGAGTCTTACTTGCCTTATGCCACTTTCACCTTTTGTATGTTAGTAAACTTTTTTTAGTTTTATCTCTTCTCTATCTTATCCCCTCACTTTATTCTTAATAATGGATTTGCAATGGGCTGGACCCTAGTTCATTTTGTATCCAACAAAAATTGATTATTATTATTTGAAAAATGATATTTGCCCTCTCAAAGTTACCACTCAAGTATTTTTTTTTTTATAGTTAAAGAATTGACTATTAGTGAAGTTGTGTATTTTTTTATAATAGTTAAGAATGTTAAAAAAATATTTGAAAAAAATGAAAAAAAAAATCAAATGCACTAGGAGCCGGGCAGTACGTCCCCTTGGTATTGTCACTAAAGGAAAACTCTACTCTCAAGCGATTTTGTGCACCGAAGCGCACCAATAGGTACAGCTGTACTGTAAAACGGTGTGTTTCAATTTTAATTATGTGAAGGAAAAAATACCAACACACCGTTTAGTCCCACCTTCTCCTCCATTCTCACCCATTTGCCTTTCCTTCTCTCTCTCCATTCTCCTCCGTTCTCTTCACTTCAGCAATGTCAATTCGTGTTCGCTCCTCCGTCAAATTCCATTTCAGCAAAAGTTAGTTTGTGGAACCAACGAGAGCGGAAAGGACAGCACTCTCAACTCAAGAAGTTTATTCAGGAGAAAAGGCAGGTAGAATTTCCAATAAACACAAACCATTGAAAATGAAAAATGAGACTATCCAATTTGGAAGTGAGAAAGTATGAGTTCCTCAACATAAAACCATTCTGATTTGCCCGAAATTGTTTGTCCAAAAGGAAAAGCAGGGAGGTTTTCACCCAAGAGTGCCGAATTCTTAATTCGTTATTGTTGGGTCTTTGTGTCCATAGGAATCCAACTGCTATAATGCATCATTTTGCCTTTATATCAAATTAAAGGAGATTTGGGGGAGATGAAGGATTGAGTGGCCTGCGTTGAGGAAGGGAGATGAAGCTGTTTCTCTTTCTATTCTCTTCGAGTCTTCGTTCACCCTCCTCTTTCTTTCATTCTTTCTTTCTTTCTTTTCTTCCTCTTTTTTTTATTTATTTAAATACAATCTGACAAAATAGTCCACCTAGGCAATTGGTACGCAGTCAGTACCCCAAACCGCTTATACATAAAAGAACTCTTGTCGTAATTCGTTTAGACATTCACAAAGTCTTTGCCAACTCAAATAAGATTGGAGAGTGAGATGAGATAAGAATTTTATTAATAGTTATAAGATAATTTATGAATAGTAGCTAATGAGATAGTTTTAGTTAATGTTTTATGGGATTTTGGGAGAGAAGAAAAAAAAAGTTGAATAAAAAATATTAAAAAGTTAAAATATTGTTAGAATATAGATTTTTAATATTATTTTTGTTTGGAGATTTAAAAAGGTTGAATTATTTTTTATTTTTTATTTAAAAGGTTGGAAAAATTATAATGATTAATTTGAAAAAGTTGTAATGATTAGTTTGAAAGTATTTGTCTTTGAGTGATGCTTGGAAGGAGATAGGATGAGATGATCAGATGAGATGAGAATTTTGAGATGTAAAAATTTTTTTTTTTTTTTTGATAAGTAAGATGTAAACTTTTTCCACGAGCAATACACTCGTTTGGAACTTAGACTTAGTTCAGTCTAATTTTAAACTGAGTCTAACATCAAAACACCGAACTCTCAAATCACTAAATTCATCTCGACTCAAAATCTCTTTACACGTGGGACCCACAACCTTTTTTAATTTCTCATAAATATATCTAAACTCATCTTAACATCCAAATACATTTAAACTCATCTTAGGTGAACCTTACAAAACTCACTCTATCATCTCAACTCACTATTATTCATAAAGAATTCAACTCATCTCAACTCAACTCAATATTCTAACGGGAACCTTAATCTAATTCAACAGCTAGTCCCGAACTTTGACACTGGCCTATAGTTTCCCAACAAACAAATCACGCTTGATCTATTGGAACACCGGTAGCACCACTGATGACCTCACCAACACATGAATAATTAATGAACTCACCTAGTTTCAAATGTCACCAAGCTCGCCTTCATACGATGTCAAAATTAAAGGTGATGACCATTTTAGTTCAACTAGCTGGTTTGGATATATATCTTTGCAATATTTGTTTTAACTCCAATTTGGACTCTACACAACATATTTAAAACTCAATAGGACTAAACTTTATGGCAGTAATATGGCAGCACATTATTTTTACATCAACACTATCCAAACCTAGCTAGATTCGAATTGTTGTTGGTCATACTCGCTACATGTTGAATGTTGGTAGAAAACCAACAAGCTTGACATATAGGCCTTGTTTGTTTTCAAGACTAAAATCTAAAATTTTGAAAACTTTGAAAACCTCTCATCTCATCATTATAAGTTTCCCAAATCTCCATACAAAATAAAATAAATAATTCAACTTTTTCAAATCCCAAAACAAATATAATATTAAAAAATATATTCTACTAATATTTTATTCAACTTTTTAACTTTAATCTCAATTCATCTCATCTCATCTTATCTCTAAAAACAAACAAGGCCTAATTGAGATAGCAAGTTGCAAGGTGGAGAGACAAGCACAACAACTCCAACATTTAGAAAGTTAGCTAGAGAGCTTTGGGGTGCAGTCATTCACAGATTTCCATAAGGATATTGTTTTCCAGTTATGAGAAAGAGAGTACTAATTAGGATGAACAATAATTTATTGTCCTCTAAATAGTGAAGTTCTTCATTATTTCTACCACCATACTTGTAAAGCATGTGTCTCACTTCCAATCTGTCTCACAAACCTGCGTAAGGACCCAAGTGAAGTTGACCTAGTTCGCCTGAGAAAACTCCGATGCTTAAGTCAGTTTTTGAGTTTTGAAATAATTCGATTAGAATTCAAAAAAGATCAACCTCCTTTTATTGAGGGTTACCTGGTATATATAAGATTCTGTTATTGCATTTAGCTGATGCCAGATCTTTTCGTGTTGATCTGTGTTTTTGGGGTGCACTCTATGTTTGGAGTGGTCACGTATTTGCATGGGATCCCTGCTTTCCCTTAGGCGGTTGCATGCATATCTTTGACTTGGTCGGGCTTTTGATACGCCGGCTTCGTATGCTTGGCCAAGGGCCTTTTTTGTTAGGCCCCTTTTCTATTTGGGCCTGTTTATTCAAAATGGGCTTTTTTATTAGTATAAGCCCTCCAGTTACCCCGCTAGTTTCCTTCACCTGATGGCGTGGGGAATTATATGTTTGCCTATATTATTTCTTTAGAAGCGTTCTGCGATTTGTATTATGGGCTCCCAATACTGGGCTCACATGACATGCTTGGCGTGTAGGTCGGCCATTGTTTGTTGGACCAGGCCCATTTCGTGCATGTTTGGTGTCCTAGCCGACCTTTCGGATTTATGTGCCGTTGCCCTCCTCTTCCTTCCTTTCTTGATTCTTTCGTGATGACGTGGCGAGATGGGAGAAGGCTTTCGTGTGAAGGTTAACTTCCTCAGTGTCAGGTCATGATGCTTGTGACTGTTGACGTTCCGCGTTCTCCTCTTTTAAATATCCCCTCCCTTCTTTCTTTCTTTTCTTTATTCCGTCTCTTTGCTCGCCTTCTTCTTGCATTTTCTCATCTGCATTCTGCTTTCGGTTCTTGTTCATCTTCTTTACTTTCCTACTTTTCATTCTCTCTTCAATGGCTGACCAAGGCGGCTCTTCCAACCCTCCTTTCTTTGTCCCGAAAGGTATAGTTTTTGAAGGCCATGGATGGCATTCTTCGTACCGGGAGAAAAATCTCATTGGGCTTCGGGAGGAGTTTGGCATTCCCGAGAGTGCTAGTATAACGATTCCTGCATGGGGATGTTGCGAGGTTGAGGGCTTCATAGGCAGGACTACACTGTATTCCGCCATGTTTTCTCATGGCTTGAGGCTTCCTTTCTGTTATCCTCTTCGAGACATTTTGGACCTTCTTGAATTGGCCCCTGCCACTCTCCATCCTCACTCTTACAGGACCTATCTATGTGCCTGTATCGTCTACTGCATGGTCCTGGAACCCCTTGGAGATGTTTATCCCGACCTAACAGTTCGGGAATTTCTATCCTTCTACCATCTTCGGTCTAACAAAGGCAACGTTGCCAGTTTTCGCAAGAATGATAGATTTCCTGCTCTAGCTCGTCTTGAGGGCCATCATTCCAATGCTAAAGCTTGGAATACAAAATTTTCCTTTATCACTGGTACAGGCTGGGACTTTCCTGTCGGGGATGCCCGAACACGAGATTTTCCTATTAGGGCGATATGGCGCCCTGTTCCTGAAGACAAGGTCGTGTGGGCGACCATGCCGCCTCTATCACGTCGGGAGTTGTCCCGAATTGAGATTGTTCGTTCCTGGGTTGAGGCCCATGAAGATGAGGTGTGGTCTGACCTCATCGTGACGCTTGACAATATTAACCGCTTCTTGATGACGCCCAACCGTTCTCAGGCTGAAGAGTGTAAATTTATGATTTCGGAGTTGATCCTTGCCTCCATCAAGAAACCTCTCGTGAAGACCAAATCCTCTGCTTGTCATGAGGAGGATAGCCACCCCGAACAAGAAGGGGCTAAAAAGACGAAGAAGTCATTCGAAATTAAGGGTGGCGAGGAGAGGAGGGAGATTCAGAGCAAAAAGAGGAATGATGGTGCGAGCCAAAAAAGGGCTCGTCCTGAAGGTTCCTCCTCTTCGTCTCCTCTGCGGAAGAAGGCTGCGGCGGCTTCAAAGGACGTCCAGACGCAATCGCCCATTCAACAGCAAGTGGAAACTGTTGTGCGTTCTAGAGGCGCCCAGGCACATAGACCTTCCCCACCTATTCGACAACAGGCGGAAACTGCTAAGAGTTCTGGAGGTGTCCAGGCTAAAGGACCCTCCCCGCAAAGTTTTGCCTCCATTGTACCACCCCGCGACTCTTCTGTAAAGCTGTGGTCTCTCAACCTGCTAGACGCCGAGAGCCTAGCTAGCATGACCCTTTTTTATCTGGCCGATGCTTTCCAAGTTAATCCCCCGTCATCGACACACCCACTATCAATCTCTCCTATTTCTGGGTTCCCTGTGGTGGAAAGTTAGATGAGGGGAGGCGAGTTGGATGCCGAGGTAGCAGCTGTCCTAAACCTTGAAGCCATTATAGGCCCAGAGGTTGGCGAAGGTTTGGTTACCCCAAGGTCAAAATAAGTCAATTCTGCAGAGCTCCCACTTTCTTGTCGTGAGGCTGCTTATGCTGAGGCGGGGGGTGCTCAAGTGATTCCTGAGACCCCACCCGCCACTGCTTCTGGGGAATGTACCCCTACGCCAGCTGGGACTGGCGAGGGGCGCTCTATCCTTTCTCATTTCTCCCCTTTCCTGGGAGATGGGATTGACTCCGTCCTCACAACGGACAGAGACGATTGTTTGCCGGAAGCTGCCCGCCCGGTTGAGGATGCTTCACCTCGCCTTCAATCTCTTGTTCCAATCATCTGCCTTGAGAGCCAGTCCGGGGACTGGGCCGATTTAGGTCTTGCAATAGTCCCCCTGGTGCAATTTGATCGCACAGCCAGTGGTGAGGCCTCTTCTTCTTCGGCCAACACCCGCACTGAAGCTGTTACTCAGATGGCCAATTACTTAAAAGATTGGTTTTCAAAAATAATGTTTAGAGAGTTTTTTTTTAATGAATAGTTTTGACCTGGGCGTTCTCCTTTCCCTTCACAGGGGTTCGATAATTTAGTGGTATGGATCGTGGCGGACCGTGCTCGCCTAGAGGGAAAAGTCCTTGAGCGGCAAAAAGCATGTGAGGCCGCAGAGCTTGCTGCCAAGGACTAGTAGACGGATAGGGCCAAGTTGAATGCCCTGTCAGAAAGGTGTGAAGGAGCTTGAGGCTCAACTGGAACTGTCGGAGGGCCATTCCCTCTCGCTCCAAGGTGATTTGGAGATTCCTGAGGAGGAGCTTTGTTGTCTTCGAGATTCTGATTGCCTTGCTCAGATAGCTAAGGAACAAGACGCCCACGACCTGCAGTTCCTTAAATCTAAAAGGGATTTAGCAAGGTCCCAGCTCTCTGAAGTTCAACAGAAATCTGAAGCTGACTTGTCCGCCCTCCAGTCTGAACTCCTTGCCCTTACCCAGGACCGGGATTTAGCTCGCCAAGAGTTAGAATCCTCGCAAGGGCATAGTCAAGAGCTATCTCAGTAGTTAACTGCTGCTACAGAGAAAGCTTGCCCTACTGCCCGGGATCTTTTCGTTACGCAAGGGAAGCTAGGAGAGCTTGAGGAGCGCCATGAAAGCTATAAGAAAAGTCATGCAGGCGTGGATGAAGAGCTCAGAAAAGCTATGCTATAGATGGAGGCTTGGGAAAAACGCCTATCCAGAAGGAAAAAAGAATTTGCTGAGGCTCGAGCTGAGGTTCAATGCCTGCGTGACCAGTTAGCCCGTGTGCTGGATACCAGGAACCGTGCTTTGGTTACGGCTATGGTTTCGGCATCCTAAGGCTAAGGTCCCTTCGCTTGACCAATCCCTCCACGGACCTTGTAAACTTGGACCGGGAGTTATTTGTGCCTGAGGAGAGCAGCCGCCGTCGAGCTGACAGATTCAGGCGGAACGAGATGCCTAATGCCTTCATAGTGATTCCCCCTCTTTCGCCCCCCGACGAAACTTCATAACTCCCCTACTCCTCTTATGCATATGTACTTTTTTTTTTTTTTTGATGTACACCCCTTTTCTTGACCTTAGATCAAGATTCATGATGTATAGTATGTGTAAAATACTTTCCCTCTGTATTGAATTCTACCATTCCGTTAGGCTTGCTCTTGATTGTGTAGAAATTTCATCGTCGTGTTCCTCTTTAATTAACACCAGATTTGCTAGCTTTTATACTTGGCACCATAAGTTGTTGTGGCTCGTCTCTGGTGTATAGGGTCGGTGTGGTCTGAGGACCTACACGCCCTTTTATACTTGGCACCACAAGCTGCTATGGCTTGTCTTTGGTGTTTAGGGGTCGGCGTGGTCTGAGGACCTACGCGCCCTTTTATACTTGGCACCACAAGCTGCTATGGCTTGTCTTTGGTGTTTCGGGGTCGACGTGGTCTGATGACCTACGCGCCCTTTTATACTTGGCACCGCAAGCTGCTATGGCTTGTCTTTGGTGTTTAGGGATTGGCGTGGTCTGAGGACCTATGTGCCCTTTTGTACTTGCTTGGAGTGATGTTTTCCTTCTGTTGAGGGCTCACCAAAAAGAGAGATAACAATTTATGGCTAATAACAGGGCAATCGAAATATCCTTGTATTAATGAGCACGAACATAATAAATTAATCATGGAAAACATGGAATTTAACAGAAGTAAAAATATTGCAACTTTACTGATAGAATTTCTTTAAGTGTTCTACGTTCCATGGATGGGGTGGTTCCTTGTCCTGACTGTCCTTTAGTCGGTATGACCAGGTAGGGACCTTCCCACCAAGGCCCCATCTTTCCTTCACCTTGGGTTTTCAAGCCGCTCTTCTTCAAGACCAGGTCACCAACTTTGAAAGTTCTAGGCTTTACCCTTTTGTTGAAATATCACCTAGCTTCCGCCTTCTCTTGTAACATCCTTGCTTCTGCCATCTCCCTCTCTTTCTCTACCAAGTCGAGATATTCCTCCATTTTTTTGTCATTCTGGAGGGCTGAGAAATAAGTTGTTCTATAGGTGGGGAGTCCTCTTTCGACAGGAGCTGCTGCCTCACAACCATACGCCAGTGTGAATGGAGATTATCTTATAGGAGTCTTTGCCGAGGTTCTGTACGCCCAAAGCACACCGGGCAACTCCTCTGCCCACTCTCCTTTTTTCTCTACGACTTTCTTCTTTAGGATTGAGAGCAACGCCTTGTTTGTAGCTTCCGCCTATCCGTTTGCTTGAGGGTGACCCGGCGAGGAGTATTTCACTTTGATCTTCAACTCCACATACCATTCCCTGAAATGGTCTGAGTCGAACTGTCAACCGTTGTCCGTTACTATGCTTTGAGGGATCCCGAACCTGCAAATGACATTTTTCCATAGAAATTTTGTCACGATCCTGCTTGTTATGGATGCCAATGGTTCTACCTCGGCCCATTTTGTGAAATAATCGATAGCTACCACCATGAATTTCATCCCGCCTCTTCCTGGCGGAAAGGGTCCAACCAGATCTACGCCCCACTGGGCAAAGGGCCAAGGTGCGGTCATGGATGTTAGCCCTTCTGGAGGGGCATGCTGTATTGGTGCATGCGCCTGGCATTCCACACACTTTCTGCTGAATGCTTGAGCGTCCTTTAATGCATTGGGCCAGTAGTATCCCGCCCTCATCACCCTCCTCGCCAAAGTCTTTCCGCCCGAATGGTTTCCGCATATGCCTTCGTGTATTTCCGTCAATACATATTGAGCTTCTTGGGTGGAAATACATCGCAATAATGGGGCGGAAAAGCCTATTTTGTAAAGGACTCCGTCAATGAGTAGGAACCTTGCCGCCCTTCGCTGCACCCTTCTCGCCTCATCCTTTGCGTCTGGTAGCTTCCCTTCATCCCGATATCTAATCACTTCACTCACCCACTCAAGGATGCTAGTACCCACAACTCCTACCTCCATCCCGATGGCTGGGACTTCAATGACCCTGTGTTCTACTTGCCATGGGAGAGGTGTTTCGTCCATGCCCACTGCTGCCCTGGCCAATCTATCCGCCACTTCATTTTCTGCTCTCGGGATTTGGGCTATATTGAAAAATGAGAGGAGGTCCCGTACTTCCCACACACGCTCAAGATACTTCTTCAATCTTTCCCCTTTTGTTGCATACAAGCCTAATACTTGATTCACAATCACTTGAGAGTCCGACTTGACTTCCACCTCGGTTGCTCCTATCTCAGCGGCGAGGAAAAGTCCTGCTACAAATGCTTCATATTCTGCTTCGTTGTTTGTTACCTTGAAAGTTAGTGTTGCCATATGATGCAACTTCCTTCCGTCAGGATCTACTAGGTGTATCCCCAGGCCTCCACCTGTTTTGCAGGACGAACCTTGGACATAAAGTACCCACGGCTTTCCTGTTGGGGCTACTGTGTCTTCTTAAGGGAAACCTGAGAATTCTGCAATGAAGTCGGCTAGAACTTGTCCTTTAACCGCCTTTTTAGGTTCGTACCTTGATTCAAACTCGCTTAATTCTATTGACCATCCAATCAATCTTCCCGAACTGTTAGGTTTCTTCAAGGTTTTTGCCAGGGGGCCTATGTGAGTACCTTTATAGTGTGGGCTTGAAAATATGGATGGAGTTTTCTAGTCGCCGTCACTAGGGCAAAGGCTAGCAACTCGACCTTCGGGTATCTTATCTCGGCTCCCCTAAGGGCCCTGCTAGTATAATATACCGGGTACTGAGTTGTCCCTTCCTCTTTTAGTAGGACGGCGGACACAGCGTTTGGAGAAACCGCGAGGTAGGCGTGGAGCACGTCGCCTTTTTGTGGTTGTTTCAAGAGTGGCAAGCAAGCCAAATGCTGCTTTAGTTTTTCAAACGCCTCATCGCACTCTTCGTTCCAGGGATGCGTCTTCTGCAACACCTGAAAAAAGTGAGGCATCTGTTTGTTGATCGAGTGATGATCCTCCCTAGGGCAGCTATCCTGCCCGCCAACTGCTGTGTCTAGTTCAGGTTCTTAGGTGGTTTCATGTTGAGTATGGCAGCTATCTTTTCTGGAGAGTCCTCGATTCCTCTTTCAGACACAATGTAGCCCAAGAACTTCCCCGATCCTACCCCGAAAGCACACTTTGCAGGGTTTAGCCTCATTTTGTAACGGTGTAGAATTTCAAACGCCGTCCTCATATCTCCCAAGTGTCGAGTGGATTCTTTACTTTTCACTAATAGCTCGTCTATGTAGACTTCCATGGATTTTCTAAGCTGCTCCTGGAACATCCGGTTCACCAGCCTTTGATATGTTGCCCCTGCATTCTTCAATCCAAACGGCATAACCTGGTAGCAATACAATCCAATGTAGTTATGAATGAAGTTTTCTCCTCGTCTCCCGGGTACATCCGAATTTGATTGTATCTAGAGTGGGCATCCATAAAACTTAACATACGGTATCCTGCTGTAGCATCCACGATTATGTCAATGCGTGGCAGGGGAAAACTATCTTTGGGGCATGCTTTATTTAGATCAGTAAAATCTACACACATTTTTCACTTTCCATTTCTTTTTTTCACTATAACTACATTGGACAACCATTCCGGGTAGTGAGACTCCTTAATGAATCTGGCGGCGAGCAACTTTTCTACTTCTTCTTTGATTGCGGCGTACTTCTCTCCGTAGAATGATCTCTTTTTTTGGCGTACAGCTTTGTGTGCAGGGTCCACGCCCAAACGATGTTCAATGACTTCGTTATCTATGCCCGGCATTTCTTCATGACTCCAGGCGAAGACATCCCTGTATTCGACCAACAATTGCTTCAATGCCTCTCTCTCCGCCAATGGCACATTAGTCTCAAAGTGCGTTGTTGACCCAGGGCATTCAGGGTGTAATACCACAAGCTCTAATGGCTCATTTACCTCAGCGTGCTGCTGGCTCTTTTCATCCCGGACCTTCACCTCTTCTATTAGGGTTGCCGCCAGTGAAAGAGGATAAGGAGGGATTAGTTCTTCATTTCATTCTTCTACTGTACACACCTCCTCCCAACCTTTCCTGAGCTCCTAGACATAACATTCCCGTGCTAGAGCCTATTCGCCTTGTGACTCCCCAATCCCATTGTCGGTTGGGAACTTCATCTTAAGGTGATAAGTGGAAGTTACCGCCCGTAGTTGATTAAGTGTTGGTCTCCCAAGTATGGCGTTGTAGGAAGATGACGCTTTTACCTCCAGGAAGTCAGTCATGGTTGTAGCTGTCCGTGCCCCGGATCCGGCGGTTACCGGGAGGGTAATGGCGCCCATGGGGAGGATGGTGTCCTTAGAGAAACCTTTCAACAGTGTTGGGGAAGGTCTTAGTCTACTGACATCAATCCCCATCTTTACAAATGCCTCCCAAAATAGGATGTTAGTTGAGCTTCCATTATCAATCAGTACTCTCCTGGTTGTGTAGTTAGCTATCACCAGAGTGATTACCAATGCATCATCGTGTGGGTACAATATTCCTTCCCGATCTGCCTCTCCGAAAGAAATCATCATTCTGTCTCCGCCCAGCCTTGGTTGCTTAGGGACTCTATCTGCTACAAAAACTTCTTCGTATCTGGCTTTTCGCGCATATGCCTTTCGGCTAGATGTGGACATGCCGCCTCCTGCAAACCCTCCTGCTATGGTCCGGATCTCTCCTATGGGTGGCCTATTCCTTTCGCCCCTGGGGGGCACTCTGTTCCCATCATTCTGGCAGTTAGGCGCCATGTGCTGTCGTTCATGACTCCTAGTCCTTTTGGTTTCCCGCCTACTTTCCTGGCGTCTTCTTGGTTTCCAGCAATCATCCGCTCTAACTGCCCGATTCCAGCCATTTCTACTACTTTTTTCTTCATGATCGTGCAGTCCTCAGTTCAGTGGGACTCAGTTTGGTGATATTTGCAATAACGTCCANTGGCGTCTTCTTGGTTTCCAGCAATCATCCGCTCTAACTGCCCGATTCCAGCCATTTCTACTACTTTTTTCTTCATGATCGTGCAGTCCTCAGTTCAGTGGGACTCGGTTTGGTGATATTTGCAATAACTTCCGCTCGCATTGCAACATTCTTCTCTTTCCTTTTCATCTTCCTGCACATTTAAGTTATTGTGTATGAGCCTGGGGCTGTAGTCCGCCCTTTTCTCTTGCCGACTTGCACCAATTTTTCTTTCAACCTGGCCGCCTCTTCTCTCAGGCTTGCTACTCTTCTTCTTTGGGTTGACCAAAGCTTGCAATGTATCTTCAGCATTGACAAAGTCATCTGCTTTGTCCATGAAGTCCTTGAGGGTGGATGGAGTCCTTCTGGCAAGTTCTGCCATAAAAGGACTCAGGGGCCATATCCCGCCCAGTAGGGCGGTGAGAGTGATCTTCTTATCTTGGTCGTCTGTTGTTAGACGTTCTTTGTTAAAGCGCGTAAGGTAGGCTTTTAGGTCCTCGTTTTCCCCTTGCTTAATTGTTAGAAGATAGGTGGCCGGGCGCTGCGCCTTCTACTAGGCATGAACTGAGTCAAGAACTGCTTAGCCAATTCTTTGAAACTGTCTATCGACTGTGGTCGGAGAATCCCAAACCACCCTCTCGCTGTTCCATTCAACGTCAATGGAAAGGCTCGGCATGCTATCTCGCAGGGGAAACCGTGGAGTGTTATTTGGGCTTTGTAATTCTCCAGATGATCCACTGGATCTTTGGACCCATCGTACAAATCTACCTGGGGCACCTTGAATTTTGGCAGGAGGGGCACGGCCATAATTCGTTCGCTATATGGCAGATCTGTTCTCTACCGAGCAGACACTCAACTGAAGAAGATCCTCCTATCTTCTATGCCATTTCTTCATATTTCTCCGCCAGTTCTTTCAACTCATCGTGCATCTTTTCTTTCTCCGTCCGTCCCAGATGCGACTCCATATTGGATGGTTTTTCTCCTTCTCCTTGTTCACTATGGGTGGGTATGGCGGTATTGTTGGATTCAGCATTCCTCCGCCATAGGTCGTCATTCTCCTTCTTCAAGATCTCCATTACTTCCACTGCTTACTTCAACATTTCCTCAGTTGCTGCTAGTCGTGCTTCGACGGATGGATCCACTGCTCAGCTTGCCACAGAACGGGTGACAGTTGTCATGTGAGAACCACGTAAAGGGATTATCAACTAGAAGATCCCACAGACGGTGCCGATGTAAAGGACGTGTCTCACTTCCAATCTGTCTCGCAAACCTGCGCAAGGACCCAAGTGAAGTTGGCCTAGTTTCCCTGGGAAAACTCTGATGCTTAAGTCAGTTTTTGAGTTTTGAAATAATTCGATTAGAATTTAGAAAAGATCAGCCTCCTTTTATTGAGGGTTACCTGGTATATATAAGATTCTGTTGTTGTGTTTAGCTGATGCCGGATCTTTTCGTGTTGATCCAAATTTTTGGGGTGCACTCTATGTTTGGAGTGGTCACATATTTGCATGGGATCCCTGCTTTCCCGTAGGCGGTTGCATGCATATCTTTCACTTGGTAGGGCTTTTGATACGTCGGCTTCATATGCTTGGGCAAAGGCCTTTTTTGTTGGGCCCCTTTTCTATTTGGGCCTGTTTATTCAAAATGGACTTTTATTATTATTATAATCCCTTCAATACTAATTGTTTGGGATAAAGTTAGAAAAGTGGGTCTCACTACGGTGAAAATAAATAGAAAGGGACTGTAAAAGGGTAATGAATTGATAGCACAAAGACTTTAGATATAAAAATGTCAAAAGCTAATAACAAAAGGTCGATAGAGAATAGACTAAAAAAAAGCAATAAGATAAAAAAGAGAGACTTGACTTGAAGACCCGAGAAGCAACATGGGAGCTTCTTCTTCTTCCTCCTCCATTATCATTGTAAGAGAGAGTTAAAAAAGGGCATTGAGAGTTTGTACTAAAGATGATTTATAGTAGATTTCATCAAGAGTAAACATATAAATATGTGCGTTTTCTCATTCATTTCTATTTTATGCACTTATCATTAGTCATGCAATCGATCGATGAGCTCCCCCAAGCACCACATCATTGGCATGGATCATGCAACCACATCATTGGCATCCAACCTTGGGGAAAATTTTATCAACAATAACTACAAGATGTTTTATTCTTAATTACGGTAAGAAAAGTCGTATTTGACCCAATTTGGGAAGCATTAGTAGGAAAATATTTATTTTTATAAAACTCTAGAAATATGAGTTTGCTAATATGATCACATGATGTGTATAATTTGTGACATCGTTCATGTTAAAAATTGAAAAATAACTCACAAATTTAGGTTTAGTAGGTACGTACGCGTCCTCCACGTACCCTTATATTGAGAAATGGGCACCAATTAGAAATATGACTAGAAATTTTCCCAATGAAAATTTAATTGAAGAAATGATCTCCATATTCTCAAATGTTTCCAATAATCGGTGGACTTATATTTTATCTGTTTATCTACTCTTTGTAGTAATAAAATGGAGGGTGAGATTGTGGGTTCTAGACCCGTGAAGATAGACATTTTTTGTAAAATAAAAAAAGCAGATAATCATATAAGTGAATAAACTTATGGAATCTTCGATCTGCGAAGCGATTTTCACAACAGAGTAATCAGGTACTGTAGCACATCTAATGACAGACGGTCTTCACACCTACTAAACTTCTTGCCTAATCACTAATTTTAGGGTGCATATATATAAAACACCCCAAGGCACATATAAATGTATTTCCTTGTTTGGCTTCATCAAACGGCCAGAGACTTCATAGTTTTCAGGTAGTGATTCATTATTTCTACCACCATATTAAGGCCCAGTTTGAAAAGTGAAAATTTTCATCTCATCTTATTTCATTATTATAATTTTTTCAAATTTTTACATAAAATATAAGAAACAATTCACTTTTTCAAATCTTAAAACAATAATAATATTAAAAAATAATATTCTAACAATAATTTTTTTTAACTTTTAACTTTCATCTAAAATCATATCCTCTCATATCATCTCACTATCCAAACTACACCTAATTGTTGCGGATAAAGTTAGGAAAGTGGGTCTCACTACTGTAAAAGTCAATACAAAGATTGAAAAGTGGTGATGAGTTGATAGGATAAGACAAGCTAGAGACTTTAGATACAAAAATATAAAAAGCTAAAAACAAAAGGACAGAGCATAGACTAAAAAGAAAAGCAACAAGATAAAAATGGGAGACTTGACTTGAAGACCCAAAATGGGAGACTTGATTTGAAGACCAGAGAAGCAACATGGTGTTGGGTTGCATGCAGAGACTGGTCAGTGAATAGGAAATCGAGAAACAGAGAGTTTCCTCAATTGTCGCTTGACCTAGCTCGAGCGAAGTTCAACTCGTGAGTTCACTCGAGTCTCGCGCAACAGTGGGTTCAAGCGAGACACAAACCCTAGTGTTCGCTCAAGCTGAGCTCAACACACCCCTTGAGACAATGTTGATTGGTTGTTCGCTCGAGGTACGTTCGACACGTCGGTCGAGTGAAGGACCCAATTTTTGTCAGATTGGAGTTTCCAACACCATTTCTATTTATATGTTATATTTTGACTTTATTGTGTACAATTTCACCAGTTTTCAGTGAGAACAAAAGAAGCAAAGTATGAGTACATATTGTGAGAGAGAAAATCACTAGAGAATGTGAGTTGAGATTGAGTGATTGTAATCTCCTTCTGAATTAATAAAACCTCTTCAGCTCTGTGGACATAGACACGTAGGCACGTTGTCAAACCACGTAAATTGTGTGTGTCGTGTGATTGCTTGATCGTTGCTTTAATTTGTTTGATATTGTTGGTGTGTGGCTATTTTGCACAACAACGGGTATCAGAGCCAAGATCTAATCCAAAGGAAAACGATGGCTGGAAGCAAAGTGAAAGCACCCAGGATCGAGAAGTTCGACGGCACTGATTTTGGTTACTGGAAGATGCAGATTAAGGACTATCTATAAGGGAAGAGGCTCCATCTTCCACAGTTTTGGAGATTGTTCGGCTGACCCTATCTAGAACAGTGGGCCACAACGTTAGTAAGGAGAGAACCACGACGGATCTCATGGCGGCTATGTCAGGTTTGTATGAAAAGTCGTCAGTGAATAACGAAGTACACTTGATGAAGAAATTGTTAAATCTGAAGATATTAGAAGGTATGTCTGTGTCCCAATACTTGAATGAATTCAATATGATCATATATCAACTGTCTTCTGTAGAGATTGAGTGTCAGTGCGTCTTCTAGCTTGAAGACGAGAATTGTGAGCTGCAAAGGTGATAGGGCTTGGCTGGAAAAAGTTGCTAGCATGTAGAGAACCAGTTTCCTAGTGGGAGATTCTTGGGTTGCATGTGGAGATTGGTCAGTGAGCAAGAAATCATGAAAAATAGGGTTTGCTCGACTTTCGCTCGACCTAGCGCTCAAGCGAAGCTCAACCCATGAGTTCGCTTAAAGTGTACTTGACAGCGGGCTCAAGCAAACCTCAACCTGTGAGTTCGCTTGACTCTTGCGCGAAGGCAAGCTCAAGTGAGACACAAACCTTGGTGTTCGCTCGAGCTATGCTCGGCACACCGCTGGAGCCAATGTTGATTGGTTGTTCACTCAAGGCATGCTCGACACCCTGCTCGAGTAAAGGACTCAATGTTTGTCAAATTAGAGTTTCCAGCACCGTTTCTATTTATATGTCATATTTTGAATTTATTGTGTATGATTTTAGTAGTTTTTAATGAGAACAAGAGACGCAAAGTGTGAGTGCATATTATGAGAGAGAAAAGCCCTTATTTTAGGCAAAAAAAGAGAAATAGGGAGAGAGAGAGAGAGCAGAAATACTCAATTAATCATTAACCTTGCATGAAGCATCCCTTTCGCGGCAATCGCTCTTCTGTTGTAAATTAATTTATTCTAATTTATCCTAAAATACCGTTAAAATAAAACTTAAGAAACAAATTAGATGAGAGTGCAAAGATATGGGGAGCAAAAAAGAAAAAAAGGAAAAAGGAAAATGCAAGTCACTAAGCTTCTAATGCAAAATACAAAGAGTTTTGATACTTTCATTCTGCCCTCTTATTGAATGTACATATTGACAAAAAAGCATATATTAATATAAAATATTTGGTATCAGATAGTATCTATTAATTCTAATATTTAAAATAATATACATTAATTCTTAAAAGTGAAATAATTAAAATATCTTATATTAAAACTTTGAACATTTAAGTTGTTTACAAAACGAAAAAAATTAAAACATCAATTACACTAATAAATTTGAACTGAAATAAATCAAAAGACTTGGTAAATAATTTATTTGGCATGAAGGATAGACATGAAGTAGTAAGTTCACAAGAGATCATGACATCAAATGGCCCAATAATCTAAATGAAGAAGACGAAATATGGTATATGTGTATGTATGTATGAATGTATGTGTATGTGTGTGTGTGTGTGTGTGTTTGTTTGTATGTATCTTTATGTATGTATGTATGCAAACATGCATGCATCTATTTTTGCTTATATTTATGTGTTTATATGTATGTATGTGTATATATGTATGTATATGTATATGTCTTTTTGAATGTATGTATGTCAGAAAGTATTTATGCGTATGTATGTCTGTATGTGTGTATATATGTTTGTAGATAGGTATGTATATCTATGTATGTATATATGTATATATGTTTGTCTTTATGAATGTATGTATGTCTGAATGTATGTATGTGTATGTATGTATGTTTGTATGTATGTATGTTTATATGTGTGTATATATATTTATGTAGGTATGTATATCTGTATGTATGTATGTATGTATGTATGTAGGTATGTATATCTATATGTATGTATGTATGTGTGTGTGCGCGCGCACTCGCCATACAAAAGTCAAACTGTTTTAGGCAAAAAGAGAGAAACAGAGAGAGAAAAATATTTGATTAATCATTAACCTTGCATGAAGAATCTTTTTTGCAGCAATCACTCTTCTATGTAAATCACTTTATTTTAATTTATCCAAAAATACCAAATAAAATTTATAAAATGAATTAGATGAAAGTACCAAGATATGAAAGCAAAAAAAGAAAAATAAAATAAAACACGAAAGTCACTAACCTTCTAATGCATAATATAAAGAGTTTTGATCCTTTCATTCTGCCCTCCTAGGCTGTAGAAATTGAATTTACACATTGAAAAAAAAACAATTAATATAAAATGTTTGGTATCAAATAGTATCTATTAATTCTAATATTTTAAATAATATACATTAATTCTTAAAAGCGGTTTTATTGTAAGTGAAATAACTAAAACATTTAAGTTGTTTACAAAACTAAAAAGATTAAAACAGTCAATTACGTTGATAAATTTGAAATGAAATAAATCAAAAGACTTGGTAAATAATTTGTCTCGGATGAAGGATAGACCTTGTGAAGTATTAGTCTACAAGAGATAATGATGGCATGAGATGGCCAAAGAACCCAAATGAATAAGACAAAGAAACAAAAATGCCTTGTCTATATGTCTGAAATTCAAAAAAAGGCCAGGCCATGTGTTACAAAAAAAGTAAATGAAAAAATATAACCACAATGCTAATTTTTTCAGCATCACCACCTTCATTCCAATCTCCTCTTCTTCAAACCCTCTCGCACCCATATGTATTTATATATGTGTGTATGTATGTATGTATGTATATGTATAGATGGATGGATGTATGCATGGATGTACACATGTATGTATGTATATGTATGTATGGATGGATGTATGCATAGATATATGCATGTATTTATGTATGTATGCATGGATGCATGTATGTGTATTTATGTATATTGTATGTGTGTTTATCCTAGTTACAACTATTTCTCACATTCTTTCAGACTTTTCCTTACCACTCAATTTTACCCAACAATATATTAACCAAGAGACTTTAGAGAGGGGAGAGAGAGAGAGAGAGAGAGAGAGATCTTCCATTTTGCAAAATTTGTCACTAACCCTNTATTTCTCACATTCTTTCAGACTTTTCCTTACCACTCAATTTTACCCAACAATATATTAACCAAGAGACTTTAGAGAGGGGAGAGAGAGAGAGAGAGAGAGAGAGAGAGAGAGATCTTCCATTTTGCAAAATTTGTCACTAACCCTCCAATGCTAAATACAAGCAGTTGATCTTTGTTGAGATATTGCAATCAGAGTTTTCTGCTATTCATCATCTACACTCACCACAAACCACACTTATTAACAAAACAAAATACCACATTTTGTTCTATCATCCAAGGCTGTGCAGCAAATGAATGCCCTAACAACATTTGTCACTAACCCTCCAATGCTAAATACAAGCAGTTGATCCTTGTTGAGATATTGCAATCAGAGTTTTCTGCTATTCATCATCTACACTCACCACACACCACACTTATTAACAAAACAAAATACTCCATTTTGTTCTGTTATGCAAGGCTGTGTAGCAAATAAATGCCTTAACCACATTCGTCACTAACCCTCCAATGCTAAATACAAGCAATTGATCCTTGTTGAGATATTGCAATCAGAGTTTTCTGCTATTTATCATCTACACTCACCACACATCACACTTATTAACAAAACAAAATACTCCATTTTGTTCTGTTATGCAAGGCTGTGTAGCAAATAAATGCCTTAACCACATTCGTCACTAACCCTTCAATTCTAAATACAAGCAGTTGATCCTTGTTGAGATATTGCAATCAGAGTTTTCTGCTATTTATCATCTACACTCACCACACATCACACTTATTAACAAAACAAAATACCCCATTTTGTTCTGTCATCCAAGGCTGTGCAGCAAATGAATGCCCTACCAACTCTAAAAGTATAAGACTCTATTAATATAAAATGTTTGGTATAATATGTGTCTATTGATTCCAAATATTTAAAACAATATAAAATATACAAGCAATTATATTGCAAGTGAAATAACTAACGTATTTTGTATTTTTAATTGCATGGATAGCAGTGTAAATTTCATTAATATTTTAAACATTTTAGTCATTGTAAACGAGTAAAAAGATCAAAACAAATAAAATAGATCAAAAGATTATGATGAATAATTTGCTTTTGCGAAACTTGATCATAAAAACAAAGAATACTAGTTGAGAAAAAATAAGAAACGTCGGAGTTACTAAGGCATTGTTTGGATAAATCTTGAATTGACCTGAAGCTATAATAAAGCATGTTAAAAGTGGGACTCAATATATATATAT
>QEOT01004431.1:27863-179285 GCA_003123785.1 Pterocarya stenoptera
GTTTTATGGGTTTTCCTGGGTAATTATAATCTGGGCAAGCTTTTATGTTGATCATAAATCCATGGGTTTATGGGCTTCTAAACGTCTTACGGAAATTTCAAAGCTAGGTATCTAGATTTGTGATCAGTGGGTTTCTTTCCTTGCCTTTTATTCTTTCGTTGCATGTCCATGGATGGGTTATTGAAGGCTAATATTGTTTCATCGAATTTGATTTGGCTTATGCGTCTCGGATACTTTTCATCGGGTTTCCAAAGGAAGCTTCCCGTCATTTGTTTTTTTATTATTAAAATAATAATATAAAAATGACGCCACATCACACTGTTCTGCAACAGGTACCCAACGCCAAGTACCTATAGAACTGATATATTTTTGATAAATAAGATGTAAATCTTCTTGATAAGATGTAAAGTGGGATTCAGTAATTTTAGACCGACTAACCTACTCTTAGCCAATAGTTACTTTTTCCCCCCCTTTTTTTTTTTTTTTTTTTCCAACGTAGTACAAATACTACAATACATTAAAAATAAAAGACATTCGCAATAGTAAGAAAAGCACTCAATGGCAAGAAAAAGCATACATACATACCTCTGGTGCCAACAGCCTGAGCACTTGTCAAAACAAATAGCCATTCTATGATGACATTTGCGAGATCAATTACGGTTTTCAATACAAGAAAACTAAGGTGCAAATGTGTTCAAGAATAAAACCCAATTACATTTCAGCTTCTTAGAACCAAAAAACCCATAGAAAACATTAAAACTTTTTCATGAAAAGAGAAAATTAAGAAAATAGAAAGGAAAGGAACATAAAAAATTAGAGCAGAATGATTTACGGTTAAAACTGGTTACTTGTGTAAAAAAAAAAAAATCTTTTCAATTAAATAGAAATTATCCAAACATAATGAGAAAGGGAACAAAAGAAAATGGTAACCTTGTGTTGAGATTTTGTTCTTGAAGATGTTCATGGTTGCCAAGATCAATCTTCTTTTGTTAAAGAATATGAGGTTCACTTCGTTAATTAAATCCTTAAACAATATTTTCATCTTCTCTCCTAGGCACTCTGTGTCTCCTCCCTCTATCTCCTCTCTCTCGCTCTGTGATATAATTTACCAAAGATAAAAAATAAAATAAAATAAACAACTGGCTCAAGGTGGGAGAAACATGCGCTTGCAATGACATACAAACATTTTCAACGAATATTTCATTCCAAAAATTTATATTTTTCCGTGACATACAAATAATTTAAATCTTCCAAGAAAATCGACAGCTCTGTATGATTTCAACACAAACAAACCACATTTATCAACTGTAATTCTAAATCTTCAGAGTCGACAATTTTCAAACGTTAAAAGTCATTACGGTAAATATTTTTCTTTGGCAATGAATGTGAATACACATTTTAAGCAAAATTTCATTCCACCAATTAAGGAAATCATTTCCCAATAGAATTTTCCTTTTCATAAGTAAGCCCATATCAAAACACTCATCCACAAGAAATCAATCACAAGGGACTAGAAAGATTACCATAAGTGTGGGCTGATTGAAGTAGGAACCACAATGCGATAACGGTCCAAATTGGGTTGTGTTGGGGCTAGTCGGGAGAGAGAGAGAGAGAGAGGGTGGAAGAGAGGGACAGAGTGGAGTTCAGAGGGAGAGAAGAGAGAGGGTGTGGAAGAGAGAAAAAAAAAAGAGCTATGTGAGAATTTAAATAAGAAAAACTGTAGAGGTTGAGCGTTAACGGCTACATGGTTCATTACCGTTGGATGGAGAAGTGGAAAATAGATCAGAAGACTACTCAAATTCAAATATGAAATAGCTGCCTGAACATTTAAGACTCTACTCAAATTCAAATATATATATTATATATATTCTCATTATTTTGTATGGTTTTGTTTAAATGAAAGTTTCTAATTTTACACCACCAACCAAATGGGAGAGTTGGGTCTTATGCTTCAACATATCTGAATCCACAATTGAGTACCCATATGATCATAAAATTTTCTGTCTATTTGTTTATGAAAATCACATTGGACCAAACATTTCATTTACATTGATTTTTGTTGTTGGAAGGTATAACATAATTAGTTTAGTTCTATTGGCAGAAATAATAGCTGAAAAAGTATGACTTGGTGCTAAAAATCTATAATTAGGAGGAAAATCCATTTTCTCAAATGTTTTGTTGCAGAACTTTGTGTAGACTGCGGTGAGAATTGAACAAAATAGTCAGAACATAAACAATGTATAGAAAATATTTGATAACACTCACTTAATTCACAACATAACTCATTTAAATGATTTTCCTCACAATGATTATGATCATTGTGTTAAAATCATACGGTATGTTAATTGGTAGTTATTAACTGGATGGTTATGTCTGATGCCCTCAAGTCAGTATATATATATATTGTATTTTACTTTGGGTCCTTGTTTGTTTTCAGTAGTCATAGGGTTTTAATAGTTGTGATTTTTTCTCTCCTGAACCTATTTGCTTTAATGAATGGTTTTTTTTCTACATGTAAAATTGACCTATCACTTTATGAACTAGGCCCAAAAGTCTCTTTTGATTTATTTGTTATAGAATTGAAATAGAAACCAAAAGAAAAAAGAAATCAGGAGGAACTAATAAATACAATGTCAATGCCAAGTAGAATTGATCTTTTCATGATACATATTAGAACAGAGTAATGTTGTATGATGTACTACTATCTCATGCTCGTGGACGGAAATTAAAACGTTATCGGCGTTCAATATCTGAAATTGTTGCATCATTCATAGAACGGGTTTCCTTTTGCCTACTACGAACTGGGTTTGTCATCACCATACTTCTCACGTTCAAGAAAGCGGGTTGTTTGGGATAAGGTAGATCTGCACTTTCACTGTTAAGCATCATAACAACCTCGGACATGGTAGGTCTATCTGCTGCGCTTTCTTGAACACAGAGGAGACCTATGTTCACAAATCTCGATACCGTATGCATAGAGATAAAGGGTATTTCAAGTAGTGGATCTACCAAGTCCGATCCTTTGTTGTTTGTCCATAAGTCCCAGGCCTTCAAATGCAAGAAAGAGAAATATGATCTTAAATTACAGAACTGTTCTAAAATTTCAAGCACAGGAGACTCATGTTCAGGCAGTGGGAGATAGATAAATTAGAAGGGTATTCTACAATATTTATTGCTATCCGTATGAGTATTTCATACAACATTAACTATACAGTTAGCAATAAATATTATAGCACCTGCTTCATGTGCCTCCCTCCTACTTGAGGCTCTCAAGTTTAGACATTTCCACTTCAGCCTCTGAATAAGAAATTATTTTCTTTTTTAAGAAAAAAAATATGCTTGGATTTTCACAACAGAAAATGCAAATGGGATACTTACATATCCAAGAAGATGGAGAGAGTCAGTTAGATAAAAACCACTATTCTTCTTGCCGCTCACAATCTCTAACAACAAGACGCCAAAGCTAAAGACATCAGATTTCACCGAAAAGAGGCCTTCAAGAGCATATTCAGGGGACATATAACCACTGAAAACCATCATGAGGTGAAAAGATATCAGCAGTTGCATGATTTTTGTGTATGCAAAAGTACATGCATAATATTATGTTGGCTTTTATGATTCAGAAGTTTCACTTACTAAGTTCCAACAATCCTATTTGTATTTTCTTGTGACTCGTTTCCTCCAAAGATTCGGGCCATTCCGAAATCTGATATTTTGGGATTCATATCAATATCCAGCAAAATATTGCTGGCCTTCAAGCCTCTATGAATAATCCTTAACCTAGAATACAGATGAAGATAAAGAAGCCCCTGAGCAATCCCTTCAATTACTCGAACCCGTGTTCCCCAATCTAATATTCTGCTCTTTTCTGAATCTGTTCAACATATAAGAGTAAATTGCAGTACCATTTGCAAATTGCAAAGGGCCATAAAGTTGTAAACTGAAAAGATTTATCTTGATTCCAAACATATGAAATTACTAACCAAAGAGGAAGGAATCCAAGCTTTTATTGGACATATATAATCGGTTCAATCTGGTCCGAAACAAATGATGGATCAAAAGTTTTGGTTCGTGACAACCCCCCTTCCCAGACCGAACCGATCCGAACCAACTGCACTCCTAGTTGTAGTAGACTAAATTTAGAAAATATAACAAATTTTGTAATCAAGCTAAACTCTAAATTGGTGCTGGCTTCAAGTATACATCTAAAGTTATCGCTAGTGTATTTTATTTTATTTTATTTTACAAATATTTACAAAAGTTATTACTAGTGAATTTGTATTTTTTTAAAATTAAAAAATATTTTAAAAAAATAAACTAACAATCATGCCCAGCAGTAAAAGATGGGCAACTAGCAAGACCCTTAGTCAAAACATGAGAGGAGAAAAAAAGGTGCCAAGGTGAATTTCTCTCGATATGTTGTTTCCCAATCATCAGGTCACGAAAACGTTAAATTCTACAAACTGGAGGGGGGAAGTGTAACCAAAGACCAAATTATAACTGTTTTGATCAATCACATTAATAGAATGCGTAAAGAATACGCAAAAGTGATTCTATCTAGAAAAACTATTTCCCCTCCTGCACCAAGTTTGGAAAAAAATACTTGACTTCTTGTTTTCTTTAGTAAGGCCAGTTTGTCAATATCATACTATCAATTTTGGCATGACTTTTCTTGGAAATCTGGCGTATGATTTGGGCTTTGATTACACTTCCCTCTATGCTGTAGAATTTAACGTTTTCGTGAACTTGATGGTTGGAAAGAGTTTTTCTATATACAATCATTTTTGCTAATTCTTTACGCACTCCACTGATGTGATTGGCCAAAACAATTATTTTATATTAAAACAAGTGGCACAACCAATCACATTACACAAAAGAATACGTAAAAGTGACTGTACATAAAATTTTTAAAAGGGAAAAACTATAGGATAAGTTGATTACCATGGATTGAAGATCATCTGTTTTTTTTATCTCCGTGTCTTTCTTATACATAATGTAAAATGAACCTTGATTTTGAAATGCAAGTCGTGTTTGGAAAGAAAGAAACAAGAAACAAAAGATTTAAGAAGACCAAACAAATTAGTAGCCTAATTTGAGGTAGACCAAAAAAACTTCTAGCAATTGCCCGTACAACAGTCCGGCCCATTTGCTCAGCAGTATAAGCAGACGAGTCCCCGTATGTTGGAAGACCAGTATTGACACATGTCCTCGGCAATTGGATAAAGCTGAGCTGTCAAACCAAAATAAACCAGCTGCTGCACCAAGTTCTCGGCAACATCAATTCAAACCCAGATAAGCTCAGTATTCAAACAACTAACAAAAATAAAATAATATGCCACCGAAGACCAAGGGATCAGCAAATCACTAGTTTAGGTTCAATTTTGAGTATGTATCAATATTCCTTGGATAAACTACAATCTCTAGTAACTGCTCAGCAATATAAATATACACACAAGCTTCGATATACATCAAGGGAAGCACATTCATTAAACACAACATATCTTAACCTCTTCACTCAATCCGGATGGGTATCGCCTTACATGTCATCATACATTAAGATGTGTTATAAAATTAAAAAAAAAAATAGAAAAAAATTAAATTAAAATATTATAAAATTAAAATATTGTTATAATATAATTTTTTAATACAATTTTTATTTTGAAATTTGAAAAAATTGAATTATTTTTTATGTTTTGTTTGGAAGTTTACAAAAGTTGTGATAATTAAATAAAAATTTTGAAAATTTAAAAATTAAAAATTAAAAAAGTATTTGATTTGAATGGTGCTTAATTTTTTATTTTTTAATTTTTTTTAACGTTGTTTACTCCTATAAGTTTGTCCGAATATTACAAACTCTATGACAATATGTCATCTTTCTAAATATATATATATATATACAAACTCTATGACCATATTACCATCTCATTTTCATCCTACTATGTAACATGTGTCACATTTATTACTAGTAACTAACTATTTATCATCTAATTGTGATAAATGTGTTATATCGTTACTTAGTGGGATAAAAGTGGGATGTGAGTGGGATGTGAGTATGGTGTATAACATTACTCTTTAAGCATTAAGATAGAATGGCAAATCACATCATATTAATTAGATGAAAATATGTGATATAAGGCTTCCATTTAAAATTTTTCTTTTTATTATAACACCTTGAAAAATATTAAATACATTTTTGCAATAGAAAACCCTTTCTTTCCCTATCTCTCTCCCATGTTCTTTCGTTTGTTCCTTCAAATCAATAGTGCATCACTACAACATAAACCGTCATTTTCGTTTATTCCCTATCATAAACCATCATCTTTCTAGGAAATGACTCAACATAATCATTTATCGGACACTATAGGCAGGACTCCACTACCATCCCTGCTTACCACCATCCCTACCGCGTGCACTGTAGGCGGGAATCACAGGCAAGACTACCACCATCCCTACAGCTCGCACTGTAAGTGGGAATCGCAGGCGGAACTACCACCATTCCCGCTTACCACCATTCCTACCACATGCATCGTAGGCAGGAATCACAGGCGGGACTCTACCACCATCCCTACAGCTCGCACTGTAGGCGGGACTCTACTGCGGTCCCTGCTTACCACTATCCCTACAGTCCATTTTTCCTCTCTCTCAAACCGTTCAATCCAATCTTTTCAAACATACCCAAAATCATATCTCACATGAAAACCCAGCTTTCATTCACAACACATGAGCATACATGACATGGTGTAATAATAAATGCCATGATGCCAAACACAACATAAATGCACGCAAGCATAATTCAATTAAATAAACAATCCATCCTCACATTCAACCGACCCCCATACTCCTCAGACTCAATGTCCGGCACAACCAACTAGACTGCAGAAGATTTGTTAGTGCAAAAATATATTTAAATCTTAAGAAACTCTTTGAAAAATTACTTACAGTGCTAAAATATAATTTTCAAAGGATCAAGGAGGTGCAACAGGTGGCGGCACAACAACATAACAGTGTATTTTGGACTATGGCCGTGGATTTCAAAAATTTAATTTTTGAACGGGGACAAATGAAGACTTGGCATTTCTAGGCAATGGCTTAGGGGTGTTGGTGAAGTTACTGGTAGTGGTGGTTGGCCGTGGGAGGCGGCGTGGGTAGCGGTTGAAGGCTAAAACACCCAAATCTAAAATGGGGATGGAAGGGCCTCACCGGTGGTGGATCAAAACTGAGGAATGGTGGGTTAGGTAGCTGGGAGGCCGCCAGTGCTTTGGTGAAAAGTTGGTGGCCAATGGCGACGCTAGAACGCAAAGATCGCGCGGCTTGAAGCCGTGTGTGGAGGCTAATGGCGGCGAGGGAGGGGCTGAAAATAGAGGGGGAAGGTTGCCGGCCGGAGGTGGAGAAGATGGGAGGGGCGGTGAGGGCGACAGACGGCGCACTGGGTGGATGAAAAAAACGAAAGGGGGAGAGGGGAGGGGATGTCGTGTAGGCTGGGAGGCAGGGGAGAAAAAGGAAGGAAAAAGAAAGAAGAAAAGAGAAAACGGAAAAAGAAAAAGAAAGGGAAATAAATGAGATCCAGCCTTTTCATCTTGGGTCTCAAATTTATCGAACGAAAATGATTTCAAAACGACAATTTAAATAAAACTAATTTAAACACAGTGACTAAGTAAAATAAAATAACAAAATCCAACAATAAACTAATTTAAAATAAATAAAATTTTAAATAATGAACAATAATTAATAACAAGAAGGAACATTGAATTAAATTTTCCAGTTAAAAGTCATAAAATAATACCACATAAATTATCTAAAATGTAAAACAAGAAAGCCCCAAATTGGGTTGTGTTGGGGCTAGTTGGGAGAGAGAGAGAGAGAGAGAGAGAGAGAGAGAGAGAGAGGGCGAGAGAGAGGGACAGAGTGGAGTTCAGAGGGAGAGAAGAGAGAGGGTGTGGAAGAGAAAAAAAATGAGCTATGAGAGAATTTAAATAAGAAAAACTATAGAGGTTGAACGTTAACGGCTACATGGTTCATTACCATTGGATGGAGAAGTGGAAAATCGATCAGAAGACTACTCAAATTCAAATATGAAATAGTTGCCTGAACATTTAAGACTCTACTCAAATTCAAATATACATATTATATATATTCTCATTATTTTGTATGGTTTTGTTTAAATGAAAGTTTCTAATTTTACACCACCAACCAAATGGGAGAGTTGGGTCTTATGCTTCAACATATCTGAATCCACAACTGAGTACCCATATGATCATAAAATTTTCTGTCTATTTGTTTATGAAAATCACATTGGACCAAACATTTCATTTACATTGATTTTTTTTGTTGGAAGGTATAACATAATTAGTTTAGTTCTATTGGCAGAAATAATTGCTGAAAAAGTATGACTTGGTGCCAGAAATCTATAATTAGGAAGAAAATCCATTTTCTCAAATGTTCTGTTGCAGAACTTTGTGTAGACTGTGGTGGGAATTGAACAAAATAGTTAGAACATAAACAATGTATAGAAAAGATTTGATAACACTCACTTAATTCACAACATAACTCATTTAAATGATTTTCCTCACAATGAATATGATCATTGTGTTAAAATCATACGGTATGTTAATTGGTAGTTATTAACTGGATGGTTATGTCTGATGCTCTCAAGTCAGTATATATATATTGTATTTTACTTTGGGTCCTTGTTTGTTTTCAGTAGTCATAGGGTTTTAATAGTTGTGATTTTTTCTCTACTGAACCTATTTGCTTTAATGAATGGTTTTTTTTCTACCTGTAAAATTGACCTATCACTTTATGAACTAGGCCCAAAAGTCTCTTTTGATTTATTTGTTATAGAATTGAAATAGAAACCAAAAGAAAAAAGAAATCAGGAGGAACTAATAAATACAATGTCAATGCCAAGTAGAATTGATCTTTCCATGATACATATTAGAACAGAGTAATGTTGTATAATGTACTACTATCTCATGCTCGTGGACGGAAATTAAAACGTTATCGGCCTTCAATATCTGAAATTATTGCTTCATTAATATGATGAAATCACATCATATTAATTAGATGAAAATATGTGATATGAGGCTCCCATTTAAAATTTCTCTTTTTATTATAACACCTTGAAAAATATTAAATACATTTTTGCAATATAAAACCCTTTCTTTCCCTATTTCTCTCCCATGTTCTTTCGTTTGTTCCTTCAAATCAATAGTGCATCACTACAACATAAACCGTCATTTTCGTTTGTTCCCTATCATAAACCATCATTTTTCTAGAAAATTTCCCAACATAATCATTTATCGGACACTATAGGCAGGACTCTACTACCATCCCTGCTTACCACCATCTCTACCGCCTACACTGTAGGCGGGAATCACAGGCGGGACTACCACCATCCCTACAGCTCGCACTATAGGTGGGAATCGCAGGCGGAAGTACCACCATCCCCGCTTACCACCATCCCTACCATATGCATCATAGGAGGGAATCACAGGCGGGACTCTACCACCATCCCGCAGCTCGCACTGTAGGCGGGACTCTACCACGGTCCCTACTTACTACTATCCCTACAGTCCATTTTTTCTCTCTCTCAAACCGTTCAATTCAATCATTTCAAACATACCCAAAATCATATCTCACATGAAAACCCAGCTTTCATTCACAACACATGAGCATGCATGACATGGTGTAATAATAAATGCCATGATACCAAACACAACATAAATGCACGCAAGAATAATTCAATTAAATAAACAATCCATCCTCACATTCAACCGACCCCCATACTCCTCAGACTCAATGTCCAGCACAACCAACTAGACCGCAGAAGATTTGTTAATGCAAAAATATATTTAAATCTCAAGAAATTCTTTGAAAAATTACTTACAGTGCTAAAATATAATTTTCGAACGATCAAAGAGGTGCAACAGGTGGCTGCACAACAACATAACAGTGTATTTTGGACTATGGCTGTGGGTTTCAAAAATTTAATTTTTGAACGAGGACAAATGAAGACTTGGGATTTCTAGGCAATGGCTTAGGATTGTTGGTGAAGCTACTGGTAGTGGTGGTTGGCCGTGGGAGGCGGCGTTGGTGGCGGTTGAAGGCACACCCAAATCTAAAATGGAAATGGAGGGGCCTCACCGGTGGTGGATCAAAGCTGAGGAATGGTGCATTAGGTAGCTGGGAGGCCGCCAGCCCTAGGAAACGAGCTACCACACCCATGGAACGCCAAACACCTGCGAAAATATTACTGCTAAGCCAACTCTTTTGTCATAAATTCTTTGTTTTTATGAGAAAGTTGCAGGACGTAATCCAAATATGTGTTTTGTCTTACCTCAATCATTGATTTCAGGTGTATGATGTAACAAGAAAATTGGTCCGCACACCAGCGACATCGCTGAATAAATACTTCAAGAACCTATCTCCCCACAAGGACAAAAGGGAAGGGTAGGGCCTAAAAGGTTGCATTATCCCTCTCACATAGACTCAGGGAGCTACCCAACATTAATGTCGCTGTAAATCAACTCACACTCACAATTATGAAGCTAACACAGAGCCACGCTGCATTTAAAGTTTCTAACAAAACAAACAGTGTGAGATCTCCAAACCTCATAGTAACAGGCATAATCTAATCTTCAAACTGGTAGTATAAATAGCTGATCCCAGGTACGAGGAAACTCTCTCTGATCCTTAGATTTTCTTACTTATTTACTACACTTCAAGAACACTTACTGAATTTGGCATCAGAGGCTCCCTGGCCCCTAGGCCGCCCTCTCAAAGCCGCATACATTTATTCTCTCTGCAAGACCAGTTGTGAAGACCTGAGTTGTTGGAGCCTAGCCCCAAGGGTGTGCGAAACACGACATCAATACCAATCATATTTAAAGAGGTGTTCAGTAGAGTGCTTGAAAATCAAGATAGTTATCTAGGATATCTCTTCCTCTAGATCTTTAGAAAAAAGAAATTAGAGGAATTGAGAAAGAACAGATGAAAATAAAGATTAGGGAATGCTTGGAGAATGAGATGAGATAGAAATTTTGTGAATAGTAATAAGATGGTCTGTGAATAGTAATAAAATAGTTTGAGTTAAGTATTTATTGAGTTTTGGAAAATAAGAGAGAAAAAGTTGAATAAAAAATATTAGAAAAATAAAATATTGTTATAATATAATTTTTTAATATTAATTTTTCTTTGGGATTTGAAAATATTTAATTGTTTTTTATTTTTTGTTGGAATATTTAAAAGCGTTGTAATGATTAGTTTGAAAGTGTTTGTGTTTAAATGATGTTTGGGAAGGAAATGAGATGAGATATGTTTCCACAAAAATTTTTACTCATCATCCCTACACTATACACCACACATAATTTTTTTATTTTTTCCTTACCAAATGTGTGGTATATAGATGATAAGTAAAATAATTCAAATAGTTTAAGAAGAATAAAATTTTAAAAAAATAAAAATAAGTATGGATGTAATCGGGAGGAACTAGATTCTCTCTGTACGTCACAAATGAGTGTTCTTTTTTATAAATATATTAGAGAGATGGTGGAGAGAGAATAGAATAAGATTAATGGGATACATCAAATTTTTAAGGGATTTACTATGCATCAGCCACTGTTTACTCTCACACCCCACACCTATGGATTGTTTATAGAGTGTCTGGGTGCTTTTCATAGGGTATGTCGGTGTTTTTCATAAGGTATGGCATGGTGAATAGTGGTTGATGAGAAGAATTTTTCAATTTTTAAGTGTGATGCTAGATTGCCCTTCAATTGTACTTCTAAAAGTAACTCTAATGTATTTTTTAAAAAAATAATTTTTCTTGCAGTCCACATATGTGGACTGCTTTGCAGGCCTAAATGAAACGCTCTGTTTCATCTACAAATGAAACGATCTCAAGAGAAAAATGATTATGTGCCTTTGAAATCCCATCCTCGATGAAACGTTGCCCCTCGCCCTCTTGCTGTCACTGAAATCCCATCATCATCATTTTGCGGTATTGGCTCTGAAATTCCATCATCATCATCATCATCATTCTCAAGAGTTGGCTCTAAAATCCCATTGTCATCATCATCATTCTCCGGTGTTGGCACTAAAACCTCATGATCATCAGTTACTTCCTCATCATCTCTCACATTTGGGGTATCCATATAATTACAGCTTTTAAAAAAAAAAAATAACGATCACCTACTAGATGTGTTTTTTTCCCCTCTCCATCAAGAACACTCTTGATATATTTACGCACAACATGAAGTAAAAAAAAAAATCAAATAAGTTAATACTGACTATGTAAACAAACAAACACAAAATTTCCAAAACAATTTCAACTACAATTTTTAAATTATTGTACAAAAACATCAACCCGAAAAATATCAAACATTTTGTAAACAATTAGCATTACTTTATTAGTTTACAAGAACCCATATTTAACTAGTGTGTTGCCATTTTATCAAAATTATATTTTACATTTTTATTAGTTCACTGGCCCATAGCATTACTTTAAAAAGGCCGCTAGTACGACACTACATTATCGGATACCACCAAACTCATTGCCGTAAGTATGTTTCATTTGGAGATCAGATGAATAGCACTACACATTGTTCACATACTTGTAAATCAAGATCATTAGACATTGAACAAAATACGTATGTCGTGTGTATATAGGATTCAAAAGATGCACCAACTATTAATTTCGAAGCAAGAGTTTAGAAATAAGAATAGATCTAGAGGGCCTTGAAAAGGAGTCATCGATGGTGGAGGAGGCGAGGAGTAGATGCACGACACGGAGAGGGAGACTGAATGTTATTTTCAGATTTAGGCTACTTTTTGATTTAGAAATAAGGGTGTTTTGGTCAAATCTATGATAAAATAAGGTCTTTTATCTATTCCTATATTTGGATTGTGCCCTTAAAAAAACACACACACACAAATTTACTATTAATAATTTTTTTATACATTTAATAAATAAATAAATAAAATGCTATGAGACATTTTTGGAGGGCACATTTAGAGGAAACCAAACATTCTCCAACTTTTAAAGATCCAGTATTAGCCAACAAGCATTAATATGATCTTGGCTTGACGGAGAATATTAAAAAAAAAAAATTTAATAACAAATAAACAACTTTTATCAAGTAATAATACAAATAAGTTCTGAAATTTTGAAACATATCTTTATTTTTTAAAACTGAATACTAGCGTTGTTTATAAATTTTATATATGAGTTTGGTTTTCTTTTTCAAACCATTAGTTTTTCAATTATCTTGATCTTGGATTAATGATGTAAAGTGAGAGAATCCATAAGATCACTTTGTTGATCTTCGTAATGATAGTAATGTAGTATTAATGGTGAGCCTGACAAAAACTAATAACCCCCAATATTTTGTAGTGTGGTATTTATTTTGATTTTCTTTTGTTTGAATGATATATATAACTTTCATTAAAAAAAAAAAAAAGTTCCGAGTAAGTATTGGTGATATTGAGTTTATAAATAAACTATTTACATAAGTCATTATTAATTGAAAGTGGATTTGAGAAGTTATATATAATTGTGTAAAAGTATTGGTAAAAATATAATTGAAAGATCATTATGAGTAGATGATGAGTCAGTACCAAATTAAGGCTGTGTTTGCCGTTTGGTCGTGACATAATAGTTGAACAGTTGAGAAATATATATAAAAAATACGGGTATTTGATCCAATTTTGCATTACTCTTTGATCACGTGAGCTGCAAGGTAACGCACACGTACAGAGATGGTAATCATGTCGCTGATGGCTTGGCTAATTGACAGAATTGTGGTGCAGCAGGGAGAGTTCAGCTACTTTCTCTTTGATCTCTCAATTGCCAAACCAATACGCGCGGAGGAGCCTGGAGGAAGTTCTTCAACTTCAATGAAAAGCATCAAGAAATTATCATCCATTGGAGCGGATTTATACGCCCAACAAACACGTATGAGTTCACTCGGCCTCAAGGGCAAGGCCATTTCAAGAGTGGGTAGTAGGCCTACAACCCGACCACTTTTCCGGGTCTGGGCCCGACTCGACCCAACAAAGTGGTAGATGCGCGAATCCGGCCCGACTTGACCCGACCCGACCCGAATAGTGTGGGTTCTGGTGAACAGTTTTGTTTTGTTTTGTTTTTGTGTTTTTGTTTTTTTTCAAATACTCAACAGAATTACGTACATTAGAGCTAAATACAAGTTAGGAGCAACAAGCAAAAGAATGAAAGCAATGGGCATCCAGTGCTGCTACAGCTACAATAATACCAGTTAAATGCCTATTTCCTTTGTTTCCTAATGGACCAATGGTGATATTTCAATGTTAGACAAACTCCCGTAGCGTGCATATCTGGAGTGTGACTTTCAATCTCTATGTCATTTTTTGCACTTGTAGTCCTAAACAATATACCTTTAAAAAGTATATTTTGCCACTTATCAAGAAAAAAAATCTATATTTTGCCAGCCCCTGGACCCTGTGACTAATGGATCCTTCTTCAGGTTTCTCAACCAGAAGGAAACAACATATATCAGCATGAGAAATAAAAAAATGGGTGTGCAATAAAGGGGAATAAAGAAAAGAAATTATCAAATAATAATAAAATCTAATAAAAACTGATTCCCATTCAATTGTGTCAGCTCCAGGATGAAATGATTTTTGGAAGTCGGCCGAGGATTGCTAAAAACTAAGATGAAATGGAAAGATTTTCGAAGGATTGCTAAAATCAACTCGGTTTGCAAACAATTTCATCTCAATTTTTCCAAGGTTTGGTAACTAAGTTCAAACACAAAATTCGCATCTCATCTCATCTCATCATTACAATTTTTCTAAATTTACATACAAAATATAATAAACAATTCAATTTTTTCAAATTCTAATTTAACTTTTTCAAATCCCAAAACAATAATAATATTAAAATATAATATTATAAACTTTCATCTAAAACCGAAAAATTTCATCTCACTCTCCAAACCTAAGTTAGCAAGCTATCATATTAGTCTTAGAACACCTTTTCTAAACTCAAAATTGGTGCAAACTGGCACCTATTTTAACAGTTGGCTTGCAAACACACCATTTATCGTTGACCCATTGCAATTATAAAAAATCAAAAAAATCAAAACCCAAAATACCTTAATAATGTGTAGATGTATCTATAAAGAAATTAGGCATACATTTTTCCCTATTTTAAACCGTTTAAACACAACTTGCGTCCAACCTTGTACTAGTACCGATTCACACGCCAATAATTAAAATTCTCTGCACCTTAGACAAAAAGCATATAACATACCAGATACGTCCGTCCAACCCAACAATGGAACTGGTTCACAGGTTTGAAATTCAACTATCTTTGTCAGCAAACCGGCACATGACTACGCCAATTAGAAAGGGTGGAAACTGGAAAGAAGGTGGTCGCCCTCGCGGGAGGGGGGTATGGCATGTTAACTCGCTACAAGAAATCAGATTTTTTTCAGCACTCAAAATCATTGCAAATACCCTTCATAATCGCTGCAATTACCTATTTTTGGCGATTTCCAATTCGCTGCACATTCGACGAAATTAAAGTGATATTTTTTATTAATTTCAGCGATAGCTATAAATCGTCGCAAAAAAGTACTATTTCCGATGATTTTGGCTGTTACAATTGTCCAAAAAATCGATGAAAATAGGATTTTTACTTACTCCTAAATCGTTGATAAAAGTCAATTGCGGCGATATAAATCGCCGTAAAAGATTAGAACATCGCCGCAAATATATTCACATTTTTCCAGTAAATTTCAATTATCGACGCCATTATATATTTCCGGCAGATGGTTTTCGCCGATAAAAATTATTTTTGGCGATACATACTCGCCGCAAATAATTAAAATGTACCCAAAAAATTAATTGCGGCGAATTTTACTCGCCGCAAAAGAATACTTCATACTAGAGGCCCTTATATATAATATATGTATATATAACTGTAAGCTATAATTAATTCACCTAAATAGTGCAGCAAATAGAAAAACTATATCTTGTCCTTACCAAATTCATCCTGCAACGTTCTTTTATGATTCAGGAACAATGTTTCATCATAAAGAAGACTAAGTTTGATAAGAAACATATAACAAAACAAGCTAAATACAATCAAATATGTTCATTCAATCCAAATAAAGGAGAAATTTCTTTATAAGATTGTGAGTGTTGGGATCTAACCCTTGGGCAATGAGCTTCTTCTGAACACAAGATGACCCTCTCCTCTTGTGCAGTGAACCCCTTTTCAGATCTTGTCTCAGATAGTTTAACCATCTTAACCTGCAACTCTTTCCATACCTCTCCAAGCCTGAAGTTCAAGACATCAGGAAGAAGCAAACCCATTTGAAAAGGATTCATAAAAAAAGAATTATGATCTTCAAATTAGAAAATAAGTTGGAAGGAACGATGCATATATACCAGCAAGCTTTGGAACTGAACTCCATGAACCATGGCCAAAGGTGGTTATGTGTTTGATGAGCTTCTCATCTTCTTCAGGAGACCATAAGCCTCTCTTGACTTTCTGTTTGCTGCAGCAGCGATAGCCCAAGTAGTACTGTTATGTGGGTCATTTAAGCAATATGTTTGTCTTTTCTTTAAATAATTTTCTTTCTTTATTTTTGTAAATGACTAATTATGTGTTACACGTAATTTTGGTGTTAACGTGGCAAAAGAAATTATTATTAAAAAAAAAGAAATAGAATATAGAGTTTAGGGACTAATCTACCAATTACACAGAAACTATTTGTGCATTTAATAAGAGGACCACTGATCTCATGAGTATGCTTTGGTAGCTTCCAAAAACTTTATTAAACCACTACTCTCAGCTAAATCACTTTTCTTTAGATTATAATAAAATCTTACAGATTAAGTCCCTTATAAGTATTCAGATATAGTGACCCCTGAAGAAAGCAACATAGATAACCATTAAGCATATATATAATTATATATAATACCCTTTAGTACGTATAAGCAATTTTTCTCTTCATTGGGTGCGCATGCATGCATGCTTTGGACTGTCCCATGCATTAATTGTATGGTATTCATAATACACCCAGTCGACTAGTTCATGATATAAATAGATCATTTGGGTTAAGAAAAATGTGCAAGTAAAGAAATTTGCACATAGATCAGTACTAGGTACTTGATGTCGGCATATTAATTCTGGCAAAGATATAAATTAATTAACAATGAAACCATAGCAAGAAAAGAGAGATGATTAGGGGTAGAGGCCGGTTAATGATAATATGGCTAGTTAAGGCAAGACCTAATGATGCAAAGAAAACACACATCATTTCTTCCATCCAAATTTAATATGTAAACACCCTTCACCAAATAGCCCTGATCTGATCTCTCTCTCTCTCTCTAACAAACATGTGTGCAAAATTTTCGTCCTTCAATTTCCTTTTGCATACTTTTCATAGGTTTTTTTTTTTCTTTTTCTTTTTGTATGTATAGGAGAAAATCACGTGGAAAAGCAAAGCAGGAAAAGGGGTGGAAAAGCACATAGACTTGACTATATAAAAACCCGTCCTTCAACCAGCTTCCACAAATTATATCAAATACATCTTCCCCTCTAGCTCACATCATTAATTACGAGAACAGGTGAAATTCCCTTTGTTGTAAGTTATTCCTTTTCCATGATGAACATGATTGCGACCTGTCACATCTAGTACAGAAAGAATATGCTTATCATGATATATTGAAACCAAATCTATCGACGTTTCTAAATTTGTACCTGCGCTACTATTATTTATTTAAGAGACATGCAAATCTTAGCTCATATATATCACACACCAGCCTAAACATGCTTATGATCAAGCATTATTGGAGATCAATATAATTCTACCTTGGCTAGCTAGCTAGCTGAATGGGCAGATAATTAGTTGATCATCAGAGGGTCCAGGCCATAAAATATCAATGCAATCTATGCATTGATAATTAGTCTATCAATGCATAGACGTATTAAATGAACTCTTATTACATATAGATTCAATAAAAAAAAGAGCAACCATGTGAAGAAAATATGCTTATTTATGAAAAGCACAATATATAACTCAACATACCTAAGTAGTGTGCAGACAAACTTAAACATTTCAAACTAAAAATTGGAAATAAGCATGATTTATGGGTACACATAGCATAAAAACAGCAAGCAAAACAAATAACAAAAAGAATTATAAGTGGGTGGAGCTTAGAACAATATAAGTGTAAAGGATATTTTGGAATGTGCTGTCGAGCATTGTTACACATCATATATATATTTATATATATAATGTCATCATGGGGTTCCATTGAAACACACTCACAATTAAGGCTACACACATCATAGAGACCCACTTCCTTTTCTCTCAGAGATCAGGGCATTGAGAGAGAAAATGGTGAAGTTCTCTAAGCAGTTTGAAGGTCAGCTTGTTCCTTAATGGAAAGAAGCTTTTGTTGATTATTGGCAACTCAAGAAAGACCAAAAAAAAATCCATCTTCTTAACAGTGACAACATACCCAACAAGCAACAAAGTAACTCTTTACCCAACAAACTCTTGTCCTCTCTTAGGACCTTCTCTTTATTTGGCGACCAACATAGAAACCATGAGGCAATTCAAGTATTATTTCTCTCTTATCTCTTCTTACTCCACTTAGCAAACAAACATATTATATATATATATATATTCCACAATAGTGTATGCTCAATTTGATTGATATGTATGGACTAATGTGATCTACCATCAGGTTCATAAGAAACTCTCTTCATCAGCAAGCAAGGGGGTTATGTATGAGACTGAACTCCTTGACCAGTTTGCAGATACTGATGAATACAGATCACTGTCTATACTCATGAATACAAATCACTGTCCTATATCATGTATAACCAATATTTTCTGAACCAATCTACAGGTTTGGATAAAACATTAACTATTACTACTTAATTCTCAAAAATGGAGGTTGTAGGTGCAGAGAGTTAGCCATACCAACAAATTACATTCACTATTTTGAGATAGAAAAATTTCTAACAGCTCGCTAACTATGCAAACCATAAGGAAAATTGGTGGACTGTGCGATTTATGTTTTAAAATAATTATAACTGAATCCATGGAAACAACAGAAAATCAAAAAAGAAAAACATATCAAACCCACATGTGATATGACACACAAAACACTGAATCAATTCAATATTCATGCACTGCAAACAAGTTCAAAATTAATGTCCAAGAGCCCAATTTGCAAAATGCAGAAGCAACAGCATCCTACCTTAAAAAAAAGATATATTTTCTTTCGTTCATGTTTACCAGTTCAACGAACAAGAAATTTAAAATAGAAAACAAGAGTATATGATTTTCTAAACCTAAAGAAAGTCGCAACATTCAACTTGAAATACAAATCTTTTTTCATGAATCAATAAAGAACTCCCAAAAACTCTTCATTTAAAAAAACCAGACTCAGTTTCTAACAAATAAGTGAATGAAAACAACCCACAATATAAACTTGGGCAAAATCCAAATCGGGTGCAGAGAAAAAAAGAGAGAGAGAGAGACCTCCAGGGCGTGTTTGTATCGCCTGACCTTGCGTGGAGAAGAAGGGGGCTTCGACAGAGGACTGGAGATAGAGTCGAGTTGTGGGTGGTGGCGAACCGCACCCCTAGTGGCGGCGATGTAGAGAAATCCGCGAGAGAGAAGCGAGGCCAGATCTGGGGGGAAAAAGAAAGAGATCGGCGGGGGGCTGGGGGGACAAGGAGGGAGTGGCCGTTGAGGTGAGGTGGAATTGGCATGATGGGGTCGTGCGCGGCGGCGTGGGTTGTGCGCGGCGGAGGCTTGAGGGAGAAGAGTCATCAAGGAGAGAGAGGGGGGAAGTAGGGGGAGACGGGAGGGAAATGAGAAAATTAAACAAGTGGGGGAATTAAAATTTATTAGTTCTTTGCGGCGACATAATATCGCCGTAACAGATAGAACCATCACCTCAAAATATCATTTACAGCAAAAAAAAAATTGTTGGGACTGCTCCCTTGCAGCGACACACAAATTCGCCACAAATGTATATTGCGGCGATAATTTTCGCCACAATAAACAAATTTTGCGGCGATCTCTTTCTATTCAATGGAATTAATGCCTCTACAGTATTATTATATTTTGCGGCAAATGAAAATCGCCGCAAAAGATCTAAAAGTCGCTGCAAAAAATTTCTCCCTCCCATTTTCCAAATTCCAGCTAAAATTGAGCGGTGAATTTCAAAATCGCCAAAAATAATACTTTTTTGCTGCAATTTTTTTTTAGACGATTTAAAAATCGCTGGAAAAGCCCTATTTTCTTGTAGTGACTACGCTAGCGACCTCTTAACCTACACTTTTTTCATACTGCAATGAAAAAGACTAGGAAATCATTCCATCGAGAATCTTGAATTTAAAGCTCCAATTGATTCTCCCAATGGTTGAATACAACCTAACTTAAAAGCCATAGGTATATCTAAGATTTCAAGGCATAGGGTGGAATCCACAGTTTGAAAACAAAGACAATTATTCCCAAAGTTTAAGCATGATGAGGATCCTGCACAATAACCCATACATTATTTCTTCTACATAGAACTCCTAGGGATTGAATCGAGTGGAAAAGGCCTTGGTCTTGGTGGAATGCTCCCTCCAGGCTACCACAAACATAACATTGGCCCGCATCATAAACAACAGAACCAAACCTAATTTAAACTTGTTCAGCAAGAAGGGAGACAAAACTAACACACACATATATATATGATGCACCAAGCAAAATCAAACTGAAAAGCAACTGATGCCAATAGGAAATAGCACTCACAACTTGTTCACTTGATAGGGATATACACGAGAGTCTGAGACATAACAGTGTGAAAATACCAATAGGAAATGACAATTGCAACGATGACCAAAAGATGCACTCTTTTCTGCTAAACTCATATAGAGTTCAAAAGCCACGATTTTACCCACCAGCTAGCTCCTGACAAAAAAAAAAAATTTGAACCCGTCAACAAATAACTCAACCAAAGTAGAATTAGCTCCCAATCAAAATCCTAAATACGGCGGTAGAAGAAGCACTATCAAATGGTGTGAAAATGCTAATAGGAGATTACAGTCCCAGCAATAACCAAAAGATGTGCACCCTTTTCTACCGAACTCAATCTAGAGACTAGAGTTCACAAACCACTATTTTACGCACTATAGCAAATTTCATAGCCCCAATTAAGACCACCTGCTAGCTCCCAACAAAAAATTAAATTAAACCCATCAATAAACAATTACTCAACCAAAGTTCAATTTAGCGCAACCGCCAGCCACAATTGAGTTCCAGGGGTCTTCCTTCTGGCGGATGTATACCATGGTGCAGTCGAAGGCGGAGAAGTGGCCACCCCAGAATGGCAAAGCTTCCGCCGACGCGCATGGCGTTGAGGCACAAGGCCTGGGAACCACCGACAAGGCGGGCCCCTATTGGGGAATTGTAGATTGCCTTCAGGAAGTGGAAGGCCGAGCCGCCGACAGCTCTCGTAGCAAAGACTCGAAACTCTTCACTTTGTCTCTTCTCCATCCGTAAGCCCTAAGTTGCCCCTTCAATGCCGTTTACCCCCTGGTAGTCTCCGTCGTCTATGGTCTCCAGTGTTACAAGGATACGGTCCAGGCAGGGCTCTCTAGATGTCTCCGGCTAAGGCTGTAGAACCGGGCAGGATTTTTTTCCGGTCCGGTCCGAAGCCCAGAATTCGGGTGGATCCGGGCGGTTATCCGCCCAAATTAAACTCGGGCAGGCAAAAATAAAATCGTATCCACCCAGATCCTATTACAGATCCGATTTTAAATCTGGTTTTCCATAACCGGCTGTATTTTTTTTTAAACTAATCCTTTTGATTCAGCGTCGTTTTTGCACTGATGGGATTTAATCCTCACCCTCGACAACTCTCACTTCTCACACTCGACGACTCTCACTTCTCACACTCTCACTTCACACTCATCTCTCTATCTCGAAGTCGAACGAGTGAAACTGTGAAACCCTAGCCATCACTGGTTTGCACCTCTCTCAACCTCTCAGCCTCTCATTTCACTCGAGTCCTTGAAGGCTCTTAGCCCATTTCTCTCAACTGTGCTAAAAAGTGAAACCCTAGCCAAGTGCCATCCATTCGTTCCGTCGCCATTTGCCCCATCTCTCTCTCTCTCTCTCTCTACTCCGACACCTACGGTATGTTCATCTCTCTTGCTCGATTTGTATAGATATTTTTAGGTTTTGTTTAAAGTTAGATGCACTTTGGATTTGAGGAAATGGGTTGCTTTGCAGTGCTCATGTTGTTAATTTTTTTCCTTTTTTCTTTTGCCTTTCTATACTTTGAAGAAACTCATGATTCCCTTTTTTTGTAAACGATGCGTGTTTTGGAATTTTTGTGTTTTAGGGTTTTATTGTATTTTTGGGTGTTTTAGGGTTTGGTTGTAAACGATGGGACCGAGTTATGAAAGAGAGAATAAGAGGGGTTTTTTTTTCTTATGTATGATATGAGTGATTGTTTCAGATGGGGAGGGTTTGTTTATGCTTTTGGGGAATTAACCAAGGTTTCTTGTAGATCTCTCGATTTTTGGTATCATTTTTGTATTAAATTCTTGTTTAGATTATGATTGGTTTTTTTTTTTTCTTCTTCCTTTTTCTCTTCTGCGTTTTCTTCTTTGCTTTCCTCTTTCTTTTCTGCTCCTTGTTTTCCTTTAGCAAGAGAAAGCATTGGGATATTTTGTCAGAAATGTGAGCTAAGAATCAAACTCACAAAATAGCTCAATTCTCTTTAAAGGATTTAATGGTTTCATTCTAAATTTCTGCTTGCATTACACAGCTTGTTGGAAGTCAATAATCATAACATTTTGGGTGTTGTTATAGGAATTTCTTTAATAACTATTTCTTTTTAATAAGTAAAGGAATTTCTAGAAGAACTAATTATCATTACTTAGTTATGTTTTTTTTAGCTCTATTGAGACTAGAGTTCATTATGTTGAGTGTTAATCGTTAGAATCCAGATTTCTGCTTAGTGTCGTGCACTCTATGTTTGATAGATGGAGTAGATATGCTTTGAAGGTGTTATTGCATTAACAAAGGATTATTTATGCTTTCCATATTTTCCTTGTGTTTCTCTCTTCAAATGCATTTCACTGTATAATTTTCATGGTTTATTTTCCACTTTCTCTTCGCCATTTTGTGTTGTTGGACTGTTTGAAATGGGCTTCATTGAGCAATTTCATATTATATGGGCAATTATTAGTGTTTGATTATTTATTATATTGTGTTTGGTAGTTTTTATTACTCAATAACAGATGGAAGAAGATTCTAAGTTGTAAACAAATGACATAGTACAAAGTAAATGGAATTACTAACGAGTATGGGAGAAAAAATATGCATGACCAGAAAAAATATATTAAACTAAGTTAGGTTAAAAACAACAAATAAAAAACTTACTTCACCCATTTCTATGATGATGCTTGGCAAAGTTTTCTACTTCAGATAATTAGATGGAGTGTTTAATGCATACTAGACAATTTTAGATCACAAAAACTATTAATAATTAGCTTATACTCCAGCATAATTATTCAAGTTATGTAGTGCTTTTTAATCTTCTGCACAGTGAACTTGGGTCATTATAACTTACATGACTACATTGGTTGTGTATTTTGAAAAAGTGTAAAATGTGAAGAAAATTACGGTACGACAGATTTGTTTAATTGGCCAAGCTTGTTTGAGCTTTTATCTGTAATCTCACCCTCTTTCTCACTGATTATATTTGCTGTCATTGTTGGTTCTGTTAAATCAACTTTTACAAAAGCATATACTTATTTTGAGAGTGCTCCTAGAAGAAAGAGGAGACTTTTTCTTGATTATATAGACCCAAGAACTAAAGCTGTAAGACACTTGTTTCAAGTTTTACTCTATTGTTCTTTTTGACTTATTGTTTTTAATCATTATAGTTTTCATTTTTTTGTTGTAATTGATGTTGTTGGCAGCTTATGGAGAGACAGTCCAGTAGAAAATCTCCCGACAATTCTAGATTCAAGATGTGAAGACTAATATTTATGTTTTAGTTTAATTAGTTGTGATGTATTTATATTTCTTTTGTTCTTTGTAAATTTATGTTTTAGTTTAATTAGTTGTGATGTATTATTATTTCTTTTGTTCTTTGTAAATTTATGTTTTAGTTTAATTAGTTGTGATGTATTATTATTTCTTTTGTTTTTTAATTTATTTATTTTTATATAAAAATCTTTTAGAAAGTGTTTAATTTTTTTTAAAAAAATCTGGGCAATTTTTTTTAAAAATAGCTATAAAAGCCTTTTTTTAAGTTTAGTGTTTTTAAAAAAAAAAAGAAACAACAACCCAGATTATAGTGAAAAATCCATGGTATATGATGAACAATCCGGATTATAGCACTTAAATAAATTATTTAAAAAGAAAAAAAGAAAAAACCCGGATTATGGTCTATAGTGAAAATTTTGGATCTATAGTGAAAATTCTGGATATCCAATTACAAATCGGATATCCAGATTGAATCCGATTATCCGTCCAGATTGAATCCGGATTAATCCGGGCGGTACGGTGATCGAGCAAAATATTCACACAGGGAAATTGTTTCTAAAACAAATTTATAGCCACGCGTGTCGTGGGGAAGGGGTTCGGAATAGTGGAGCATCAGCCTTCCAACTAAACGACGAACGCTTTTTTTTTAAAAAATTTTTTCGGTTTTATTTCTAAACACATAAACGATATGTCGTTTAATTATCCACGTATTGACCAGGCTTACTAAAATGGATGGCGAAGGGAATGAATGGGCTGGGATTGGTCCAGTTTTGGCTGGCTTTGTCAGCTCGAAGAAGATAATATTATGCATTGTATTTGTACCTGCAATTGGGTTTGAGGTTGTGTTTGTTTAGAATGATAATATTTTCTAATATTTCAACGGTTTACTTGAGCCGTCGGACTGAAAATATTTATCAATGGAAAACAATTTGATTGGTCAACGAAAAATTACTACCATCTTATTTGTCAACAGAAATAAGATGGTTGAAGGGTAAATTAAATCCCTTTTAGGAGCTTCGTTTGAAGAATATTGAGTTCAGATGTAAAATTTGTAAACATTAATGAAATTGTTCGTGAATAATAATAAAATAATTTGAATTAAAATTTTCTATTGTATTTTGAGAAATGAGAAAAAAAATTAAATAAAAATATTATAAAGTCAAAATACTATTTTTCAAAATTATTTTTATTTTAGAATTTAAAAAAGTTGAATCATTTTTTACTTTTTATTTAGAAGTTTGGAAATGTTTTAATACTTAGATAATAATTAGATGAAAAAATTTAAAAAATTATTATTTAGTCAGATTTAGGGAAATCCGACTCCGACTGTATCGGTGCTCATCTGGTGCTCATCTCTAATCTCAACCCTTTTTTTAGAGAAATGGTATCAATAAGGAAGCCTTACATATCCACACACCTCCACTTAACCAACATATAATTTATCATTTTTGCTCTTATATTTAAACACACATATGGACAAAAATGACAAATCACATGTTAATTAGCTATAAAAATAAATAAATATTTATTTATCATTTTAAAACAATCGTTCAACTTTAATGAGTATTACTGATCAAAAACGTATGGTTGAGATTTTAATAACTCTAGGCTTGCTAGGAGATCAAAAACTTGCTTAATTATTATCAACTGATTACAACATTTATATATTTATACATCTTATCTCTAGAAGACGATGTTAATTAGAGCGTTTTCATCAAAGGACGTAAGTAGTCATGATCAAACGACGGATGCCAAACTTACACCATCATCATCTTCATCATCTTGTTCTAGCATCCTCTCACCCTTCGAACTGATCTTCAGGAGGGGAAAAGCATCTATATCGCAAGCATGACTTGCACCATTAATATTCTCTCCATAACCGAGTAAGAGCTGGTTGTAACATCGCAGCAAAGCCTTCAAAACCTCTTTCATGGATGGCCGCGTAAAAGGCTCTATGTGAGTACATCTGAGTCCGAGTCTGAAAACACAGCACATGGAATCCATGTAACAGTGTTCCTTGACCTCATCCTCCAAGGCATCAGCTATAAATTTGTCTTCTTGAACATATCGCCATGCCCATTCTGCAAGAGATGTGTGCTCGTCACCGGCATTAGCTTTCCTTCCTGTTGTCAGCTCCAAAAGGATAACTCCAAAACTATAAACATCAATCTTCTCATTCACTCGTTTCGTACGAGCATATTCTGCAGGTTCAAGTTAACAACAACAATAAATAATAAAACTCCTGGGGATTATATTATATAAAAAATGAAACTTGGGAAGTTTTGATGTTATAGTACACCTGGAGCTATGTAGCCGAAAGAGCCTGCCACAGATGACATTATAGCAGATTCTCCCTCCTTGATCAGCATCTGGGCAAGACCAAAATCAGCTATCTTCGCATTAAACTCGAGATCTAAAAGGATGTTGCTGGACTTCACATCTCGATGAACAATGGGTGCTGAGCAGTCATGGTGCATGTAGGCGAGCCCTTGAGCTGCCCCGACTGCTATATGCAACCTCTTAGGCCAATCTAGGTCAACATGATGGACTGAACCTGAGACAGTTGATGCTCTACTCTTCCTGTGCAGCCATTGGTCTAGGCTACGATTTTCCAAAAAATCGTAGACAAGAAGCTTTGAGTTGTCACTGGAGATGCAGCAGAGCAATTTCACTATGTTGGAATGTCGAATTGAACTCAGTATTTTAACTTCTGCTAGAAATTCTTTTTCAAGCTCTTCTTCAAGCTTTCTGTTATTCCATATCTTCTTCACAGCAACAAGATCAAGTGAATTATTCAAAGAAACACGGTATACCTTCCCTGATCCACCGCAACCAATCACATTGTTTTCTGTCAATCCTGACAAAATGTCTGATTTTGTGAAATTCAGATTCTGGAATGGGGTGACGTTCCATGTGGAATCCAATCCATGCTTTCTTTTTCCGTAAACTCTGATGATAAAGAATGAGATTAACAAACCTAGAACAACTGCTATCGCCAGACCTATAATCCAAACCATTAATTGGTGGGAAGTTTTGCTTGGATTTTGGAGTTTCGAATTGCACTCATTGATGTTTAATGAAGGGCGATTAGCACAAAGGCCAGGATTGTTCAAGAAACTGTTGGCGTATGCATCATTTTCGAATTCAATTGGGATACTCCCACTCAGATGATTGGAAGAAAGATTGAGGGAAGTGAGCTTCAAAAAGCCAAGTTGCGGTGGAATTTGGCTAGATAGCTGGTTTTCTGACAAATCCAATTCAGAAAGGCTCGATAAAAAACCAAGTTTCCCTGGAATCTGTCCAGAGATTGCATTTCGGCTAACGTTTAGAGTGTTAAGGGCTTTCCATGATATAATATCTGATGGAAGGGAGCCCGAGAGCTGGTTCCGATCAAGCAAAAGAGTTGTCAAATGAGGAAGAATTGTTAATTCTTGAGGAATGGTGCCATTCAAGAGGTTATTACTAGCCTCAAGAACCACCAAATTCCTCCAGGAAGATGCTGCCTCCGGAATTTTACCTGAAAACATATTGTTGCAGATCTCCAACCGTGAAAGATTCCGTGACAATATCGCAGGAAGCTCACCCGTAAAAAGATTATCACTTAACATCAACATTCCCATGTTCTGTGATGTCCACAGGCCGCTAGGAATACACCCAGAGAGCCGATTACTGGAAACACTGACAATAATCAAACTGCTACAATTTCCAAGAGACTTGGGCAATTCTCCGTCGAGGTTGTTTTTAAAAGCTACCACTCCCAACAACCTTCCATTGTCACACAAGTGTTCTGGCAACTGGCCTGTAAGCATATTGGTCGCAACCTCAAACGCTTGAAGCATTGAATACCGACCAAGGTCTGGAGGCAAAGTACCTGAAAAATTGTTGCTAAACACTCTAAGAACTATAAGCCCCGGAAGACGGCCAATGCTATCTGGGATTTTTCCAAATAACTGATTGCAAGACAAAATCAGACCCGACAGTTTTCTGAGTTTTCCAATATCATCGGGAATTGTCCCAGTCAAATTATTGTAGGAGAGATCAATGATTTCTAGGTTCAAAGCTTCAACAACCCGAGGAATCTCCCCGGACAAGTCGTTGCTGTAAAGATAAACCGTACGTAAATTCTCTGGCATTAACAAACTGCTCGGAATTTTCCCAGTCAGATAGTTGCTGGACAAATCCAAATGCTCCAGTGAAGCCATCTCTCCAATCTTGTCAGGGATTTCCCCAACCAAATTCGTTTGGGCCATCCATAAAACCTTCAGTTTCTTCAGCTTGGTGAACTCGGAAGGCAATCTCGGCGTCATTTTAGAATTAAACGCCAATCCTAGTTCTTCAAGATTGGACAAGTTTCCAATCTCTAGCGGTAAAGAACCGATAAACGAACACGCAAAAAGTTCAAGTGTCCTTAGTTCCGTCAACTGCCCGACAGATGATGGGATGTTTCCAAAGAAGCTATTGCCTCCGAGGTTGAGATTGTGAAGCCGAGCCATGCGATGAATGTCATCGGGGATGGCTCCAGCAAAGTTGTTCTGAGAGAGGTCGAGGTCTACGAGCTTGGAACAGTTATAGAGAGCTCTCGGGAACTCAGTTGAGCTGAAGTAGTTATACGAAAGAATAATGGCTTTGAGGTTCTTGAGGTTGCAAATGAAGGGTGGGACTGTTCCATGGATGTTCTTGCTCTGGAGGTATAGTTCAGTGACTGAACCATCGAAGCAGGTAATCCCCGGCCAGTTACAGTGGGAGGAGGAGTTCCATGGAATCCAAAGGCTGAGAGAATTCGGGTTTTGCCAGTGTTGCTTTAGGTTAAGCAGCACTGCTTGTTCTTGAGTACTAAGCTGAGAGTTGGCATGGCATAGGAGGAGGGGGAGGAGGAGAATGATCATGAAGAAGTTGGCGTAGAGAGAGAAATCAACAGATGTGGGGATTGTCCTCGACATTTTGAGGTTGAGTTCGTTAGCTTTGGTCTGTACTCTGATCTCAACGTTGGTCTTTTTAACATGTGAAAAGCAGTTAAAAAAAAAGGAAAAAAAAAAAAAAGAAGAGGGTCTTAAAAATCTAAGAGTGACACGATGCTCTTAATTGTAGGCCCTTTTGGAATTCGCTGATGACCAATAATTAAACAATGTAGATAATCAAAACGAAAACCCTCTTTTTATATATATATATATATATATATATAATTACCGTCACCAAGTTTCTAAGAGTGTACCATATTTAGTTAGTATGAAGTGGATATTGTACGCTCAAGTCCTCGTTTTCAGTGGAAACACTCTGTTTTGCAGTTAGAAAATTTTTACCGATCACTATTTACCATCTTGCACATGACATCATTTAAAAGCATCCGTACATTTAATGAAAAGATTATATATGTGAAGTGTGAAAGTAAATAATAATTAACACATAATATTCCCCTAATTTGATTCGATTCGATTTGTTTACGGTCATAACAACGAGTAATACATTTAGTGTGAACAAAGCAAATATGTTTCCGGGATAAATCACATCACCAGGCTTTCCCAATTTTAAATCAAATGGATTGTTATACCACACACCTGATATGTGGGATGCACTTTATTTGGGGCATTCGACGTCAACAAAGGGAAAGATGAATTGAGAGACCAATTTAATTGGTAGGCCCTAAAAAAAAAAAAAAAAAAACACCAAAATGAAAGACCTTGACTCACTTTGGAAGATCAAAAAACCTTTCTTTTCATAGCATTGATACCACGTTTTCTACCAAACTTCCCACTCTAATAATGCAGTAATCTCACGTTATCTTCTCACATATGGAAACTTGACGCAACACTACAACAAAAACGGTTTTTTTCGATTAATTTATCGCGATTAAAAGACTTTTTACAATCAAAATAAGCTTGTTTTTTCCTGGACTCTCATTTAAATTATGGCACAACTTTTCCATCCATTTTGCTTCTAGATTGCATCTTTCCTCTGTTCTTATTTTTAACTTTCCCACTCGTACGGCACGAGCTAGGGTGGTCACAGGGTCAAGCGTGCATTGAGTAGGTGCTCATCATAATCTGATGTTTTTTAGCCATCAATTTAATGAAGGTTCAATGGGCTGGAATCATTCATAAATATATATATATTTATATATATAGATGTATGTATGTATGTGTGTGCGCGCACGTTTGAGTACAAAAGATAATATATAAAATAGAGTGGAGTTGTCTCTTTGTTGCCACTATATTGTATCATGCATGTATGATTTGTTTATTGTCACCCAGGAGCTTTACAGTCTCCTCAGAGAGAACCAAACTCTTCTTGTGATATTATAGCTCTTGAAAATTTACTGGAGGACTAAATAACAGACTCATCTACTTTAAATTTAAGTGGATAGAAAGAATAAATTTATTCGTTTAATCTATTATTGTCATACTTTCCCTTATGTGTGGATCAGGTCTTTAGAAGCTTGGACTTCTTTTTACTAAGTAGGTTTAATGGACCAGACTTTCGGACTTCTTTTAATTAAGAGGGCCGCTAGAAATACAAAGAGATCACATAAATTGATGTGGCACACTAGCAATGCCACGTCTCCCTTCTTCTTCTTCTTCTTTTGTCTCTCTCTCTTTCTAACTTCTCTCCCCGTGCCTCCCCTTCTCTTCCTTTCTCCCCCTTTTCCCTCCTCGTCTGTGTTGTCCGGGATGGTTTCCAAACCCCACAGACCGCCAAAGGACAAGCCATCGCTCAGACCTCGCCACCCCAGCCACCTAGCGACACACAGGCGACCACACACACAGTATGCGAAATGTGGTCCTTGAACACCAACGTGCATGGCGAGCTGCCGTGAGCTCTACGCCAGTGGTGCCGCCTATCAGTGTCTTCTTCCCACTTTGAGGTGGTCCTTTTGTGAAATTTCTTTGTGTCTATAGTATTTTCCTTTAATTAATATATAGGTTTAAGATTTCAAATTTCAAATTTTTATCAATTTAAATGGTAACTTATTTCAAAAGTTTAAACAAACAAAAAATTTAATAATTTAATTTAATATTATAACGACTCAATGAACTCATGACCACAAACAAAAAATCTCCACAACCTCTTACTATTTACACAACCTCCACACACTACTATTTTTTTTAATTTTTTTCTTTTATCAAATATTTATTTATGAATAATGAATAGAAATTTTGAAATAGTTTAAAAAGAATAAACTCAAAACAATAAAATAAAAAATTTTAAAATTTTAAAAAATATAGAATATGGAGTGGAGTGAAAATTGTATAGCAAAACTCGATCACAAAATTTGAGGGAACAGCTCGAAACCCCACAATGAAAAAGAAACGTCCAAAATACTTGGCTGGAAATAAAGACGCATACACTACGTACTGCTGATCATGACCAAAAGAAATTACGACCAATATAGACTTGACTTGACTCAACGTGCCACTTGTAATAGATCGGATCTTTTCCGCACCCGCATGTAATAATAATTATTAAAGATTATTATATTTGTCTGTGAAAAAAAAAATTAGATCGGATCTTTACATAATCTTAATGGCATGCATGTCGAATCTCATAATATGGTTACAAAAATTGTATGTACAGTTATTTTTATATATTCATTACATATTTTATTAATGTGATTAATTGTATATATCACTATTTGCAATAGCATTGTCTTGAATTAGTTTAGACACTCACGTACAGTCTTTGCCGCCTCTAACTAACTTGAAATTCCACGAGCAATGCACTCAATCTCACGTACAACTCCGGAACTTTGACCCCTTCTACAGTTTCCCAACAAACAAATGATCACGCTTGATATATAAATATAATTATATATTTATGTTTATATATATATAAATATATTTATGTTTATGTATATTTGAAGTGCAGTGATTTAATATTAAAGTTGAAAAATATAACATTAAAGAAGATTGAGAATTGAAATTAAAATACCATAGATATATTAAATAATATTGTTCCTTACAAATATTAAAAGTAAAATACAAAATATGATAGAAGTACCTAAACAACATTCAGATGATAGCGTGGTCCAGGAAATTCGTAGGCCGTATCTCCTCGATCAAGGTATCAACCTTGTCGTTGAGGATACCTACACAGTGGGCTATCTTGGAGATAGACGCCTCTACAGTCCCGAGTGATTGATCAATCTTACGATGGATATGCACAGTCAGTTGTGAGATCACTGCATCAACCCAAGCAGGCCACACATCTCTCGCAGATGTACTTGTCGGCTGTTGACCACTACTCCCCACACAAGGCTCGGGCTGCGTCAGAGGAAATAGATCCTCTACAGGGGTGGCTGACGTCCTTCGCCTGTCCAATGCTACGTTGATGCGTGGTCATGTCGAGGGCGCTCATATGATCTTTGACCCGCTCCTCTGGCTGGGTTGGCACTTCCCAAACAAGTAATAGCAGGCTACTCAGGACATTGTATGGGAGGCTGTACATTGAGACAATGCTCACCTCGTAACAGATCCTCTCAAAGATGTACTATGGTAAATCTATGGAATCTCCACGTGCCACTTGTATCAAAAACTATGCCCAAAGCCGACTAAATGTGGTCTTATGTGCCACGAGATCCACGTTTGTTTCAATAATAAGATGAAACATGCGGAAGAACAGTAGCAGATGGTTTTGGTGGAAGGCGTTTGACCTCTCGATCTGCATGCGGTCTCTCCCGGTGAGGATGTAGAAATCCTCGTCTCGGTCATCATCCCGAGCCAAAGGGCTAGTACCCTCGGCCTCTAACCTGTCTCCATCTCTGGCTGATGATGGGTCAAATGGGCCAGTAGATGATGCGAAAGTGCCTACATCTGCATCAAATCTGTTGGGAGCAGATGTAGATGTGTGAAGCAAGGCTAGAGAGTCAGCCTCAGTCGATGTTTGAACTCTTCAACGAATCCCAAGGTGCTTGACGATGACATCTGGTGAAATCTCAAACGTCACATCGCGTATAGTCACGATGTGAGAAGATGCTTCTTGAGGCATGTCACACATCCCCATATAGAACTCTTGAACCATAAAGGGGTATAGCTTCCCCCTCAATGTGCAGATATTTCCCCAGCCTCTACTAAGGAAGACACCTCTCAGGTTCGTCTACTCCCATCTGAGCTCGTCGAACTCTTTGATCAGGGCCTCTCGCTCTACCATAACAGTACAAGTCCCGATCCGAGCAGTGTCTTGAGTGGCTCCTTCCCTCCTTCGTTTCCTAGTATGCAAAGGATGAGTCATATCCTGAAAATAGAAAAAGAAAAAAAAAATTATGAGTACTATTGATGCATCTTTTGTTATAATTTTAAACTGCTATGCATGAACGTTTGAACATAGCGAAATATACGTTCGAACGTTCAGATAAAACTTTCGGACTTGTATCTTTTGCGTTCGCATGTAAAAAATATTTCGTTTGAACATATAATGAAACGTCCGAATGTAGAACGTATAATATATTTAGGCCTAGTTTGGATAGCGAGAAGTATTGAGAAGTGTTGTGAATAGTTGTGAGTAGAGATTGGAGTGAGTTTATGGCTACCATTGAGAGTAGTTTGAGTTGTTTGAATGTATGAAGTATGTTGAGTTGTTGACTTTTGGATAGATAGTTGAAAAAGGTGTGGGTCTCATAAATATTATAGTGATTTTATTTTTAGTAATACATATTATAGTGATTTTATTATAGTGATTTTATAATAGTAATAAATATTATAGTTATTTTATTTTATTTTTATATATAATAGTGATAAATATTTTATTGATTTTATTTTTAATTTATATATAATAGTGATAAATATTATAGTGATTTTATTTATATATATATAATAGTGATAAATATTATAGTAATTTTATTTTTATATGTATAATAGTGATAAATATTATAGTGAATTTTTTAAAAAATTCTTTCCTCACTTTTTCTCTCTCCTCTGGCCCGATTCACCCACACCCGAAATAGGTTTTGAGCCCAGCCTGGCACCGCCCCTTCTCACCGTCACCACTGGCAACTCCCTCTCACGCCGGCAACTCCCCCAGCCACCACCAATCTCCTGCATGCGCAACGTTACGTCCCCTGCGGTAACCCAACCAAAATGGGTGAAACCCAGTTCTCTCCACTTGCGCCGCTGTACGTGGCCACCCAGGCCACCACAACTCCACCACCTCACACCGGCGACCACCTCTCGCAGACCCAGCCACCACGAACCACCCTCTCCCTCTCCGTCGCACACTAGTATTCATAGGCGAGGTTGATCTTGGGGAGGTTCTGAAAAGAAAGAAATAAACAAAAAACAAGACGACGAAAGCAACAATCAGCCAATAAATCTAAATTGAATTCGTGGTGATGGGGGACCATCGGATGATAATTCAAAAGGAGATCGAAGAAAAAGAAGCATTGAAAGAAAGAAATAAAGAGAAAAGAAATTTGAGAGGTATCGGGGACTGGGAGGGTAGCCGAGAGGAAGGGGGAGAGAGAGAGAGAGAGAGAGAGAGAGAGAGAGAGAGAGAGAGAGAGAAAGAGAGAGAGGGGGGTTGGTTGGAGTCTCTCATCCGTACGAAAATATTGTGTTTGGCATGTGGAGTCTTCTCGTCCGTACGGAAGTATTTGGAAAGTGTTGGGATATCTTCGTTACCCAAACCCAACTTTAATTGTTATACGTTCGAATGTAATACATACACGTTTGGATATTTGGATATACGTTCGAACGTATGTATTTATGTGCAAACTTAAAGGATAAACGTCAAATTGTTGAAAGTATAAATAAATTTAAAAGCATTACGTTCGAACGTTAAATTATACTATCGGACGTAAATGCAATAACGTCCAAATGTATAAAATATGCGTCCGGCCGTGAAAGACCAACGGTATGAAATGCCGTACGTTCAAATGCCTTGGTGTAACGTTTGAACGTTACGACAAAGAACGATTTAGCCATTCTCGAATGCTCCAAAACCATCATACATACCAACTAAATGCCGAATGTCACTGTAGAAATGAAGTATACACTTCAAGGAACTTTTCTACAGTAACTATTTGGCCAATGGCAACCCATGGTGGGAGTTGAAAATTCGGCCACCATGTGTTTCGGTTTTAAACAAAACCCACCCTAAATTTATGTATAAAATACATCTAATGCTTCAAAAAGAGATGCCTACCTTTTAGTGACGGTTGTGACAGAGTTTGACAGTGGTAGCGACAGAGGAGTGGCCGCGTGCAAATAGGGTTAGGAGGAAACGAAGAAAATGACATTTCGGGCGTTAGGTTTTGGACTTATATACATATAACGTTCGAATATTATTCCTAGTAACGTTCCAATGTGGAAGGAAACGTTGGAACATGAGAAATATAACGTTCGAACGTTACTCCTAATAATGTTCCAACGTGGAATGAAATGTTTGAACATGAGAAATAAAACGTTTGATATGGATTTCCTAGTAACGTTCCAGTATGGAAGGAAACGTTAGAACGTAAGAAATAAAACGTTTGAACGTACTAAGTCCATCGTTCAACTCTTTCTTGATGGATTTTCTAAAATATATTAATAATATATTATTTTATTAATATATGTTATATATTATAATGTTTACTATAACATATAGCATACTATATCTAATATTATATTATAATATATATAGTATATTATATTGTGAAATACTTTATGTAACCTTTGTTCAATTGATAATTAGCCTAAGGACTCCTCTTTCTAATTCTATCAAAGATATTAATGAAGTTGTCTGTTTCATCTTTAATAACTATTGTTGAACAATCACATTGTTCTTTATTATGAGAATTATCTACATTTTTGTCTATTATATCTATGTTGTATATATATATAGTGTATGTACTTATATATAATATATATATACTATATATATAGGTTGTGGTTAGTTTTATTAATTATACCCAAATGTCTATCATTATAAATTATGTTTTCATTTAAAGTATTATGCTCTCATAGTGTATGTATATATAATATATATATACACTATATATATAGGTTGTTGTTAGTTTTATTAATTATAGCCAAATGTCTATCACTATATATTATGTTTTGATTTGAAGTATAATGCTATCATAGTATCTATATATAGTGTATGTACTAATATAAAAATATATATGTATATTTTTAAAAAATAAAAAACTACTATTATAGTACTTAAAATCACTTTCTTAATTATTATGTTGCGGATAAAATCAAAGATAAAAAAGTGTTGTTGACAGTAGTATATATATAACATGAGTATGTAAGTATAAGTATATATAAGTATATTATATTATATATTTTGTTATAGGATATATCTTATTTTTTTAAGTAAATGTATTGAGTTATTATAAGTGGGACTTTAATACCGATGAATCTCCAGCGATGTATAAATCGCTGGGAAAGGTTATTCATGGCGATTTATAAGGTTTCTTTCCAGCGAAACTAACCAAGGGGAAAGGTGACTCCCCTTGTAGGGATATTATCTATACTGCTATTTAGTGTATATAATATATTATGCAACTATAATATATAATATGTAATTATGAATATGTTATATAATATATATGCTAGATTATTTTTTATTTCTAGCTATTAATAATCTAGTTATATTTACATTTTAACGTGCATTATTTTACGTTCGAATGTGGAAAAATGGGTGGAAAATTTTTCACTCAATTATATCGTTCGGACATTAAATCCTATAAGTTCGAATGTACAAAATTTGTTGGTGGGAATTTTTCCGCTCGATTATCATTTTATGTGCTGAGCATTCACATCTGAACGTTGAAGCTTAATGTTCAAACGTGAATGCAAAAAATTTGAGCGGCTGAACCTAACATTCGAACGTAAAAATTAAACGTTCGAACGTTAATTCAAATGAAATGTTTTTTGCATAAAAACACGCACAGGAGGAAGCAGAGTCATTTGTGCTTCCCCCATGCGAGAGAGAGAGAGACAGAGAGAGAGAGAGAGAGAGAGAGAGAGAGAGAGAGAGAGAGAGGGTGATTGGTGGAGTGGGTTAGAGGGTTAGAGTGAGAGATCACTCTAAAGTGAGAGAGAGTGATTATTGAGGGCTAGGATTTTGGAACAATTTTGGTAAGGAAAAATTATTTTTTTCATTATTTTCATTATTTGCAATTTTATGATATATATATATATCTCTAACAAATTAGTTTTGCTTTTTTTTTCTTTTTCTTTCTTTTTTTTTAAGGATTATTTGTTTTGGCAAAGTGAAAGCTTATCATTTGTAAGAAGATATTAAAAAGTGCTAGGTATATTTCTAAATTTTAATTATATATGTTTATGAATTTTGTTGGAGGGATATTTTGAAAATGTTGTGATATGGATTAGAAATATCATGATTATTGTTTATGAATTTTGTGAATATTTTTTGAGTTTATGGTGTTTATTGATGAATTAATATGTTTAGAAATATTGTTGTGTGAATAATGTTATATTTAGATAATTTTGTTGTTGAAATATTGTGAAAATATTGTGATATGGATTTGAAATATTGTGATTATTGTTTATTAAGTATATTTATATGTTGTAAGTTTATGGTGTTTATTAATGAATTAATATGTTTAGAAATATTGTTGTGAGAATATTGCTATGTTTAGATAATTTTGTTGTGGGAATATTGTGTTAGTATAATATAAAAATAATAACTATAATATTTAATAAATTATAATATATTCCTACCATTGTGAGGTTCTAAATCATTATATTATTAAATATATATAAATAAATAAAGTAAATTATTCTTCAAGAAAGAAGTGTTGAACCCACCAAATAAGTAGATAGTTGGAATAAATAGATATACTTATTTGAATAAATCTTAGGATCAGCCACTATTCCAGAGCACACAACACACATCTTACGTGTCCTAAATAAAATGACCAAAAAAACCCTCACAACAAAACCCATTCTCTCTCATTTCACTTATCTTCTTCTTTTCCTCTACCCCGTGTCACCCGAGCCCCCCATCCCCGCCCCTCGCCCATCCTCTCCCCCCACCCCCACCAGCCGTCGGCATCAACATCCTCTCTCCCACCCGGTGTCGGTATCCTCTCCTCCACCCCCACCCGCAACCCGCGGTCTCCTCTCCCCCACCCATACCCCCGTAGGCCAAATGAGTGGCATGACTGAGCATGAAGGGCTGAGGGAGGTGCGGTGGAGCTTCTGGTGGCTGAGGGAGGCTCAAGGTGGCGGCTGGAGCCGTGGGTGGCGGCGTACGGTTCAGTGGCACTGCAGAATCTGTATGGGTTAAACCCATTTCGGGAAAGAGAGGGAGAGGTCTGACGTGCTCGACGGGGATATGGGGAGGTCAAGGGGCTCGATGGTGCTCGACGGTGGGGCTAGAGGCTGACGACGGCGGCGGTAGCAGCGGCAAACCGTTAGGAGAACCCATTTCGGGTTTCGCGTGGGGGCTTCCGTCGAGCACGGGGCATTGCAGGTGGCTGGAGGTTGCCAGCACGAAGGGGAGCCGATGGTGGTGGGCGACTGCACTGCAGGTGGTGCACGGCGGAGCTGGGTGAGGCAGTGAGCCGAGAGAGCGAATCGAGTGGGGGACAGGGAAACGGGATTTAAAAAAAAAAAAAAAAAAAAATAGGACACGTCAGGTGTGATGTGGATCAGCTGTGAACAGTGGCTGATCCGTATCACTTCTCTACTTATTTAAAGTATATAAATATTAGTAAACATTCTAGACATAATAGCTATATATAACTAATATGTGATTATTTTTGTTAAGTAATTAAAATAAATAAACTTATACTAAGTATAATAACAACTTCAACTTAATAAATAAATAAGTAACAATTAGTTGGAATAAATTTTATAATAAAAAATTAAAATGATAATTTTAATTATAATAACAACTTAAAATAAATCAACTAAATAAATAAATAAATATCAATTAATTGGAATAAATTGTATAATAACAACTTAAAATGATAATTTTAAGTATAAGAACAAACTTAAAATAAATCAACTTAATAAATAAATAAGTATCAATTAGTTGCAATAAATTATATAATAACAACTTAAAATGGTAATTTTAAGTATAATAATAATTTAAAATAAATCAACTTAATAAATAAATAAGTATCAATTAGTTGGAATAAATTGTACATAATTAACAACTTAAAATGATAATTTTAAGTATAGCAATAATTAAAATTATATAACGAAGAAAAATGATCTTGAAGAAATGTCTGTCAAATTGCTTGACTGTCAAAGTCTCTCTGGCCTTGAGAGTTGTCAAGGCCAGAGAGTTTGTGGCAATTAAGTAATTGGACTAAAATTTAGATATTTCTTCAAGATTATTCCTCCTCGTTATGTACTGATGGGAAATTTTTGAATATATTCTTCCATCTCTCTCTAGTTCAACAATATAACACCATTATGTTTTTAACATTGTTAATTCAAACATTTTGGGCTTATATTATTTCATGTGTTTTTTTATAGATATTGTGTGACATTGCATATCTAACCTTAGACCCGTTTAGGAATTAGTGTACATTTAGGTGTCTACTAATTCCTGAACTGTCCAGTGTGGATAGTTTGGGATTATATTATCTATATTGCACATTCTTGTTACTCCTACTAAACACGTTTAGTATGAAGTTTCGGTGTCTTCCTCTACTGTTCTTCAAGTATACTATTCGTAGGGTCACAATCCCTCTGAGTGAACATATATACTTGGAGAATTATGGGAGGTATTGTTGAAATTTCTACTGACGTGGAAAGTAGTAAAGTGATGGAATATGTACAATATGGATAATATAATCTCGAATGGGATAGGACCAACTACCTTATAAAAATAACAGTGAGAATTGGAGCATGACATGCATGTGAATTTTCTATGTATATTAAGTGTTACTAATAGATAGAACTTTTTAGAAATGGACAAAAGTTGGATGCGTCTAGGCAATAGACTTGGAAAGGATTACGCACCATATGCTCGTGGAGTAAGAACCTTCATTGATTTTTCTTGGGCCTCTGTTGATAGTCGTGGTTACATTAAGTGTCCATGTCGAGGGTGTAAAAATTTATGTGCGATAGGGTTGGTTAAAGTTGAAAGTCATATATTTGTGAACCGTATGGATCTAGGGTATATCTGATGGGTGCTGCATAGTGAGCCGTATGCACATTCAACGGATACATTATTCTGTCAAAATGACAATTTGCGAGACATGGATAATGATTATGAACGGGATGAGATGGAAGAGATGTTGGGTGACATTGGAGCTGGGATGTTGATGGATGACTTAGACGACAATGCCTCAAGTGGTTGAGGGACTGATTCTTAAAATTTTGCTACAATGTGGGAATATGCAAAGCGCGAGCTCTATCTAAACTGTATAAAACATTCCAAAATATCGTTTATTGTGTGGTTGCTTTACATTAAATCATTGTGTGGGATGTCGACGAAAGCAATAAACATGGTATTGGACTTATTTAACGAGGTGCTTCCTAATGGGTTTGCATTGCCAAAGAATTTTTATGAAGCGAAACAGTTGAGAAAGGGATTAGGATTCGAGTACAAGTCAATACATGCATGCAAGAATGATTGTGTTTTGTTCTGGAAAGAGAACGAGGGGAAATAAGCATGTCCTGTATGCAGAGAGTCGAGGTGGAAGGCTAAGAAAAATATGCCAGTTAAGGTGTTGCGATATTTTCCCTTGAGATCTATATTGCAAAGACTATATTTGTGTAAAAAAAAGCTGCTGATATGAGGTGGCATTAGGAGCAAAGAGTTAAGAATGACGCATATATGAGGCACCTAGCTGACTCACTTGCATTACAATCTTTCGATGATCAATACCCAGAGTTTGGGATAGAAGCTCGGAACGTGCACCTAAAACTCTCAACTGATGGATTCAATCCTTTTGGAAATATGTGTACAAGTTATAGCACTTGGCCCGTAGTATTGATTACGTACAATCTTTCGCCATGGAGGTGCAATCTTTTACCATGGAGGTGCAGGAAGGCACCCAAATTTTTGTTAACTTTTCTTATTCCTTGCCCGAGATCACCTAGGAATAACATTGACGTATTCATGCAGCCGTTGATTGAAAAGTTGAAAGAGTTATGGGAAACAGGCGTCAGAACTTATGATGCATCCACGTCGATATCTTTTCAGATGCATGCTGTAGTAATGTGGACCATAAATGACTTTCCGGCATATGAGAATCTTTCCGATTGAAGTACTAAAGGGAAGTTAAACGTGTCTAACGTGTAATAAAGAAACTGCTAGTGAGTGGTTAACATATTCTCGTAAGTTGTGCTTCATGGCTCATCGACGTTATCTACCAATAAATCATGTATGGAGAAAAGAATGCACTAAGTTTAATGGGAGAGTAGAGGACATAATTGCACCAAATGAGTTGTCTGGAGAAGAGATAGTGGAACAACTGGACATGTTAGAGCGAACAATTTTAGCAAAGGTCGGGGTAAGAATAAGAGAAAATGAGGCGTAGCAGAATTGAACTGGACAAAGCGTAGTATTTTTTTTTTACTTGCCATATTGGTCATCCTGCACGTTGCAACATAGTTTGTATGTAATGCACATAGAGAAGAATATCTTAGATAATATACTGGGTACATTGATGAGCATTAATAAAAAGACAAAGGATATAATCTAGATGAAGAAAGATCTTGAAAGAATGGGAATTAACCATAATCTACATTTACGAGTGGAAGGCAACAGGGTGGTCATGCCACATGCATGTTTTACGATGATGAGGGAGGAGAGGATGGATTTCTGCAAATAGTTGCAAGGTGTGAAGTTGCCAGATGGTTATGCTTCAAATATCGGTAGATGCGTGAACCCTGTTGACTGGAAAATTAGTGGATTGAAAAGTCATGACTATCACGTATTTTTGCAGAAGTTATTACTGATGGAAATTCGTGGGAAGCTGACATCTAATGTACATGTCGCCATATCTGAACTATGTATATTTTTTAAGGATTTGTGAGCTTAAGTAGTAAATCGAGATATGTTGTAAAAGATGGAAGAAGACATTGCTACTATACTCTGTAAATTTGAGCAGATCTTTCCACAATCATTTTTTGATGTCATGGTCTATTTAACAATACACTTACCCCGAGAGGTATTGTTGGGTGGACCGGTGCAATTCTGTTGGATGTATCCAGTTGAAGGATATTTGGGTCAGAAGAAGGAGACGAAGAAGAATCCGAGGAGGTGGATAAGGAGGACGAAGAAAAAGTTGATGATGATGACGAAGATGTTATTGAGGGAGATTCTGAAACAAGAATGGAAAATACATCCGAAGACGAAGAATAAAAGTACTAAATATCGAAATCATACAAGTGACTATAGAATATTAAATTTTTCATAATTTCTTTTAATTAATTTTCTTTATCATATTAATCAAGTCTCAAGAATGCCGCCAAATCGACAACGAAGAAATTTGCCTCCTCCGCCAAGTCCAAGTCCCGAACCTGTTGAGGATTCCCCACCCGAGTGTTTCCTTCTTGAAGATCAAGTGCAGACGCAAAAGAACGACAGTCATTCGACACCTACCATTAAGAAAATGTTGTTGATAGTTAATTATATATCAATAACTATATAACTATAATTATATTATTATCTAATAGTTGAAGCATCCGCTCGTCGCGGTTGTGGTTATACACGTGGAATTTCTCTTGGAAATGCCGAAGGCACAGAAAACTCAAGGTCAACATTCCTGATAATTTTACTGGAGGAATGGATGATAGTATAGCAGCGCTTTCCTCCTATATTGGTACAGTAGTCCGATCTTATGCTCCATTTTATGTGCGATCATAGCGAGATGTTTCGCTTGAGATTAAGGAGCACATTCGGAGTTGTGTATTGGTGAGTTTACGTTAAGAATAAATTTTTTGTATACTAGATTAGTATATTATTTTTTTTATGTAATTCACTTATTAGGATGAATTCGACCTCGACTTTGGCCGTAGTGAGGATTTGAGAACTGTGAATGGGTTCATGGCTACACTATTCCGACATCACAAGGGACGATGTCATGACCACTTTAAAAGGTTTGAGACGTTGGAAGCAGTTACGCAATCCCCTTTCCAGCAGATGAAGTTAGACGATTGGAGAAAGTGTTGTGATCTTTTCGCAAGTCCAGATTATCAGGTATTTTAGATTTATATCTAATGATTATTTATATTTATATTTGGGCTATATATTACAATTAACATTCTTAATTAATTTTGTAACACTTAAGTTCTACGAATGCACATAATAGATCCGTTTTAACTGTCCACCATCATGCTGGTTCAAGATTATTCCACCGTTTTGCTGATAAAATGATAATTAATAAATTATAGAATTCATTTATTTTTTTGATATTCTTTTATTTAAGTACTAACATTATCTTTTTAAAATTACTAATGTTGCTTTGTTAGAAACGTGATAATTTAAAAAAAAAAATTTCTCATTAATGTCTATGCTACTGCTCACACTAATGAGCGTAGTGAGTAGATGGATCCTGCCGCTACAGATAATTATGTAAGCGTTGTTACTTTTGTTAAATAAATTATGCAGCGTGTGAATAATTTATTTTTTATTTGTATTTCTTTTAATAAGTTATTTATTGTGTGTTTTCTTTGATATTGTAGAAAAAAATAATGGAGATACAGTCAGCTTCTGGGAAATCCTCTCCGAGTGACAAAGACATATTAATGCAAGTGCTCAGTCCCAAGTCTAGTATGACAAGAGGTTTGGGACGATCTTTTAAACATTTTGATTCATCCTTCTCATCCTCTTTGGCTTCACAATTTAATAATCTTACCCAAGATTTAAAAGCTGCACGGCGCGAGAATGAGTATATGAGGTCGAGATAACAAGAGTTAGAGTCCCTCTTAGAGCCACAATCTCATTTAGAAAGACCAGGAGGAAAGAATGCACAGTGAAGTCCAAGAGTAAGTGCAGCGGGAGATGATGTGCAAATGGAGCGTGTTATGTTATTGCAACAGCAACAGGGTGGGCGAGAAAAAAAGAAATGAATTCTCTCAATTTTATTCAAGTATATAACTTTTAGTATCTAATTTTAAAACTTTCTAAGACATTGTTAGTTGTAGAATATTTATGGTGTGTAATATGATACAATTGGTATGTTTTTTAATTTTATGAAATTAGTATTTCTGATCTCTACGTTTGAATGTAAACAAAAAATGTTTGAATATTATTTCATATTCAAACAAACGTTCGAACGTAATTACACAAAATTATTACATAACGTTGGAATGTACTTGTAAACGTTCGAATGTACTCACCCCCAATCAAACAAACGAACAAAGCGTCCAAACATTTAGACACCTCTTCTTTAACATTTGAACAAACGTCCGAACGTTATACTCGTTACGTTCAAGTATTGTTCTTTTAACGTTCAAATTTTCACGAAAATTTGAACGTTTAATGCAATTAACATCCAGAGGTATAAACTTCCGAACGTTAATAAGATACGTTCAAACAATAATCAACGAATGTCACCTTCTGTCATTCGAATGTCAATTGCTTGGGTTGGAGTTCGGACATAACAATTTACGTCCGAACGTTACTTTCTGTGATAGTTTTCAACTGTCACAAAAAATGGAACGTTCGAACGTTACTCCGAAAGAAACACCTCCAACCGTCACTAAAAATTTTAGTGACGGTTTAACAGTAAAGTCACCAAATATTTTTTGTAACGCCCATAAGGTGACGGTCGTGGTGACGATTTCAAATCGTCACCAAATATCTTTAGTGACGTTTTGGTTATTTTTTATGACGGTTTCTTATGTCACAAAAGACTATTTGTGTTATAGTGTAGCAAGGTGGAGAGACAAGCACATCACCTCCAACATTTAGAAAGTTAGCTAGAAAGTTTGAGGTACCGTCATTCACTGATTTCTATAAGAATATTGTTTTCGAGTGATGGGGGAGAGAGAGAGAGAGTACAAAGGATGAACAATAATTTATTGTCCTCTAAATAGTGAAGTTCTTCCTTTATTTCTACCACCATGCTAATTATTGGGGATAAAGTAGAAAAGTGGGTCTCACTACTATAAAAATAAGAAAAATTTTATTCATCATTTTCATATATTACACAACACGTTTTTTTTTTTCTAACAAAATATGTAGTATATGAATGATGAGTAGAATAATTAAGTTAGTTTAAGAAAAATAAAATCAAAAATTTAAGAAGAATAAAAACAAATTTTTTTTTTAAGAAAAAAAAAATGTGGTGTGTGATGTATGAAGATAATGAATTACAAAACTCTAAAACTAAATAGAAATAGACTGAAAAGTGGTGATCAATTGATAGGATAAGACAAGAGACTTTAGATACAAAAATGTAAAAAGCTAACAACAAAAGGGCAGAGAAGAGACTGAAAAAAAGCAATAAGATAAAAAAGAGAGACTTGACTTGACTCGAAATGGGAGACTTGACTTGAAGACCCGAAAAGCAATAATATGGGAGCTTCTTCTTCTTCCTTCCCACTTTCTTCCTCCTCCATTGCCATTGTAAGAGAGAGTTAAAAAAGGACTGACATTATTTTTACATTAACACTATCGAAACCTAGCTAGATTCGAATTGTTGTTGGTCATACTCGCTATATGTTGAATGTTGGTAGAAAACCGACAAGCTTGACGTTAATTGAGATAGCAAGTTGCAAGGTGGAGAGACAAGCACATGAACAACTCCAACATTTAGAAAGTTAGCTAGAGAGCTTTGGGGTACGGTCATTCACTGATTTCCATAAGGATATTGTTGTCCAGTGATGAGAGAGAGAGTACTAATTAGGATGAACAATAATTTATTGTCCTCTAAACAGTGAAGTTCTTCATTATTTCTACCACCATACTAAATGTTTGGGATAAAGTTAGAAAAGTGGGTCTCACTACTGTAAAAATAAATAGAAAGGGACTCATGTAAAAGGGTAATGAATTGATAGCACAAAGACTTTAGATATAAAAATGTAAAAAGCTAATAACAAAAGGATAGAGAATAGACTAAAAAAAAGCAAATAAGATAAAAAAGAGAGACTTGACTTGAAGACTCGAAATGGGAGACTTGACTTGAAGACCCGAGAAGCAACATGGGAGCTTCTTCTTCTTCCTCCTCCAACATGGGAGTACAACTTGAGAGTTTGTAATAAAGATGATTTATAGTAGATTAATTCATCAAGCGTAAACATATAAATATGTGCGTTTTCCCATTCATTTATATTTTATGCACTTGTTATTAGTCATGCATCGGATGAGCTCCCCCAAGCACCACATTATTGGCATGGATCATGCAACCATATCATTGGCATCCAACCTTGGGGAAAATTCACCAACAATAACTACAAGATGTTTTATTCTTACGGTAAGAAAAGTCGTATTTGACCCAATTTGGGAAGCATTAGTAGGAAAAGATTTATTTTTTTACAACTCTAGAAATATGAGTTTGCTAATATGATCACATGATGTGTATAATTTGTGACATCGTTCATGTTAAAAATTGAAAAATAACTCACAAGTTTAGGCTTATTAGGTACGTACGCGTCCTCCACGTACCCTTATATTGAAAAATGGGCACCAATTAGAAATATGACTAGAAATTTTCCCAATGAAAATTTAATTGATGAAATGATCTCCATATTCTCAAATGTTTCCAATAATCGGTGGACTTATAATTTATCTGTTTATCTACTCTCTGTTTATCTACTCTTCACACCTGCTAAACTTCTTGCCTAATCACTACTTTTAGGTTGCATATATATAAAACACCCCAAGGCACATATAAATGTATTTCCTTGTTTGGCTTCATCAAACGGCCAGAGACTTCATAGTTTCCAGGTAGTGATTCATTATTTCTACCACCATATTAAGGCCTGTTTAAAAAGTGAAAATTTTTATCTCATCTCATTTCATTATTGTAATTTTTTTAAATTTTCACACAAAATATAATAAACAATTCAACTTTTTCAAATATTAAAACAATAATAGTATTAAAAAATAATATTCTAACAATAATTTTTTTAACTATCAACTTTCATCTAAAATCATTTCATCTCATCTCACTATCCAAACTGTACTTAATTGTTGCGGATAAAGTTAGGAAAGTGGGTCTCACTGCTGTAAAAGTCAATACAAAGAGACTAAAAAGTGGTGATGAGTTGATAGGATAAGACAAGCTAGAGACTTTAGATACAAAAGGACAAAGCATAGACTAAAAAGAAAAGCAACAAGATAAAAATGGGAGACTTGACTTGAAGACTCGAAATGGGAGACTTGATTTGAAGACCAGAGAAGCAACATGGTGTTGGGTTGCATGTGGAGATTGGTCAGTGAACAGGAAATCGAGAAACAGAGAGTTTCCTCAACTGTCGCTTGACCTAGCGCTTGAGCGAAGTTCAACTCATGAGTTTGCTTGAGTCTCACGCAACAGTGGGTTCAAGCGAGACACAAATCCTAGTGTTCGCCCGAGCTGAGCTCGACACACCCCTTGAGCCAATGTTGATTGGTTGTTCGCTCAAGGTACGCTCGACACGCCGGTCGAGTGAAAGACCCAATTTTTGTCAAATTGGAGTTTCTATTTATATGTTATATTTTGACTTTATTGTGTACGATTTCAGCAGTTTTCAATGAGAACAAAAGAGGCAAAGTGTGAGTACATATTGTGAGAGAGAAAATCCCTAGAGAATGTGAGTTGAGATTGAGTGATTGTAATCTCCTCTCTAAATTAATAAAACATCTCCAACTCTGTGGACATAGACACGTAGGCACGTTGTTGAACCACGAATTGTGTGTGTCGTGTGATTGCTTGATCGTTGCTTTAATTTGTTTGATATTGTTGGTGTGTGGCTATTTTGCACAACAACGGGTATCAGAGCCAAGGTCTGATCTGAAGGAGAATGATGGCTGAAGACAAAGTGAAAGCACCTAGGATCAAGAAGTTCGACGACACTGATTTTGGTTACGGGAAGATGCAGATCGAGGACTATCTATAAGGGAAGAGGTTCCATCTTCCACAGTTGGGAAATAATTCGGAGAGCATGGATGATATTGAGTGGACCATGTTAGATCGACAGGTTTTGGAGATTGTTTGGCTAACCCTATCTAAAACAGTGGGCCACAATGTTAGTAAAAAGAGAACCACGATGGATCTCATGGCGGCTATGTCAGGTTTGTATGAAAAGCCATCGATGAATAACAAAGTGCACTTGATGAAGAAATTGTTAAATCTGAGTATGTTAGAAGGTATGTCTGTGTCCCAATACTTGAATGACTTTAATATGATCGTAAATCAATTGTCTTCTGTAGAGATTGAGTTTCAGTGCATCTTCTAGCTTGAAGACGGGAATTGTGAGCTGCAGAGGTGATAGGGCTTGCTTGGAAACAGTGGTTAGCATGTAGAGAATCAGTCTCCAAGTGGGAGATTGTTGGGTTGCATGTGGAGACTGGTCAGTGAGCAAGAAATCATGAAAAAGAGGGTTTGCTCGACTTTCGCTCAAGTGAAGCTCAACCCATGAGTTCGCTTGAAGTGCACTTGACAGCGGGCTCAAGCAAACCTCAACCTGTGAGTTCGCTCGACTCTTGCGCGACGGCAGGTTCAAGTGAGACACAAACCCTGATGTTCGCTCGAGCTGCGCTTGGCACACCGCTGGAGCCAATGTTGATTGGTTGTTCACTCGCGGCATGCTCGACACCCTGCTTGAGTAAAGGACTCAATTTTTTGTCAAATTAGGGTTTCCAGCACCGTTTCTATTTATATGTCCTATTTTGAATTTATTGTGTACGATTTTAGTAGTTTTCAGTGAGAATAAGAGACGCAAAGTGTGAGTGCATATTATGAAAGAGAAAAGCCCTTATTTTAGGCAAAAAAGAGAAATAGAGAGAGAGAGAGCAAGAAATACTCGATTAATCATTAACCTTGCATGAAGCATCCCTTTCGCGGCAATCGCTCTTCTGTTGTAAATTAATTTATTCTAATTCATCCTAAAATACCGTTAAAATAAAACTTAAGAAACAAATTAGATGAGAGTGCAAAGATATGGGCAGCAAAAAAGAAAAAAAAAATGCAAGTCACTAACCTTCCAATACAGAATACAAAGAGTTTTGATACTTTCATTCTGCCTTCTTATTGAATGTACATATTGACAAAAAAGCATATATTAATATACAATGTTTGGAATCAGATAGTATCTATTAATTCTAAAATTTGAAATAATATACATTAATTCTTTAAAGTGAAATAATTAAAATATCTTACATTAAAACTTTGAATATTTAAGTTGTTTACAAAACGAAAAAAATTAAAACAATCAATTACACTTATAAATTTGAATTGAAATAAATCAAAAGACTTGGTAAATAATTTGTCTGGCATGAAGGATAGACCTAAAGTAGTAAGTTCACAAGAGATCATGACTTCAAATGGCCAAAGAATCTAAATGAAGAAGACGAAGAAACGAAAATACCTCTGCTATAATCTCTTCTGCATTATCATCTTCACTCCAATCTCTACTTCTCAAACCCTCTCGCACCGAAATATGGTATATGTGTATGTATGTATGCGTGCGTGTGTGTTTGTTTGTTTGTATGCATCTTTATATATGTATGTATGTATGTATGTATGTATGTATGCATGCATCTATTTATGTATGTATTTATGTGTGTATATGTATGTATGTGTGTATATATGTTTGTAGATAGGTATGTATATCTATGTATGTATATATGTATGTCTTTATGAATGTATGTATGTCTAAATGAGTATGTTTGAATGTATGTATGTGTATGTATGTCTGTATGTGTGTATGTTTATATGTGTCTATATATATTTGTATGTAGGTATGTATATCTGTATGTATGTATGTGTGTGTATGTGTGTATGTATGTATGCATGTGTGTGTGTGTATGTGTGTATATGCTATACAAAAGTCAAAGTGTTTTAGGCATAGAAAGAGAAATAAAGAAAGAAAAATATTCGATTAATCATTAACCTTGCATGAAGCATCTTTTTTGCAGCAATCGCTCTTCTATTGTAAATTGCTTTATTATAATTCATTCAAAAATATCAATAAAACTTAAAAAACGAATTAGATGAAAGTACCAAGATATGGGAGCAAAAAGGAAAAATAAAATAAAATAAATGAAAGTCACTAACCTTCTAATGTAGAATACAAAGAGTTTTGATACTTCATTCTGCCCTCCTAGGCTGCAGAAATTGAATTTATACATTGAAAAAAAAATCAATTAATATCAAATATTTGGTATCAGATAGTATCTATTAATTCTAATATTTTAAATAATATACATTAATTCTTAAAAGTGGTTTTTATTATAAGTGAAATAACTAAAACATTTAAGTTGTTTACAAAATGAAAAAGATTAAAACAATCAATTACGTTGATAAATTTGAAATGAAATAAATCAAAAGACTTGGTAAGTAATTTGTCTCGGATGAAGGATAGACCTTGTGAAGTATTAGTCCACAAGAGATGATGATGGCATGAGATGGCCAAAGAACCCAAATGAATAAGACAGAGAAACAAAAATGCCTTGTCTATTTGTCTGAAATTCAAAAAAACACTAGGCCATGTGTTACAGAAAAAGTAAACGAAAAAATATAACCACAATGCTAATCTTTTCAGCATCACCACCTTCACTCCAATCTCCTCTTCTTCAAACCCTCTCGCACCCATATGTATTTATATGTGTATGTACGTATGTATGTCTGTATCTATGTATCTATGTATGTATGTATACGTATGGATGGATGGATGTGTGCATGGGCGTACGCATGTATGTATGTATGGATGTATGCATAGATGTATGCATGTATGTATGTATGTATGCATAGATGCATGTATGTGTATGTATGTATATTGTATGTGTGTTTATCCTAGTTACAACTATTTCTCACATTCTTTCACCTTGGCTTCATCCCATATATTTTTGGTCACCCCACAACTTTTCCTTACCACTCAATTTTACCTAACAATTTATTAACCAACAGACTTTAGGGGGGGTGGGGAAAGAGAGAGAGAGAGATCTTCCATTTCGCAACATTCGTCACTAACCCTCCAATGCCAAATATAAACAGTTGATCCTTGTTGAGATATTGCAATCAGAATTTTTTGCTATTCATCATCCACACTCACCACACACTGCACTTATTAACAAAAGAAAATACCACATTTTGTTTTGTCATCCAAGGCTGTGCAGCAAATGAATGCCCTAACAACTCTAAAAAGATAGACTCTATTAATATAAAATATTTGGTATAAGATGTGTCTATTGATTCCAAATATTTAAAACAATATAAAATATAAAAGCAATTATATTGCAAGTGAAATAACTAATGTATTTTGTATTTTTAATTGCGTGGATAGTAGTGTAAATTTCATTAATATTTTAAACATTTTAGTAATTGTAAACAAGTAAAAATATTCAAACAAATAAAATAGATCAAAAGATTATGATAAATAATTTGCTTTTGTGAAGCTTGATCATAAAAACAAAGAATACTTGTTGAGAAAAAATAAGAAACGTCAGAGTTACTGAGGGCATTGTTTGGATAAATCCTGAATTGACCTGGGGCTATAATAAAGCATGTTAAAAGTGGGACTTGATATATATATATATATATATTGGTAAATGAGATGCAAATCTTTTTGATAAGATGTAAAGTGGGATTCAATAATTTTAGACCGACTAACCTACTCTTAGCCAATAGTTCCTTTTTCCCTTCTTTTTTTTTCCCCATCGTGGCACAAATTCACAGTAGTAAGAAAAGCAATCAATGGCAAGAGAAAGCATACATACATACCTCTAGTGGCAACAACCTGAGAAACTGTCAAAACAAATAGCCATTCTATGATGACATTTGCGAGATCAATTACGGTTTTCAATACAAGAAAACTAATCTGCAAATGTGTTCAAGAATAAAACCCAATTACATTTCAGCTTCTTAGAACCAAACACCCCAGAGAAAACATTAAAACCTTTTCGTGAAAAGAGAGAATTAAGAAAATAGAAAGGAAAAGAACATAAAAAATTAGAGCAGAATGATTTACAGTTAAAACTTGTTACTCGTTGTGTAAAAATAAAATCTTTTCAATTAAATAGAAATTATCCAAACATAATGAGAAATGGAACAAAAGAAAATGGTAACCTTGTGTTGAGATTTTGTTCTTGAAGATGTTCATGGTTGCCACGATCAATCTTCTTCCGTTAAAGAATGTGAGGTTCACTTCGTTAATTAAATCCTTAAATAATATTTTCTTCTTCTCTCCCAAACACTCTATGTCTCCTCCCTCTCTATCTCCTCTCTCTCGCTCTGTGATATAATTTACCACAGATTAAAAAAACATTAAACAACTGGCTCAAGGTGGGAGAAACATGCACTTGCAGTGACATACAAACATTTTCAACGTATATTTCACTCCAAGAATTTATATTTTTCCATGGCATACAAACAATTCAAATCTTCCAAGAAAGCTGACAGCTCGGTATAATTTCAACACAAACAAACCACATTTATCAATTGTAATTCTAAATCTTCAGAGTCGACAATTTTCAAACGTTAAAAGTCATTACAGTACACATTTTTCTTTGGCAATGAATGTGAATACACATTTTAAGCAAAATTTCATTCCACCAAATAAGGAAATCATTTCCCAATAGAATTTTCCTTTTTCATAAGTAAGCCCATATCAAAACACTCATCCACAAGAAATCAATCGCAGGGGACTGGAAAGATTACCGTGACTGTGGGCTGATTGAAGTAGGAACCACGATGAGACAACGGTCCAAATTGGGTAGTGTTGGGGCTAGCACACAGAGAGAGAGAGAGAGAGAGAGAGAGAGAGAGAGAGAGCGGAATAGAGGGACAGAGTGGAGTTCAGAGGGAGAGAAGAGAAAGGGTGTGGAAGAGAAAAGAAAATGGGATATGTGAGAATTTAAATAAGAAAAACTATAGAGGCTGAGCATTAACGGCTACATGGTTCATTACCGTTGGATGGAGAATTGGAAAATCGATCAGAAGACTACTCAAATTCAAATATGATATAGCTGCCTGAACATTTAAGGCTCTACTCAAATTCAAATATATATATTATATATATATTCTCATTATTTTGTATGGTTTTGTTTAAATGAAAGTTTTTAATTTTACACCACCGACCAAATGGGAGAGTTGGCTCTTATGCTTCAACATATCCGAACCCACAACTGATTACCCATATGATCATAAAATTTTCTGTCTATTTGTTTATGCAAATTACATGGCACCAATCATTTCATTTACATTGATTTTTTTTTCTTGGAAGGTATAACATAATTAGTTTAGTTCTGTTGGCAAAAATAATAGCTGAAAAAGTATGATATGTTGCCAAAAATTATAATTAGGAAGAAAATCAATTTTCTCAAATGTTCTGTTGCAACACTTTGTGCAGACTGCAGTGGTAATTGAACAAAATAGTCAAAACATAAACAATGTATAGAAAAGATTTGATAACACTCACTTAATTCACAACATAACTCATTTAAATGATTTTCCTCACAATGAATATGATCATTGTGTTAAAATCATATGGTATGTCAATTGGAAGTTATTAACTGGATGGTTATGTCTGATGCTCTCAAGTTCGTATATATATATATATTTGTATTTTACTTTCGGTCCTTGTTTGTTTTCATTAGTCACAAGGTTTTAATAGTTGTGATATTTTCTCTACTGAACCTATTTGCTTTAATGAAGGTTCAAATGCATAAATTTAGAGAGAAGATTGTCCATATGATGAAAGCTGAAAGGTTGTATGAGTCTTAAGGTGGTCCAATTATTCTATCTCAGATTGGCATAGCTCTTTCCTTTAACCCAAAGAAATGCAACGTTTTTTTTCAAATTGAGTTCAAGTCAGACTATCTTACTTTTGTTTTTTTAATATTATGAGACATTAAAATTAGAGAAATATATTTCTTTGCAAATGTTTGTTATAGATTAAAAATGAATATGGACCTATGGAGTATGAAATTGGCGCACCTGGTCAAGCATACACCAAATAGGCAGCCCGAATGGCTTGGGGGGCTTGGCACCGGTGTACCATGGGTCATGTGCAAGCAAGATGATGTCCCTAATCCTATTGATGAATTCCTTAATGCACATGGCCGAACTTTGCTCTCTCTTTTTTCCTATCCTCTATTACTGCTGTCATATTTATTTCTGTAAATGTAAAAGTGGTTGGCTAGGATTAGATGACTAGGACGATAGAGATTTATTTAAGTTGGGAGATTGTTGAGATTAGATGAATGTAAGTATTTTATCTTTATTTAAGAACATTTAATTTGAATTAAGCGGTTATTAGATAATATCTTAGATAAGTCATGAGAGTGTGTATCCAAAGTTCAAGGAGTCTAGAATTATCCAGTTGAATGGAAACTATATCTAATGAGAAGACTCAGCGCCAGGTGTCAACAGACGCGTTAGCAAAGTCGTTCCCAGCAGAGTCCTCCCTTCAGCAAATTCCTACTGCACCTGAGATTCCTAGCGGACTAAGTCCATCAACAGAGTCCTACTACAGATCAAATACTGAGCAGATTATTTAATTGATGATTTTGGCTGAGGGTTGTATCTTGTTTTTTATCAGTTAATTTTGAGAGAGCTTGGAGATCTAAGAGATATCCAAGAGTTTAAGTGTGAGAAAATTCTTGTGAAGAATTTTCTAGTATTTTTCTATTTCCCTCTTTGAGTGCATGCTTACTTTGTGTCGGAGTTAAAGTGATCGAGTTTAATCACTGGAGTTCCAGGAGAAAAGCCAATGTTTGAAAAGATCGTTAGAGGTTCTGGCTGCTACTGCGGCATAAGACAAATGGGCCATTTGTTTGGTCAAGTAAGAGTGTCAATTGACAAAGGTTTTGTAATTGAACTTTACTTATAATTGATTTTCAAATAATAAAATTGACTTTTCTGGGTTTGGCTGCCCCATAGGGTTTTACCTTTAAAGAGTTCTTTAAAGGGTTTCCCTTCATAACCAAAATTGGTGTTACGCACTTCGTTTATTTTATGTATTTGATTGTTTATCAAATTATTGTATAATTGATAACTAACCAATTTGTTGAGTGAATTGGTAGATATTTTCGTTGTGTTACAGGGGTACTTGGATAATTTCAATTGGCATCAGAGCGTGGTTCACTCATTCGAGTGTGATTCGTGTCTCCCTGTAGATCATGTCGTCATTATATGTCCTGCCACACTTTCATGGAGAAAACTATGCATATTGAAAAGTTCGTATGAGGGCTTTCCTCAAATCATTGGACAGGAGAGTTTTGCATAAAGTAGAGCAAGGATGGACTAAGCCCGAGACTGCTATTGATGCTTGGACAAAAGATGAGATCACCAACTCTAACTAGAATAGCAAGGGACTTAATGCTATCTTTATGGCAATTTCTCCTGAAGAATTTATGAGAATTTCCATGTATGAAGTGGCCAAAGAAGCTTGGAATATCTTGGAAGTCAAACATTAGGGAACCAAAATCGTAAAAAAATTCTAAATTGCAATTACTAACCTCAAAGTTTGAGGAAATTAGAATGCTGGAAGATGAAAACTTTAATGATTTTATGTGAAGCTTAACGATATTGTGAATTCCAGGTTCAATCTAGGCGAAAAGGTGGAACATTCAAGAGTTGTGAGGAAGATCCTAAGATCTCTACCTGAAAAATTTCGCTCAAAGGTGATTGCTATAGAGGAAAGCAAGGACTTGGATGCAATCAAGGTTGAAGAACTTGTAGATTCTCTACAAACCTATGAATCTTCTCTTCCTCAAACAAGAAAATGTAAGTCGATTGCGTTCAAAACTATGGAAGAAAATCGACATGATTTTTCTGATAAAGAAAATCTAAACGATAAGGATATAGAACTCATTGCAAGAAAATTCTTGTTTAACAAGAGAACAAATGGAAAGCAAAAGAGAGGTAAGGTATTTCCTGCTAAAAAGAGTGATTCTGAAAAATAGAACAAAGATAAACCTGTGCAAAAAGATAAAGTTAAGTGCTATGATTGATCATGTTATGGTCACATAAGAATTGAGTGTCCAAACTTTAAAAGAAACAAAGGAAAAGCTCTTAACGTCACACTTAGTGACTGTTCTGATTATGAAAATTCAAGTTCATCATCTGAGGATGAAACTTCATTTATAGCTTTTTCTACTATTGTTAATGAATTTTCTGATGTTGATCTAACCAAATCTGAAAGTGAAAATGATGATAGTGATTCGGAGGTTGATCTAGTTGTGGCTAATCATGAGCTAAGTTTACAAGAAGCCTACAATGATCTATGTGAAGAGGTGGTGAAGTTGAAGAAATTAAATAAGAAGCTGTATAAAAAGCTCACAGTTGTGAAAAATGAGAAGAGTAATCTGTTCGAGGCACTAAAGATATCTGAAATTGAAGTATCAAGGTTACATGCTCAACAAGGTGTACTTGAGAAGAAGTTGAAAAAGATTCAAGAATGCAAAGAAAAAAATGCAACTCGGAAACTTGACGAGATGTTGACTTTTCAAAAGTCTAGTTTAGGGTACATGACTTCCCAAGGTATGGAATTTAAGGCCTCATCATCCACTGCCACTTCATCAAAAGGTATCATAGTGAATTTTCAGAATCAGAACAGTCACTAAGTGTGATGTTAAGAGTTTTTCCTTTGTTTCTTTTAAAGTTGGACACTCAATTCTTATGTGACCATAACCTGAGTATTCATAGCACTTAACTTCATCTTTTTGCTCAGGTTTATCTTTGTTCCATTTTTCAGAATCACTCTTTTAAGCAGGAAATACCTTACCTCTCTTTTGCTTTCCAATTGTTATCTTGTTAAACAAGAATTTTCTGAATTTTCTTGCAATGAGTTCTATATCCTCATCGTTTAGATTTTCTTTATCAGTAAAATTATCTCGATCTTCTTCCACAGTTTTGAAAGTAATGTACTTACATTTTCTTGTTTGAGGAAGAGAAGATTCATAGGTTTGTAGAGAACCTACTAGTTCTTCAACCTTGATTGCAACCAAGTCCTTGCTTTCCTCTATAGTTTTTCAAAAGGTATCATCAAGATGAGGAAGCTCCAAAGAAAACCGTGTCTAAAACTCATGTTTCAAGAGTCTCACATGATAGATCAATGACTAAGAAGCACAACCAAGGTAAGTCCAAAGGTAAGTTTATTCCTAATTGTCATCATTGTGGTATTCTTGGCCATATAAGGCCACATTGCTTTAACTTGAGTAAAGTGCAGAAAAAATTACAAGGAAAATATTTTAGAAAATAAGGTGGAAGAGTTGAGTAATCAAATAACCTCCATAAGCCTTAAGCTTTGTGAACTAGTAGAATTTTGTCTTCTCAACAAAGGAAAAAGTGTGCAAAGTGATATGGATAAGCTAAAACATAAAGTAAAATGGATAATCAAAGAAGATAGTGAGTGGACCTTGCCAAGAAAGAAAGTCATTGGCGTGTGTTATCACAAGTGAGAAGCACCTTATAATATTGCATTAGTCTAGGACATGCATTTTCATTTTGTTTTGTTTTATGTTTCTGTTTTTCAATTTTTTTTTTTTTTAAAAAACATTATTTTTTCTGGTTTGTTTTAAGTTTATTTTTAAGGAAAGTGCATACTTAGTGTGTAAAGGTTTGAGCACTTGAGCTTTCACATAGTAAATTCTTGAACTTATGCATCTCTCTTGTTTGTTTAGTCACCTTTGAGCTTACTAACCCTATGGGTCATCTTGACAAAGCTTATTTTCAAGCACTGTGAGGAAGTTATAGTTATGCTTATTATAATTATGTTTTGTATTTATTATTGAGATGCTCACCATAGAGGGAGTCCATGCCTTGAATTGACTAACACTAGTTGAACCTAGTATAATAATAAAGAGATCTCTTCTTGCCAAACACAAATGTTGATCCATATAGAAAAAGTCGGTGTTTAATCATTGTGGAAAAAGACAAACACCTTACATAGATCTGTCCCTTAAGTCCTTATAGAAAAAAGTGTTGCTCTAATCATTGTGGGAAAAGATGAGCAATAAAAATGGACACTTTTTTTTAAAAAATTTTATTGAATACCCTCACTTATGGCGGAGGAATACCGTAGAAACAATTAGGACACTAGGGATTTACAATTAAACAGAAAACACCATTCCAGGCATCAAAATCCAACCTATAATAATACCACCAATACATTGAACTAAACAAATCACCCATGTAAAACAAACCAGCCAAGATACTGCATAAACAACGAAAGAAAAAAACAGAGCAACATGAAATAAACTACTTAGCTCATAATGTAGGAAGCCCCAATCTATCCAATCTAAGGATGCCTCTTAATAATCTTGGTAAGGTCTCTACCACAGTGTTGGTGCCGACTCCAAGCTGCTCTGAAAATGCCCCAAGTAGCAAGCCTCTATGATCACGCACCACTCCCCCTCCACCACAATTCCCTGGGTTCCCTCTATAGTTGCCATCAACATTAAGCTTCCACCATCCAGCAGGTGGCTCTTCCATGCGACTGCACAAACCCGCTTGAAAGGACGACGACCCACGCAAATATCCATAGCACTTAGAACCTATTCATCGATAGGGGCCAGAGCATTTTTTTTCTTCAATGTCATTAACTATAGCACCAATCTTTGATCGGACCACTCTCCAAATTCCAACCGCAGTCTCCTTAATCCTTTCCATCCTAGCTTTGCATCTTTTTCTCCACAGACACCAAGTTATAACACTTGGTAGCAACCCAATGAGTAGCCCTTTCTTTGTGGCTTTCTTAGCACACGTTAACCACATTAACACTCTCTGCCACCATGACCCAGCATGTATACACGAGACACCCAAGGCCACCGCTACCCTTCACCACACCTGTTGTCAACTCGCCCGTCGCAAGAACATGATCCAGAGACTCTGTGCTCGGCAAACTGCAACAATCACATTTAGATGCCATGATAACTCCATGGGACTATATGCGATCGTCAACCTATAAACAACGAAACCGCCCTCTCCACATGCATGCCGAAATTTTACTCAGAAAATGGGTATCACAAATCCATTTCATCCAAGGAACATGGTCTCCCTTCACGCATATCAATTCCCATGCACTGGCAGAAGTGAAATGGCCATCTGGTGTCGACATCCAGAGTAGAATATTGCTACCTGTTCTCCCAGCACAAGTGTTCCTGCATACCTCAGCAGCAGTCTCCTCTCCAAACAATTGCACAAGCCTATCTAAATCCCATTGGTCTCCTATCCAGACGTCACTGACTTTAAAATTAGGCTGCACCACTGCTTAAGCCATATCAGCCAAGGTTCCATCCCTAAACCACCTATCAAAACAAAAGGATGCCCGACCCTCCCTTACCTTTACTCTTGACAATTCACAAACCTTTGGGACAATAGCAGCCATCAATCTCCAGAGCCAAGACCTAGACTGCCGAAGAACCATTAAAGTTAAGTGACATCCTCTCCCATATTTGGACAATAGAAACCGATCCCATAACGACCATGTGGATAAAAGACGCCATGCCAACTTCATATGTATTGCACGCTAAATTTCCACAAAGTTTCTGAGACCCAACCCGGCTTCATTAGTTGGCTTACTAATCCGAGACCATGCACACAATTTAGTCTTAGCTTTACCACCTAGCTCCCCCCAGAAGAATGTCGACGAAATGGAATTTAGCTTCTTGATAACCATCTTAGTTACATCCAATACTACAAGCAAGTGTGAAGCCATGCTAGTTAGAACGTGCTGAAGCCATGTTAGTTACATCCATAACAGCACGATGGCATACTGCATTGATATAAAGGGCTGTAAAAATTGCCAATTTAGCTTTACTAATCCGTTTCCTAGACCAATTTTCATACGTATAAAGAGTGCTTACAAGTCTTTGCATGGATCTCTTCGTGCCATTCAGAAAAATAAAAATATCATCCGCATATAGCAAATGCGAAACCAGTAGAGCCCCCATCGGATGATAAGATTTTCCAATACAACCATTTTCAAATTGCTGACGAAGGAGACGGGACAAAACTTCTTGCATCAGAATAAACAAATATGGAGAAAGGGGATCTCCTTGTCGAAGACCTCTACTAGGCTGGAAAAAACTTTATAAGAGCCGTTCATCATCACCGAATACCACGGAGAGGCAACACATACTCTAACCAGCTTGCAAATCTATCTGAAAAACCATATCCAACAAGAACTTGGAATAAAAACTCCCAATTAACTATGTCGTATGCTTTAGCCATATCCAATAAAAATGGACATATCAAAGGGTTGTGCAAACTTGTGTTTGGAGGAAATACTCTTTCAGGTATCTAGGCCCTAGAATAAAGTTTGACTTTTAAGGTGAGAGACAATCTCTTGGGAGTATCTATGGAAAGAAAGAAAAAAAAAAAAAAGGAGATGGAAAATATATAAATATATATTTATATGATTCCTTGAAGTAAGTATTCTCACTTACAAACTCACATGAACTTTGATATTGATGATCTTGTGAGGTGTGAACAAGCATTGTGATTGTTACTAATATGAGAGTATTTTATTTTTCTGTGTGAGTGGCACTATGCTTGAATTGAGATGCATTTAAGTATGTTCATTGCCTAATTTAAAAAAAAAATGGAAATTTTGTTTTTAAAAAAAAAGGGAATATATAAAATATATTTTATATTTTTTTATGGTTATGGTTTTAGTTTTTAATTTTTGGCCTTACTCAGTTTTTAATAGTTTAGTGTCTGGTGCATAAGTCTAAGAGTAATTGGTTCTGTCTAAGTCCCAGTGAGACTCTATGACTTAATGGGTGAATCGGTCAAGTCCCAGTAGGGACTTGGCCATAAAGTGGGTGGCCCATGCTTAGCACGTTGGCCACTTAAGTGACTTAAGTCACTATCTCTCCCCGATACTTTCTAGTACCCACTCACTCACGGCATATCTCCTTGGCGTCTCACCTCACCTCATGTCATATTCAATTTTCTCGTGATTAAGAACCAGTCCAGACCATCCTAATCTATGATTCTATATCACCGTAACTACTTTCTATCATCCATCTTCATCTATTTTTCAGTTCTAGGGTTCAGCGCACATGAAAAGTGGAGATTGGGATTTTGGTTTTTCATTTATGTTGTTGGGGTTTTTCGATAGTTGGGTTGTCTATATTTGATCTAGTAGTGGGTATACCCTGATTTCCATGTATTGAGGATGGTTTTTGTGTGGATTACGGCATTGTTCATCTCGGTTTTCAAGTAGTACCCACGAAGTGTTTGATTTTATGTCTCAACCAAGCCACCTCAATTATTTGCTCACTATTTGACATGCATTCATACTCATACATTGGGTTTATCAAAATGCATGGTTGAGTTCAGATCAAATAGAGTTTTAGCAGTGTCAAATCAAGATCTTTCTTACTGTTCTCATCTTTCTTAGGAGGAGCTTTAAACCTTGACAGATTTGTGACATTAAGGGGGAGATTTAAGTGTGTTGTTGAGGGGGAGTTAAAAAGTCTTTCAGTTAAAAAGTTTTTTGTGAGTAAAAAGTGAGGGGAGAGCAACAGTAGCAGAATACTGAGAGCACCAGTACAACAGTGTAGCTGAAAATGTATTTTGGTGGATGGTGTTTAATTTTCATATTTTGTAAAATTTGGTTTAATTCAGAGACAAGTCCAATTTCATTGTTTTCTTATATTTGGATTAACTGGTTTCAAGTAAATGTTTTGATTAACTTGTAATCAAACAATGTAAGGTTTCAAGTGACTATTTTAAACTAAACTTCTAATATTAGTTAATGATGCTCCATGAGATCTTGGTCTGCTGGTTGTTTTTGTTTCAGGCACACACTACATTTATCAACTGAGTATCTTGTCACCAATCTGCCAAAGAGGGAGATTGTAAATTTAAAAATGGTTGGCTAGGATTAGATGACTAGGATGATAGAGATTTATTTAACTTGGGAGATTGTTCAAATTAGATGAATGTAAATATTTTATCTTTATCTAAGAACATTTAATTTGAATTAAGCAAGCCCCTTTGCAGCAGACCGTTTCTACCCTTTTCCTCTCTATGGAATAGGGTTTGTTTTTCTTCTACCGCACGGTTTGGCCTTCACGTGAGGCTGCATGGCAGCCATAGATGGTGGCACCGGTCGGCCTTCCTTTGCCTACCTGGTGGCTGCCATCCCTCAACGCACACCTGAGATGATGCTAGTGCCCAGACCTCCGAAGATGGTGGAAGGAGAGGTTTATTTCCAGTTTACCAAAGAGGAGATCACACGTTCAGCGGAGCTGCTCCACTATCCTGTCGTGCTCAAGTTTCTGAAGCAATGCCCTTCTTTGGACGCAGTACGTGCTTTCATTCACAGTCGCTGGGCGCTCTCTGCCATTCCAATGGTATCTTCAATGAGGCGAACTTGCAACGTGTTCATACGTATGGCTAATGAAGCCAACTTTACCAAGGCATTGTCCAAGGATATTTGTGAGATTAACGGGATATTCTATCGTGCCTTTAGATGGTCTACGGAATTTAATGAGGATGAAGAACCTTCGAGGGTTCTGGTATGGATTTCTTTGCTGGGACTCCCTCCTAATTTTTATCGTGAAGCTTTCCTGAATATTCTTCTGGCACCCATTGGGAAGTTCAATTTTCACGATAATCTGACTCGTTGTGCTACGAGAACGGATGGAGCAAGATTATGTGTGGAAGTTGATGCTGCGAAACACCCTGACTCACTTCTGGATTGGGGCGTCGGGGTTGTCTTCGAGTCGAAAGCAAAAGATGGTTTATGAAACACTCCCTGCATATTGCTCTACTTGTAAATTGCATGGTCATAATTTGCAAACATGTAAAACTGGACAAGCTGGGAAGGAAGGAAGGTTCGAGTTGATAGGAAAGGCCATCCAGAGTTGGAGAAATCAGTAGCAGAACTGGGGGCAGAGCCGAGTGCATCTGTTAATGTCGAAATCCCTCCGCCTGTTGCTGGTGTGGAAAATACTATGATGATTGATATGGAAATAGAGGATGCTGTGGAGGAATTGGTGTCTGAATTAATTCCTCCATCAGAAGATCAAGTGGTGCAGTTGGTACCTGAGAAGGAGGATCATTTGATGCAGATGGTTGAGTCGTTGGTTGTGCCGTCTACTCCCACCGGTAACTTGATGCCACCTACTAAAACAGAGGCTACAATGGTGTTAACAATTGCTGGCCCAGATGGTGCTGGGAATGTTACGAATATGCATCGAGTGGAGCCTTCATTGGATACTCATCAGAATATTGAAAATCTTGAGGTCCCGATTACGGCAGTGAAGGATTCGATATTGGTGCAAAGTCAGCCATTGGTGGAAGAGAAATCAGATGAGGAAGTAGATGAAGAGATTCTTATGGAGGAAAATATTTCTTTGGAACCCAAACCAGAACACCAACCAGAGTTTTTCTCACAGAATAAAGATTGTCTTACAGAGTCTGAGGTGAATGAAGGTAAGAAGAGGTATAAAAAAAAGATGCTTGTTAAAATGCGAAGTTCTTCTCGGGTTCTTGCTCAAAATTCTAATCCTGCTCAATGATTGATTCCATCTTGGTATGGAATATTAGAGGAGTTGGGACCTCAAAAATTACATTAAAGACGTTGATTGGAAGATTGAAACCAAAAGTCGTTGCTCTTGTAGAACCATTTCAAAATTTACTGGGTGCTTGTAAATTGGCAAGATGTCTAAATTTTGATAAGTTTATTTCTAACGAGGTGGAAGGGGGAAAATCTGGATTTTCTTGAGTAGTAATTATGAGGTGCAATTTGTCCGGATGGGAATGCAATTTATGCCAAATGTAGGTGATGGTGATGGTGATGAAAATGTAGGTGATGGTGCTGAAAAGTTTTTGCTTACAATGATTTATGCCAAATGTACCTGGGTGGAAAGGCAATACCTGTGGGAAGATCTCAGCATTAATAATTTGGGTTCAAACCCTTGTGTTCTCGTGGGGGATTTTAATATTATCCGGAATGAGTCAGAAAGAAGAAGAGGTAGACCTCCGCTTAGTGTCGCTATGGATGAATTTAATGATTGGATTCATCAAGGGGGTCTTATGGAAATGGCCACGAAAGGGAGTGTTTTCACTTGGTGTAATGGGCAATCGGGTTTGGCCTGATCTTGGGCACGACTTGATCGTGCCCTAATGGATAGTTCCTTCATTACTTTGCTTCCTAATGCTATTTGTTCATATTTGTCACGTTCTACTTCGGATCATGCCCCCATGTTCATTGAGTTCAAGAAAGACCCTTTTTCGTATGGTTCGGCTCTACTTTGTTTCCAACAAATGTGGATGGATCACACCATGGTTTCTTGGATTGTGTTCGGTCAGCTTGGGATTTATGGGTGGAAGGGTCTGAGCTACAGATTTTGACCAGGAAATTAAAACATACAAAGGTGACGCTTCGGGAATGGAATAAGAGGGTCTTTGGAGCATTGATGCTCTTGAAAAACAGGTTAAGGTGATTGAACAACAACTTCAAACAAATTGGGAGGTAAACTTGGAAAGGGAACTACATGAGGCAGTATCGGATCTGGCTAGTTGGAGGAGTCGGGAAGAAATGAGATTGGCACAAATGGCCAAGTTAAACTGGCAGGTGGAGGGCGATCGCAATTCAAGGTTTTTCATGCTTGTCTTGCTAACAAGAGAAGGAAAAGAGTATTGGAAATGAGATCGAATAGGGTGGTTTATGAGCTTCTGGAAATCATTCACCAAGGGGCAATGGATTTTTTTCAAAATTCACTTCAAGGAGAGCCACCCGTAGAGCAGCCTAGACTGGAAGGGCTCATAGATCCCATCATTTCAGAGGAGGAAAACGTCTCCCTGCTTCACCCGCCTATGCTAGAGGAAGTGTTTAAGGCTTTGTCGTCTATTCTAAATCATAGTACTCCGGGTCCTGATGGGTTTGGCTCGAGTTTCTACAAAAGCAGTTGGGAGGTGGTTAAAGTTGATGTGTGGAAGGCAATACTGGAATTCTTTACGTCTAAGCACCTTCCCAAATTTTTCACTGCCTCATATTTGGTTCTTATACCAAAGATGGAGTCGCCCATAGGTTTTGATAAGTTTCGACCCATTAGTCTATATTCTGTGTCTTATAAAATTTGCTCTAAGAATATTGTCACTCAATTAACAGGTATTTTGCCTCGCCTGATTTCTTCAGAGCAGGGAGCCTTTATTCTAGGAAGAAGTATTTTAGAGAACGTTAGCCCCACCCAGGAAATGGTGCATTCTATTAATAAAAGGATCCACAGGGGTAATATTATGCTGAAAGTGGATATGGCGAAAGCTTATGATCGTGTGGATTGGAACTTTTTTTATAAAAGTCTTACGCAGGATTGGTTTTAATTCTCAATTTTGTGATTTGATTCAATCCTGTATTTCTAGCCCTTGGTATTCTATCATGATGAATGGTAGGGTTAAGGGTTTCTTTCCGGGTGGTCAAGGTCTTCGTCAAGGTGATCTGCTATCAACTTATTTGTTTATCATTCAACAAGAGGTCCTATCCCGATAGGTCCATAGGAGTATGCGAGAAAGTAATTTTGGCCTTTCTCTCAGGCCCGAGGTATGCCTATTGTCTCTCATTTGATGTATGGTGATGATGTCATGATTTTTTCTAATGGAAGTCAGAAGTCGGTTGGGTTCTTCAACAAATTCTGAGTCAATATGAGAGGTGGTCGGGACAGACTATCAACAATCAGAAATCTGCTTTGTATTACTCGGATAAAATTTCTACTAGGCGCAAGCAGAGACTTTTATGTCGTACTGGCTTTATGGAGGGGAACTTCCCCTTCAAATATCTAGGAGTGCCGATAATCCTGGGGAGACTTAAGCAGGCTCATTTAGAAGACATGGTGAATAAAGTGAGGCAAAAGATCAGTGGTTGGAAGATGAGGCTACTTTCTACGGGTTGAAAACTTGTTCTTTTGAGGCATGTTATATCTAGCATGACTATACACCTATTTGCTATCTTAGAGGTTCCTTAAGTTACTATATCCAAGATTCATAGATTGATGAGTTCAATCTTTTGGGGAGAAGCCAATGGGCGAGATAAAAAGAATGGGTGGCGTGGAATCATATTTGCAATCCTGTGGAAGAAACGGGGCTCAGGGTACGGAATCTTCAAGACACTCAGAAAGCCTTACATATGCGCTTTGCTTGGAACCTTATTCAAGGTAATTCTTTATGGGCTATTTTTTTTTTAAAGCAAAATATGTTGGATCGAAGCCGTGGTTTCTCATAGAGACTAATAAAGGATTCAGATTCTGGAGAATGGTTGTTAATTGTATTCCGTTGTTGTTAAATAACTCCAAGTGGAAGCTTAGAGAAGGAGAGGTTTTCTTCTGGTATGACAAATGGAGGGATAATGGTCCCCTGATTAATGAGATGCTTTTAGTGGGTTCGCCCCTCTTAAAAGTTAAAGATTGCAGGTTGTTGGATAGTTAGGACGTGGAGTTCTTGGAGAATTTAGTAGGGCAAGATAAGGTGGATGAGATTTTAATCTCTTTATCAGGGCCGAATTATGGGAAGGATGTTCTAGTTTGGACTCCTTCGGATACAGGTATGTTCTCTACAAAATCTGCATGGAATTGTATTTGTATCATAGGTACTCCTATGGATTGGCATGCGTGGATTTGGCATAATAGCCTTCCTTTAAAAATGTCTATCCATTTTTGGAGGGCTTGGCATATGGCCTTGAATGTGGATGATAGATTGCGCCGTATTGGTATTCCTCTTGTTTACAAATGTGATTGTTGTAATAGTGGTCATATTGAAGACATTCACCATGTGCTTTTTTAGGGTGATTTTCCTCAAAAAGTTTGGTCCTTTCTTGGCAATCTTTTTGGTATTCCTCTTGATAGTTCTTGGAAACAGAATGCTAGGATTTGGTTCAGGCATGCTAGCTCCTCTTCGCAGGTGGGCCTTATTGTTGGCATCATTCCAATCATTGTTACTTAGCGCCTATGGAGGAGGAGGTGTCTTACTCGGATGGAAGCTATGCTAGAAACTCATAAAACTGTTGTTCATTCTATTTGTGTGTGGTTAGGATCTCTTTGTCAGTGGCTAAGCCAATCAATAGCCTATCCGGCAGGGATGCAATGATCCTTGAGGCCCTACGGATAGATCTGGTGGTTCGAAAGTTCCATGTTGCAAAGTGGTTAGGTGGCTTAAGCTGCCATTGAGGTGGTACAAATTGAACACGGATGGCAGTAGTATTGGTAATCCAGGTTCCTGTGGCATTGGCGGGGTTATTCGTAATGATTCTGGTGGTCACTTCCAGGCTTACGCCTCTCATATTGGTTTCGGTTCTAATAATAAATCGGAACTCATGGCACTCCTTCAAGGTTTCAGAATTTGCAAATCCCTAAACATCTCTAATGTGATTGTTGAAATGGATTCTATGGTGGTTATCTCTTAGTGGCTCAGAGGGCGATGTGCTGTGTGGTACCTAGAGGATTTTTTGGAGGAAATTGTTGATTTATCCCGCACAATTCATTGCCATTTTCAGCATGTTTTTCATGAAGGTAATAGGGCGGCAGATTGGTTAGCCAAGAAAGGGGCTTCTGGTGCTGATTTGATTTATTCTAATAATTGCAATATGCCTCGGATTCTTAGAGGTCTGATTCGTTTGGATTTTTTAGGCCTTCCCTCTTTACGATGTTAGGTCTGGTCTCTTTGTGGTCTTTTTTCCTTTTCATCCATAGGCTTGTCATAGTTGGTTTTTTCTAGTTTGCGGTTTCTTCGGATTACCCATGGACCTTGATTTGTTACCATAGTATTCATCTGCCACAAGTGAGGGCTCTTATTAATAAAGATGGGAAGGGGTCACTATTGGACATGTGAGCTTCCGCTCTTTAAAAAAAAAATTGAATTAAGCGGTTATTAGATAATATCTTAGATAAGTCATCTGAGTGTGTATCCGAAGTTCAAGAAGTCTAGAATTATCCAGTTGAATGAAAACTATATCTGATGAGAAGACTCAGCACCAGGTGTCAACAGACGCGTCAACAGAATCGTTCCCAACAAATTCATCCAGTCAGCAAATTCCTACTGCACCAGAAATTTCTAACAGACTCAGTTCGCTAGCAGAGTCCTACTATAGATCAAATACTGGGCATATTATTTAATTGATGATTTTGGCTGAGGGTTGTATCTTTTTTTTTTTATCAGTTAATTTTGAGAGAGTTTGGAGATCTAAGAGAGATCCAAGAGCTTGAGTATAAGAAAATTCTTGTGAAGAATTTTCTAGTATTTTTCTATTTCTCTCTTTGAGTGCGTGCTTACTCCATGTCGGAATTGAAGTGATAAAGTTCAACCACTAGACTTTCAGGAGAAAAGCTAATATTTGAAGATCATCAGAGGTTCTAGTTGCTACTGCGGTAGAAAACAAATGAGTCATTTGTCTGATCAAGTAAGAGTATCAATTGACAAAAGTTTTCTAATTGAATTTTACTTGTAATTGATTTTCAAATAATAAAATTGATTTTTCTGGGTTTAGCTGCCCCGTAGGGTTTTACCTTTAAAGAGTTCTTTAAAGGGTTTCCCTTCGTTACCAAAATTGGTGTTACGCATTTTGTTTATTTTATATATTTGGCTATTTATCAAAGTATTTCATAATTGATGACTAACCAATTTATTGAGTGAATTGGTAGATATTTCTGTTGCGTTACAGGGGTACTTGCGTAATTTCAATTTCCTTTAACATTTGAATTTTTTAACAGTCGATTGATGACTATGTTTTCTAATTGGTGATTCACAAACACACACACACACACACACACACTTCTCAACTTTCATAGCTAGCGGATCATACGAGGAATCTTGTACATGTTCCAGTTGGTAAAAGTTAAAGCCGTATTGTATCGATAATTCACTTTGTGCAAATCATGTATATTGGGCTATTGGAACCATAGGTGTATCACTACTGGTGGTCCTTTCATCTCTACTAGTTATGATTATGATACTCCTCTTGATAAATATGGTAATACACAATGGAATTTGAACCACATAAATCGTTAATAACTATTCCATTTGTGTAATTTGATAGATCTATTACAACTTGCATGTTTCGTAATTATTTCCATTCATATTATGCAAATATATTTTACTGTCTAGTTTGTTTTCTATTTAATACTTTTATTAGTTTTCAAACGGATACCAAGTGTCATCTGCCAAATCATGGAAAAATGGGTGCTGCTATCGCTTTACCATATTTTGTGCTATGTTTGTGTTGGCAATATCATAATTATCTGAATGGCATTTGAATAGGTGAAACAATGGGTTTGGCATTTTTATGGCTCGCTAAAAGGCTTGTCTTGTTGAGTTTAATATCAAGCTTCATAGTTCATTGGGTTGAATGGTATATTATCGGTTTATCGAGTACAATAGGTAAGAGTTTCCAAACATTATTTATAGTATATTATTGGTTTATAGTATTTTTGTATCTTGTTTTCTATTGTTTCCATTTTGGAACATGGTTGCATCTGCTTTGTTCATCATTTTTCACTCCATAATGGATTTTTCATAACTAATTTTCTGTTAGCACACGGTTTCTCAAAAGTATGGAGGATGAGTCTAAATATTCTTTTCTTGAAGTTGTGTCTTTTGGATGTTTGGAGGAACTTAATTGTTGAGTTTTTAAAAATTTTGCAAGAACTTACACTTATATTAGGAGAGAATAGAAAAAAGTTAAAGGAGATTGAGTTAGTGATCATGCGAACAAGACTAGAGATCATGCGATCAACTCGGTGGATTTGAATGTCTCAGATTGACTACTTTAGCATTAGCTGTATGATCATCAAAAGCAGCAATATTGTCAACCCTTGCATGAATAATAGAATCATTTGAATGAATAGATTTTATTTCTTTGTGTCTGTTTAACATAAAATTTTATAGCTTTGTTATTAACTTAATAATATTGGGACAATGAAATTTTTATTTCTATAGAAGTGATATAAATATTGTCTAAAAAAACCATTGTTATTGCTCAAACATGCATTAGGGACAAAAACATTTCATCCCAAAAAATCCATTCAAATGGAATTGTTGGCGTTTGAACAACTATTAAGGACGAAAAAGATTGTGTCCCGAAAAAAACAGTTCGAATGGAGTTGTTGGCGTTCAAAAGACTATTAGGGACAAAAACAATTCGTCCCAAAAGGACAGTTCGAATGGAATTGTTGGCGTTCAAACAACTATTAGGAATGAAAAAAAAAATCATCTAAAAAAAAAAAACCCTTCAAATGGAGCTTTTAACTTTCGAACGACTATTAGGGACAAGAACAAATTCATCCCAAAAAAACCTGTTCGAACACTTTCAAACGATTTTGACAAACTTTATCCCAAAAAATATTTTTTTAGATGAAATTTCATCCTAAAAGACCTTTTAGGACAGATCTATTGGGATGAACTAGGGAGGAAGTTTTTTTGTCTCAAAATTAATACTTTTAGAGATGAAATGGAAACTTTTTAGAACAAAAAAATTCGTCTCTAAAAAGTAATTAGTGACGTGTCCTTATTGCATGAGCTTTCTTATTAACTTCAGCGATGAGAGTTACATCGTTGGGGTCCTTCTCTGTGGAGTAAGACAGGTTTCTCTGTTTCCATAGAGAATAATGTCTCTCAGACTTTGTCTATGGAGTGCATGCAGCATGGCTGAGGAAGATCTTTCTACATTTTGGGAAGGGTTGAAACTGACTGAGGAAGAAGAAGACGTTATTCTGTTAATGGACCAATCCCTTGAAGAGGTTGATACAAGAGGGAAGAATTGTCTCGTGACTATGATTATCACATAAAAAAACTTCAACAAAGAGGTATTTAGATCAACGATGCCACAAGTCTGGAAATTGGAAGGGTGGATTCACTTTACTGACGCTAGTGACAATAAGTTTATTATGGAGTTTCAAAAAGTTGCAGACAAAGAAAGGGTTCTACAAGGAAGACCTTGGACCTTTAACAGATCCTTGATAGCCCTTCAAGAGATTGATGGCAGCCTCCCCCCAAGCACTGTCATTTTCTCCCATGAACCATTTTTGGTGCAACTCCATAATGTTCCTTTGGCAGGCATGAACAAAAAGTGGAGAATTGATTGCTTTTATCATAGGGAAAGTTCTAAATGTCGAAGTAGATCAAGAAGGGATGGGGCAAGTGCCTCAGAGTGAAGGTGGAAGTTGATGTTATTAAGCCTCTGGCTCTTGGTAGATGGTTCAAAAAGGGGAATAAACAGACTTGGATTGCTTTCAAATAATAGAGGCTACAAAATTTTTGCTTTAAGTGCAGTGTCCTAAAGCACAAGGGAGAGGATGTCCCTTACAGAAACAAGGTGATGATTCCTCAGTTCTGTTTGGGCCTTGGTTGCAGGCAGCTCCAACCAGAATCAGTTTGAATGAGTCCAAGAAGTATGGTGGCAGATCGGAATCAAAGCAGCCAGAGTTCACACATCAGCACCATGCCATGGCGAGGGAGGGTGGTGAGAACAAAAAAGGAAAGTCAGATACTGAGGACATTTTTTAGGCACAATCACTAGAAAAAATAATGGACTTGGAACTAGAAGATCATGCTATTAATTTTGGTATCTCTAAGATTACCAAATGCAAGGTTGGTAGTCAACTTATCCCCATGAATGGCAACGAGTCCAATAGAGAAGTAGGTTCCAAAGAAAGCCTCTCGACTCAAAAGGTAAGTTAGGTGCCAGCTCGACTGATATCTCCAAAGGAAATCTCCACTCTTGGAGGTGAACTACCAGGCATTGAGATGGATTATGAGGATGATACTGCTGCTGTGGATAGTGGAGGGGACCACCTGGTAGGGTCAAAAGAGAACTTTGATATTAGTGGTGCTGTCTCTAACAGCTTTTTGTTTAATTCAAAGAAAGTACTCCCTAAGAAGAAGTCTTGCTGGGAAAGGAGGGCCCAAGAGGTATCTCACAAAAGGCCTATTGAGCACCTTGTTGAAAGTGATGGGACTAAAAGGAGGGACTCTAGCACATCTCCGAAAGGACCTTTACTACCCCACTGTACTAAAAAACCAAAGATTTAAATCAGCTTTAATGAATGCAATACAAACATTTCTAAGGTGGAGGCTGCTTTGCAGCCCCACCAACAGCAGCCTTATGAAAAGTATTTAGGCTTGCCAGCTTTGGTTGGTAGGTCTAGATCAAAAGGATTCAAGAATATACTTGATAAGGTGCGAGGCAGAATTAGCAATTGAAAAATGAAATACCTGTCCCAAGCTGGAAAAGAGATTCTCATCAAGGCTGTTATCCAAGTCATCCCAACATACAGCATGGGAGTATTCAAGATTTCCAAAAATATTTTAATGAAGCTCAATAAATTAATGCAGCAATATTGGTAGGGTTGGAAAGCTAAAGAAAAGAGGATTCATTGGTGTTCTTGGGGAAAGATAAGACAAGTTAAAGCAAGTGGTGGGCTTGGGTTCAAAGATCTTGAGCAGTTTAATCTAGCTATGCTAGCCAAGCAAGGATGGAGACTGATTCAGAACCCTTCTTCTCTAGCTGCAAAGGTCCTCTCAACAAAGGCTGGTCTTAACAGAAACCCTTCTCTCATTTGGAGAAGTATTATGGCTGCTAGGCCTTTACTTGAGAAGGGTTTATTTTGGCGTATTGGGAATTGTTGTAGTTCTAAAATATGGCATGAAAAATGGCTATTGGGAATGGCTGCAGTACTAAAATATGGCATGACAGGTGGCTGCCATGTCCAACATCCTTTAAAGTTCAAAGTCCAATGAAAAATCTTGAACCAGAGGCAACTGTGGATGCTTTTATTGATCCAATTACAAGTTCATGGAGGATGGAGCTAATAAATGAAACTTTCTCCGAAAAAGAAGCTGCCACTATTAGTCAAATTCCTATTAGTCTTCGCAACAGTTCTGATAGGATTTCTTGGAGGTGTACAACAAATGTCATCTTCCTTGTGACAAGTGCTTACCACTTGCAACTCAAGATCTAACAAAGGGCTCAGGGAAAACCCTCTAACCTTGCTGGGCAGAAGGAAAGATGGAATAGATTTTGGATTTCGCCATTCCTAATGCTGAGAAGCTTTTCTTTTTGAAAGCTTGTAATAATGGACTACCTACAAATGCTAATTTGCTTAAAAAGAAGGTTGTAGCAGACTCTAGCTACCCTATTTGTTTTCAGCATGAAGAAAGTGTTGAACATGCTTTATGGGAATGTGAATCTGTGAGAGATGTATGGACCCAATGTTCTATCCAACTGCATAAGAGAAGCATCAGGCAACAGACTTTTAAAGAGCTTATGATCAAAATGTTTGACGAATTGGATGAAAAGGTATTGGTAGAGACGGTTGTGGTGGCTTAGAGTATTTGGAAGAGAAGAAATGAGGTTGTCTTTCAGCATGAATTCATTAGTCCTAACTCTCTACTAAAACAGACCACACAAAAATTGGAGGAATTAAGGTTGTTGCACCATAAGAGCCCTGATATCCCATCGACAGACTTTGCAACTTTGGTCTGGTGGGAAGCTCCCCCCAACAATTATTATAAGATCAATTGGGATGCTACAGTGGACAAACAACAGTGTGAAATTGGCATAGGCACTGTCATCCAAGATTGGGAGGGTAAGTTAATTGCCACAATAAGAATGAAAAGATCACTCTTTCCTGACTCTTACTTGGCAGAAGCATATGCTGCTCTTTAGTTTGCAATACTGGCATCAAATATTGGCTTAAAAAAGATAGTGCTTGAAGGTGATGCTTTTAAGGTTGTGAATGATATTAAGGGGAAAGGAGATAATTGGGGCCAAACTAGTTTGATCATCACAGACATGAAGAAGATTCTGAGCAGGTTTGAGTATTGGTTTGTACAACACACTAAGAGGGTTACTAATATGATAGCACATTGTGTTGCTACGAAAGCTCTTGAGATTGATGATGTTCTTATTGAGCTACAGGAAATTCTTGATTGTATTGCTACTCTGATATAGAGTTTGATTGAATAAAGGTATAACTTCCTTTCAAAAAAAAAAAACTTCAATGACATCATGTGCTTTATTTGCATTTCAGTTTCAGTTTTCTCTTGTGTGTACTGTGCAAAATAAGTACCAAACCACACAATTGACCAAAGAGATTGACAAGTACTAATTAAATTGAAATAGTTATGTTTTTATTTAGTAGGCCAAGCCTAAAAGAAGAAACATGGATAGAAATCAAAAGCAACTTCTATAATATTGATGAACATTATTACGGAGGACCGGCATGAATTGACATCTTCATGCTACAAGAAATCAGGTCTTTTCCAGCGCTCAAAATTGTCGCAAATACTCCCAATAATCGCTGCATTTGATCATTTCTGGCAATTTTTAAATCGCTGCATGTTCGATGCAATAAAAGCTTCACTTTTGATCAATTTCAACGATAAGACAAAATCATCACAAAAATCTACTATTTTCGACGAATTTTGTCTATCGCAATTGCTCCAAAATCAACGAAAAAGACATTTTCATCTCCCATTAAATCATTGAGAAAAGTCAATTGCAGCGATATATCGTTGCAAAAGGTTACTAAATCGTCAAAAATGACTCGTTATTTTTTCCAACAATTTTCTATTATCGTCGCCATTATGCATTTTCAGTGGTTAATTGTCGTCGAAAAAGATTATTTGTGACGATATTTGACCGCCGCAAATAAGTTTAATCATTGAAGAAAATTATTGTGGCGAATTTTACTCGCCGGAAAAGGTTTTTCAGAAAATTAAAAAAAAAATGTACAAAAATAAAATACATAAAAAAAATATAATACACATCCAAATTATATGTTCTTACTCAAAAAACATATTGCACAAGTGGGAAGCACAAAACAGACTTACAAATGATCTAAAAACCAATAACAAATGTCATCAAGGTATGCAAATTGCACTGCTCTGATAAAATTCAACGGAACCTAATGATAAAATTCAACTCATCCTTCAAACCATTATGACAAAATTCAACAACCATTATTCTCACCTCTTCAAACTTCTCAAAGTTCTAAGTATCTAACTCATCCTTGACATCAGGAATAAAAGCTGCTTCCATCTAATATAATCGGTCCCATTGTGATCCTTTAAACCATGAGTGTGCCTAATATGAGTAGACACATCTCAGTTGGATAGCATTAATACTTTGGACTGCTTCTATTCGATCACCTTCAAAGGGAGTTTATATACAATCACATCAGCATCCACTATTCCCTCAATTAGGCCCAGATCAAACCACTGGAAGTATATAATCAATATTCCAACATGTCAACTCCATGCATCAGTACTATACAACAACCAGCAATTAAATGCATGATGCATTTTGCTGAAGATGCATGTAACTTTTCATGAACACTCATTACAAGCAGTTGATCCTTACTGATATATTGCAATAATTAACAAAACAAAATACATACCCCTTTTGTTCTGTTATCCAAGGCTGCAGCAAATGAATGTGTCAACACCTTGAAAACAATAGCATTTATTAATATAAAATATTTGGTATAAGATAGTATATATTAATTCCAATCTTTGAAATATTATTAAATATATAAAAGATTCTATTGTAAGTGAAATAACTAAAATATTTTACATTTTTAACTGTGTGGATAGTTTTATAAATTTCATTAAAACTTTAAGCATTTAAGTCATTGTAAATGAGAAAAAATATTAAAACACTTCATGTTTTCAACTACACTGATAAATTTCAAATGAAATAGATCAAAAGATTGTAGTAAATAATACTTACTAACTTTGGCATCAAAGATTCCCTGGCCCCAAGGCTGCCCTCTCCTAATTGCATTCTCCATCGTCTTTTACGGGCCCATTTCGGAAGACCTGAGTTGTCGAAACTTAGCCCAAATGTGTGTGAAACACGACATTAACAATGAGTGTGATGATATTTTCTAATGGTGATATGGTACAAGGAATCTCAATCCAAATAGCCAATACCTATTCTTTTAGATTTACCTTAGTAACTCAAGTTTTATCTGAAGAGGTCGTTGTCTCGTCCTGATCATGACACAATATTGGTGAGATGTGAGGCATAAATCCTATAACACGTACACAAAAAAATAAGTCTTGATAACACCTTCTCTATATACATGGTTTCATAACTCACACACAAAAGTCATCTTTGCACATCTACTTTCCCTTTTACTGCTAGATTACCACTTATTAGGTTCTATTCATCACTTATGGACTGCTTTTCGGCCTTAAGTGTTATTTATAACATTTTTAGGAATCATCTCCATGCATTTATGAGACAGTAATGGTTTTTTTTTTTAATATGTAAAATTGACCTATCACTTTATGAACTAGGCCCAAAAGTCTCTTCTGATTTATTTGTTATAGACTTGCAACAAAAACTAAATGAAGAAAGAAATTAGTAAGGAGCTAATAAATACAATGCCAATGCCAAGTAGAATTGATCTTTTCATGATACATATTAAAACAGAGTGCTATGGGAAATACGCAACATCTACCATGCCCATTCATAATAGACTATGAGCGGCCCATCAAAGAAGCCTATGGGTCAACGTGGCCACCCGGCCCTACCCCAGCAGAGTACGGTCCAGGGGAAAATGTACCAATAAGATGGACTAGTGCTTCCCTGCTAACTCAATTGGTAAGACAGGTCGAAACTGCCACCACATGTCTCGTGCACAGAAAGGGTGACAACATTAAATGCACTGAAATGCCTTCTCAAGAGACATGCATGTGCAGGCTATAAGGGTAAAGACTCAAAGGAGATCACCGAATTGAATGCGGTAATGAGCCCCCTTAGTATAAGCGTTGATGTTAGGCCACCAAAAGGAAGAAAAGGCCACGACAACACCATCGACGATATATAGAGAAGGAAAAGTGAGCCCGTGGGTATGAGTCTTCTTCTCTCCCTTTAGACACACTCACACATATATACAATCTGAAGAATATCAACTGACTTAGGTATCGGAGGCTTCCCCTTAGGGCCATTAAAGCTCGCTTTGTTTGTAGGTAGCATGGAGGTAGCAAACATATCAACATTGGCATCAACAATTGGCATCATTTGTGGGATCTTGAGATCGTCACATTATGCCTACTACCACATGCTCCCAGTTAGCTTGTGATTAAGAAACAGCTACGACCAAAGAGCCGTCCAACATCAAGGTGGAGAGGAGTTTCAAGGAAATGGAAGAAATGTTAGGGAGGATCATGTCAAAAATGGAAGCCTTACAGAAAGAAAACAAAGCTCTATGGTGAAGGGACATGGGAATCAATCACCCACACCACATAAAAATGCCGTCGATTAAGTCTCACGCCGCAAAACCCTACTTATTGCCGTGGAATATAGCCACCGCAAATAAGGTCGTAGCTATAGGAGGCGTTAATTGCGACAATTTCCATAACTGTCAAGGTAATACACAATTGTGGTGCTTTTGCCTCGCCATAACAAAACTATTTATTTTTTACGTGCAATTAATCGTCGCTAGAACATCAGTTACGGCCAAATATTTATTGCGACGGAAGGGATGCTCCCCAGCATATGAGTTTGTGTATTGCGGCGGATTACAGATCAACGTAATAAATATATTGCAGCAATGACTTTTCTGTGCGTAACAAACTTTTGACTAGATGTTTATTGCAGCGGCAATAATTCGCTGTAATAACCATTATATATATAAACTTTAATCGACGGCTTCTCTCTACCCACGTATTTTGAGGCGAAGGACGTTTCCTTCCCCTTTCGTGATTCCTGAACCTAGTTCGAAATGGGTTCCGCTCCTCCTGCCACCGTGAGGCTGCTACTGCGTCGTCGCCTAAATAGCTTGCAAAAATCCCGAAGTCTCTAATATGATCTGAGATCATCTTCATCTTCATCGATCTTCACACACACACACACACTCACTCACTCACTCTCTCTCTCTCTCTCTCTCTCTCTCTCTCTCTCTCTATAACTCTGACTCCAATCTGTTTGTCTCCCCCTAGGCTACACCCTACCATTTAACTACAGCCCCACCGGTGCCACCATACCAGAAGGAAGTTGTGGATCACCGTCACCATCGTACCGCATGGTAAGATCTATCCTTTTAGTATAAGCTATTGCCTTCAATTTGAATGTGTTTGTACACAGATCTATCAAGCAAATTCATTTCTTCCAGATCAGTTGTTGTGCAATATATATGTACCCACGCCGTTCAAACATGCCAATTTCATGTGAAGCAATTGATCACTCAATTTCTAGATTACTGTAGATGATGTTGTAGCCAGATTTTGGTTGAGGCATATTGATTGTATCATAGATCCATACTCCTGCCACAGAAGCTTATCAATGTTAAATACTATATCCCAACTGTCATTAAACGCATGCTATGATTTGAGTGATTGTGAATGCCACCAATGATGTTATGAACCTTTTTTTATATAAGTGATGCTATGAACCTATTTGGCAACGTAGCGTTTTACATCTAGGACACCAGCATTTCATTCCTTGTAGTCATTTTAGTTCTGAAGTTATTTATTTTCATTTGCTACTTGTCATTTTATTATTGGGTTGGTAGTCATCCCTACGTTGATATGAGGGGAGTGGGGGAATTCATTTTGGTTTTCTAAACATTTGCTTGAAGCTGGAATTATTGGAGGAATTGGGTGCCTCGAACTTGGATTGGCATGGATTCTATTATCTGTGTTATTCTTCCTAGACCCCGAATACCCTCTGTAATAGTCTTAGTGAATGAACAAAATGAATATTTCCTACATTATCATCCAATCATTTGCTTATACATGTTACACTAGTCTGCTTATACACATTACACTACATATCAGATTATCTTTGAGTATTGTCATCAAATACATTCTGTGCATTTCTTGTATTTCTATTTCCATCGTGTGCTTCCATTTCCTTTAACTAGATTACATACCAAAGCAGATTGTGCTATCAACTACTGTTTCTTGTGTTCTTAGTTTCCAATTTGTGTTCTTCATCTATTCCTCAATTGGAACCATAACAGAGGGTATCTAGAGTCGTCGATCCATGCTAGGATTTTAGTGATTGTGAATGCCACCGATGAATTATAAATTTCCAGATTTATCAACAAAAATTTACCCTAGAAACATAGGAGAACAGGTTAGTCAGCTAATTAATGTGGTCATCATCTTATTTGTATACGGTGAACTAATTCTATGTAAATAATTAAGAATATTCTTAATTATTTCTTTGGCTAGTAGGTTCTTAAAATTTGTTTCCCTACTTTAACTTACATAATCTTGACTGTGTTTGGTCAATATTGGGTGTCAACACATCTAGAGTTTTAACACCTTTCATACATATATGTGTGGATAAATTAAATTTATTTGATCAGACTATCAAATTTTATAGCAACTTGGAGTAGTTTTCTCATGGGGTTTGACCCTTTATTTTCCTTATTCTAGTATTGTTTAAATTAATTTATCATTTTTAGCAAAGTAGCTTAACTTGAGTCATTGTTCTGGTTAAGGTTTCATTCATTTCCCCAGTCGATTGAGGTTGAAATGGATAGGACCTGGATGCAAGTGCCAAACAGATTTACGTTACGTGAATACTTAGAAGGAATTAATAATCTCCTCGTAATGGCAAAATCCAATGCTCTTGGAAGTACTACCTTCAAGTGTTCATGTCGGAGATGCCGTAATAACAATTTCCCACCAATCAATGAAGTCGAAGATCATTTATTCACAATAGGTATTGACCCAAGTTATACACATTGGATATTTCATGGGAAGGGTGAAAGTTGGAGTGTGAATTCATCAGACGGTGATGACGATACATTTAATGACTCATAATTTTGTTGATGATATGGATGACATGTTAGAGGACGCGTGGGCTGCATTATTCATTGACCATCCATTTGGGGAACATGGTACCACTTCACAACCCACCATGAGTGATTGGCAATTAAAAACATTTGAGCAATTGTTCTAGGATACGAGACGTCCACTTTATCCAAGTTGTGAGAAGTTTTTTAAGCTCTTTTATAGTTAAGCTACTTCATATCAAAACTATTGGTGGGTGGACTATCAAGTCATTTAACATGGTTTTACAATTGTTAAAGTTAGCTTTTCCAGATATTGAGATACCAAACTCATATCACGAGACCCAACATTTAGAGCATGGTTTGGGTTTTAGTTATGTGAAGATAGACGCCCGTCCAAATGACTGCATTTTATTTTGGAAACATGATGCAGACAAAGAAGTTTGTCCTAGATTTGAGGAGCCAAGGTGGGTGGCGACGAGAGGGAAAAAGGGAAAGATTCCCCAAAAGGTTTTGCGATACTTTCCTCTGAGGCCGAGGTTACAAACACTATTTATGTCGAAGAATATAGCAATGTCCATCAAATGGCATAGAGAACAATGAGTCGATGACCATAGTACCTTAAGGCATCCTGCTGATTCAAAGATGCGGAGACAATTTGGTAAAGACCATAGTTGGTTTGCCCAATATGCTCGCAATGTCAGACTGAGACTAGTAAGTGATGGGTTCAACCCATTCAATAATATGAGCAAACCTTATAGCATATGGCCAGTGATACTCGTTCCATACAACTTTCCCCCTTGGTTATGCATAAAAGAACTGTACTTAATATTATCCTTACTTATTCCTGGTCCGAAAGCATCAGGAAACGACATCGATGTGTATTTGCAACCTCTAGTCAATGAATTAAAAGAGTTATAGGAGGATGGTGTGCAAACCTATGATGCTTCAAAGTCTAAACACTTTCACTTACATGCTGCACTACTGTGAACTATTAATGATTTTCCTGCATATCCCAACATTTCTGGGTGGAGCACAAAGGGAAAGATGGCTTGTCCGTTATGCAACAAGGATACTGGTTCAATGTGGTTGAAACATGGGAGGAAACTTTATTACATGGGTCGTTGTTGTTTCTTGCCATCAGGTCACCCTTGGAGGAAAAAAAAAAGCTCCTTTCAATGGAAAGGAGGATTATCGGGTGGCTCCTCCTGACCTCATGCCTTCCTCTGTCCTCCAGCAACTACTGCGTGTAGGTGATGTAGAATTTAGCAAAGGTTCTCGAAAGAGAAAACGAAGACTAGATGAATTGAATTGGACTAAACAGAGTATATTCTTCGAATTACCCTACTGGTCAACATTGCCTCTATGACACAATCTTGATGTCATGCACATTGAAAAAAACATATGCGACAATGTCTTGGGAACGTTGATGGATATTGAAGGAAAAAATAAAGACACTGTCAATGCACGTAAGGACTTGGAAGAACTTGGGTTAAGAAAGGAATTACATCTACAGCCTTCAGCTAGTGGGTACTCCATGTTGCTTGGCTCTTATACGCATTTAGATCAAAGAAGACGTTTCTATGAATGGCTTGCAACTGTAAAATTTCCACATGGCTTTGCCTCAAATATTTTTAGATGTATTTCAGTTGGTGATGGAAAGATATCAGGAATGAAAAGTCATGACTGACACGTTTTCATGCAAAGACTACTTCCAGTTGCAATTGGTGGATTTTTCCAACCTGATATACGACTTGCATTGACCAAGTTAAGTTCCTTCTTCAAGGCTTTGTGCGCACAAACATTGACATTGGAAGTTTTAAAGCAACTACAATATGACATTGCAGTCATCTTTTGCAAGCTTGAGATGATTTTCCCGCCTGGCTTCTTTGATCTAATGGTACACCTCGCCATTCATTTTTCTCATGAGGCTTTTCTTGGGGGCCAGTTCAATATAGGTGGATATATCCGAGCGATATTTGGTAAAATTCAAGTAGTATGTCAGAAATAAGGCTAGGCCGGAATGATCAATTGTTGAAGCTTATGTTCACGTTGAATGCTTGACCTTCTGCTCTTTGTATATCCATGATGTGGAGACTATATACAATCGGGAGGAACGAAATAGGGATATAGATAAAGATACTGAATCTGGTGGCTTCCCTGTTTTCTCACAAAAGGTATGCCCTTTGGGCTCCCCGACTTCCTATCGTATGGAGCAGACGATACTAGCAAAGGCACGGTGGTACATGCTCAACAATTGTGCAGAAATTAGCCAGGACCTCGAGTAAGTGGGCTTCAGCTTTACTTTGCATTTACTTTGAGCAATATAGTAAAATATTGACTATGTACATAAAATATAAGTTTTGTTTTTATGGATTTCTAGTGAGCACTATACAAAGATTAAAGAAATTTCCCCAGATAATGTAGATCGTAGACATCAAAATGAATTCCCCAACTTGGTTTTGCACACGGGTAGGTTTCACTGACTATTTTAAGTTCACTTATAATTTTAAACTTGTGACTATGCTACATGGGTTGGCGTCATGTATATTTGTTTAGATGTGACTGGTTTGACGTTGGTGATACAAGGAGAGGAATACATGTTTGGGATCACATAACTAGTGTCAACACATCCCGCAAATGGTATAGAGACGAGCCATTCGCCCTTGCCTGTCAAGCAGGCCAAATGTTTTATATTAAAGACAACAGTAAACGTGGTAATTGGTATGTCATCCAAAGGGTAAGCAATAGGAACATTTATGACATTCCAACTAAACCACTAGTCAATGACGATGAGGAGCAGAATCTGGATGATGTCGCTTTCCAAGAGAACGAGCCCTCATATGTAGAAGTAGAACCTGATTATGATGATAGTGGTGTGCGGAATCCCTTGCATAGGTCCAACGTAGAACCAATCCATGTCACTGCTAAAACAACATTCGAAGATGCAACAACAAATCTTGATGATGAAGCTTTTATTGATGACAACAAAGATGAAGATGACGATGCCGAGACTTGTTGCAGCGAAGAAGTTGAATCTAACAGCGAGACTTTGTCTGATGATAAAGGTGTGCATTAATACATCCAATTAATATTTAATAGCAACATTTTACTAGCAAAGTTTGTGAATACATGTCCTGAACCTAGTAATTCCATGCTCTAACTAAATATTGAAACTGATATTTATTCTACATGATGATGAAGACTGGTATCTCTCTTCACTACTCCATGTGTAAGTAACATTACATATAATAACTGATGTATGGGAAGTATTCTAATTTCTTGTTGTATGGAATTGATACTTGCTCATTATTACAAGCTTTAATTTACTTTCCATTACATAAAAACATATCTCTTACATGATAAAGCAGAAAATTTGCATTAGTACCCAGTTGCCTAGTGTTTATATGGGTGATGTTTGCACTTCTTGGTTACCTTACAAGAGATGACTGCTATTTCTGAAGTTCAAGCAGATTTATGTATTTCTACCATTCTAAACCCGAAAATTGAATAGAATTTCTTAAAAAGATTAATCCTAAATCTCTAAGGCAGCATTTTATTGTAGTTATTTCTGATGTTATGTTTCCAAATTGACTTGTAATTTCTTTCAATTTTCTGTAATGATAGATGGGAGGTAATTATAGTTAGTCATTCATACACTATCTTGCACAAGTCAACCATTAGGAAATGGCTAATGCCACATGCATTCGGAATTCACAAGGAGATTGTTGTTTGTGAATTCCGAATGCTGAAGCTATCATAAGTCAAGAGATGGCTTCCATGTTGTCACTCTATTTTCATAGCATCTATAGCACATTAGCAGCCTTTCTACTAGTAAATATATTAGTTGGGGTGAAATATTAAGCCAATCAAACCATTGTCAAAATGCAGGTCTAATAATGCTTCAAGATGAAAAATAAGGCCTCATCTGAGACGCCTACCCAGAAACAGGACATCCAATGTATATGGATACAACAAAGGAAGTATGCTTGCAGATGTTTACAAGATTGCTGAAGCAGAAAAACAAATTTGGTGTAGCAGTTGAAGCAATTAAGGAGGCAGAGAGAATTTCTGATATGGCCGAAGACACGGATTCACTTGTACAGTTGGCAAAAGATATTTTTGACAAATGTATATTTTTGAGAAATGTTTATGTCTTAGGAATATGATTCCACTCTATGAAATTAAACGAATGACACCTCTGATAATTAGAATTTGAGCAACTTAAGTTTAGTTTATTTCATCCACATTTACTCCTGGTGTAGTCGAACTAGTTTGTTTTATTGGTTGTGAAATAATGACATTGTATCTTAGCTTGGTTTCTTCTCCTTTACGCTTTTAATAAAGTCGATCTATTGGTCAAGAAAATGATGATATTAGATCTCTCCAAACTAGGGAGATTGATGGTTGAAATTTTAATGCGTTGTCTAAAGTTTGGATGGATTTTACAGGTGCTTGATATTATTCATGTTTATATTCTATTTTTCCTCAATTTCTTAGAAAGGAAGTTTGTGTCACAGAGCAGCAGACGACTTTGTGGTTTGGTTCAGAAGTTGTAGATGAACAATATCTATTTTGAAACAGAGGGAATGAAAAACTTTTGTTGAACATTTACAAACAATATCAGCAATTACAAGAGATACAATTCTCGGGTACAACCAAAAAGAGGTGGCAAAGGTTCTTCCGATTCATTCGTTCGTACATACTTCATCCATTATATATATGGAATCTCATGTAATTTAGTAAACGATCGAACATTCTATCATTGCCAAATTGATCCACATGTGACATTTGACGAAGAATGAGCAAATATTGGCATTCTTTTCTATGAAAGAGAAATGAAAATGCATCGGGGAGTGTTTCCTATATATCCATAATATGTGGAAATATCGACTCTTATCCTGCTCCACCTTAGTTGCTAGTTGAACAAGTAAAAGGTATTGTCTTGACGAATGTAGTTGAACATGTTTACCTAGTCGAAGCCTTGGCAAAGGTCCTCTCTAGGGGTGAGCATCGGGCGGTCCGGAACGAGAAAACCGGACCAGACCGGTCAATTTGGACCAAACCAGACTTGGTCCGGTCCGGTCCGGTCCAATTTTTTTTTGACCGAATTTATTCGGTCCGATCCGCGGTCTGGAGGTTTTTCGGACCGGACCGAATGTATTTTCTATATATTTTTTATATATAATTAATTATCTATATAATTATACTATATTATAATTAAGTATAGACTATAGTTATATTTATACAATTATACTTATACTAAAATTACTAATATATAACTATACTATATTACTAATAGTCTAATACTTTATATTAATACTATTATATATTTATATAGTTATACTAATGGTTATATTAGTTGTTATATTAGTTTAGTTATACTATATTATAGTGATTTAGTATAGGTATAACTATATTATATATTAGTATAAGTTATAATGATTTAGTATAGTTATAAGTATACACTATAGTTATACTTATACAATTATACTTATACTAATATTACTAATATATAGCTATGGCCTATACTATATTACTAATAGCCTAATACTTTATACTAATACTATTATATAGTTATACTAATAGTTATATTAGTTGTTATATTAGTTGTACTCTATTATAGTGATTTATTATAACTATATTATATATTAGTAGAAGTTATAATGATTTCGTAATAATAGTATTAGTAATAATTTATATCAATGTATTATTATATGATATGTAGTATTAGTATCACTATATCATTATAATATATATATACATTATACACACACTATAAGTCTATATGTAGTAATAACAGTAATACTATAGTCTATAATAGTATAATATATAGTATTAGTATATATTAATATATCATAAGAGTTATAGGATTAGAGCATAATGTATGTATAATAGTATAGTATTAATATCACTATAAGTTATAACTATATATACCTAATAGGCTTATAGGCTAATACAATGATTTATTAATCATATTACAAATTTATTAATCATAGAATCATAAATTATAATATTTATAATACATTGGATTTGAGTCATTTACAATGTTACATAGTAACAAATTATATAATTTTCATCTAACCTAATCCTATCACTAACTAATATATAATTATACTATATTATAATTAAGTATAGATTATAGTTATACATTTATACTTATACTAATATTACTAATATATAGCTACACTATATTACTAATAGTCTAATACTTTATACTAATACTATTATATAATTATACTAATTATGATTCATAATAACTAATCACTATAAGTCTATAACTATTTATATTTAGTATCAATGTATTAATATATTCTTTAATGTATTACTAATACTATTAAGTATTAAGAGTTAAGGGTGTTCAACCGGACCGGATTTTTTTCCGGTCCGGTCCGAAACCAGGAATCAGGGTGGATCCGGGCGGTTATCCGTCCGGATTAAACCCGGGTGGGTAAAATAAATTTCTTACCCGCCCAGATCCGGTTACGGATCAGGTTTTAAATCCGGTTTCCGTAACCGGCTACTTTTTTTTAAAACACTAGTTTTGATTTTAAACGGCGTCGTTGTTTCGTTTATGTGATTTAATCCTCACTCCTTCGATTCCTAGACTTGCATTCTCGTTTCTGTGTCTGAGTGTCTCCGAAACAATGAAACCCTAGCCGTCATTGGTTTTGCACCCCTCAAGCGCCTCTCTGCCTCTCATTTCACTCGAGTCCTCGAAGGCTCATAGCCCCTTTCTCTCAACGGAGCTGAAAAGTGAAACCCTAGCCTCTAGTCGTCATTGCGAGCGCCGAGTCTGCGAGCCCCATCTCTCTCTCTCAACTCCGAAACCTACAGTATGTTCATCTCTCTCTCTGTTTGTATAGATATTTTTATGTTGTGTTTAAAGTTAGATGCACTTTGGATTTGAGTAAGTGGGTTTGGATTTGTGTGGGCTGTTGGTTCGTTTTTGGTAAAAATGGATAAGAGAGTCATTGATCTGCTCTTGGTTCGTTTAATTTGGGTCAAAATAGTATATAGAAATCTAATGCCGGGTTTGTTTCCCTCGAATCCCTTCTGGCCTTCTCAGAAACTTCGAAGACCTTTGCGCATCTAGGTGAGAGACGTTGAGGCGACCATCCATATTCTCTCTCTCTCTAAGTTCGTAAGGTATTTTTCTTTGTTTTTGGGGATTTTTCTCAAATTTTTATCGTCTTCCTGTTAGATTCGTATGAAATTAGGGTGTTTTTTGGGTTTGTCTGGTCTATATTATTTTTTCTTTGCTCTGTAAGCTTATTTCGATACCTTATCAGTGGATTTTTTCTATTCGGTTCGTATATGAAATGAGAAAAGGCAAGTTTTAATCACTGTTTTATGTAATACTCTGTTTGTTTGGTTTATATGAAATGAAAAAGGCAAGTTGTCCTATTTGTGTTCAAGCCTTAAAAAAGTGGACAAAAGATTCTCATTGAAACGATGACACCCCTTTATTTATTTACTTATTCAAAGACAATGATTGAATCTATAGGTTCGTATTATTGAGATATGGTTGAGAGACCCATATGGATTTGTTTGTTCTAATATATCGATCTGAGGCTAGTTGTGTGCCTTAGCTTAAATGACCATCTCTCTTGTCATTGACTTATATATAGTCTCTATCCCTACCCTGGTGGGTTGGACAAGGATTTCACCCTGTTCATGAAACATTCCTTTGGTAATCAATGGGTCCCCTTAATTCTAATATATCTTTCATGACCATTGTGGCCTAACTTGAACATAGCAGTAATTTCAACATTAACCCCTTTATTTGTTTGCTGTTTTCTTTGTAAACATTCTATTGGCTTTCAGATATGGTTAAGAGACCCATGTGAGTGATTGACTTTCTTATTTCAGAGTTGTTTTGGCTTTTCCATTAATCTGAGAGTGCTCCTAGAAGAAAGATGAGACTTTTTCTTGGTGATATAGACCCAAGAACTAAAGCTGTAAGACAATAATTATTGTAGTGTCTTTGTAAGATTTTGTTTCAAGTTTTATTCTCTTGTTCTTTTTGACTTATTGTTTCTAATCATTATAGTTTTCATTTTTCTATTATAATTGTTGTTGTTGGCAGCTTATGGAGACTTGGTCCAGCAGAAAATTTCCCAAAATGGCATCACCAGATCAAGGTGAAAGAAATCAATGCTTCCCCCCAATTCCAGATTCAAGATGCGAAGACATTAGCATTTTGATCTTTGTAAATTTATGTTTTAGTTTAATTAGTTGTGATGTGTTATTAATTCTTTTGTTCTTTGTAAATTTATGTTTTAGTTAATTAGTTGTGATGTATTATTATTTATTTTGTTTTTGGTAAATTTATGTTTTGCATTGTGATGTAACAATAATATTATTTATTTTGCATTTTTATTTATTTTGTTCTTTAATTTATTTTTTTAATAAAAATCTTTTAAAAAGTGTTCAAATTATTTTTTCTTTGTTTTAAAAAAAAAAGTTCTATAAAAAAAAATTTTTAAGTTTTAAAGTCTTTCTAAAAACTTTCTAAAAAAAAAAAATTAAAACCGGATTTATCTGGTTATAATCCGGTTATAACCCGGATCCGGATTAAATCCAGATTAATCCGGGCGGATAACCGTCCGGATTTTTGCATCCGGATCCGGATCCGGCTATGGCCGGATATCCGGATCCAGTTGAACACCCCTATTAAGAATTATAGTATAAATTATAATATATGTCTAATTTATAAATTTATAATAGTATGTAAAATTAAATATTTTATGCTTATTTATAATAGTATGTTAAGTAAGTATCTTTCTCAATTATGGATGTAATATGTATAGATAATTAAATTATTTATGCTTATTGCTTCATATACAAAATGTTAAAAGTTGTATATGGCTCATTATGCATTAACATACTTTAATTTAGTAATAAAGTAATAATTAACATCATCAATAATGTAATTTTCATCTAATTTATTATCATTAACTATATAAAATATTTTTTTATTAAATTTATTACATAATCCACATTAATAAGTCACTTAGTTTAATTTAGTATTATAAATAAATTTTTTATTAATTGATTTTAAAAAAAATTTTAAAAAAGGGTTGGACCGAATGGACCGGACCGATAGCTACCAGTCCGGTCCGATCCGGTCCCCTTGGATGTTCGGTCCGGTTCAGTCCAAAAAAAATGATAGACCGCAAACATTCAGTCTATCGCCGGACCGGACCGTGTGCAGCCCTAGTCCTCTCACTGAAAACATATTAGGAATGGTTCCGTTTCACTAAATATATAGTGTACGACATCAAGTTATCTGTAGTTAGGAAATTAGTCTAAACTTCCCACAGTTCATAAACTTCAGCCAAATATATAAACCATGTATCAACTTACACCAAATCTTTATCAAGTACTTTGTCTAGGTCAAAATTCGATTAGCTTAATTATCAGCGATTTTTCATTACATGAGCATAAATATTACCTATAATATATGGTGCATATTAATATTTTTTACACCGATCTGGAAATGTAATATCCATATCTCATTAGTCTCTCCAAACTATGAATGACCAAATTATTCTCACAAGTAGGATCACATAATATTCATTGAGAAGTTTTGAACTCTATAAATCTAACAAAGCGGTGCTACTTTGCTGTTCAGAGTGCACCGCTCCATCTTATCGTTAGCTCAAATTTTTCTTTTTATTTTTTTCTAAGTTTTTATTCATATTTTTTTATCATTTTTTAAAAAATAAAAATATAAAAAAATATCAATACAGTAATAGTCACTTCCTTAACTGTTAAGTAAAGAAAAAAATTAAAATATATGAAGTGTCAAAATGAGAGGACAAATTAAGTGAACAAAGTAGCATTTTTCAATCTAATATTTTAACCTTCACTTCTAATTTTGATGCTTCATACAAATAAAGTGATTTATAATAGTCTATTTTTACAAAACTGATTCCATACTTTATTTCGGCAAAACATATATAATCCCAAAAAATGTTTTGATATATCTGCATTTCATTTGGATATATATTTCTATGTATATATATAAATATATATATGTCCACCAGTAATTAAAAAAGGCATGGTATAGCACATGAGAAAGGCATCAGGGAAGTCTATATTTACATGTGACACAAGTTTACACAGTAACACAAGTGTCTCTCAAGTATGGGATTACGTGGAATTATTCAGTAAACAACATGTGAACACAGCTGCTTGTAGATTAAAAAATCAAAATAAAAGAAAGTGATTGATGGCTGCTGCGGCTGATAGCTGTCAAGTGGACACAAATCAACTACAGAACCTACAACATCTATAATATCTTCCCGGTACAGAAGGCGGGGGAGATGGGATTCATTTAAGCGGGAGACAATATTTTCATCATATCACAGGCCAAAACAGAGGGACAAAGGGCATTCGAAGACCAGAAGTGAGGATAGAGCATTTAATCTGTTGAGAGGATATTTTTGTTGGCCAGTCCTTGGAGGAAATCCAACTGTACTGCTTCATCTCATCTTCTTCTACCCAATCTGTCCAGCCCTCCAGATAAGGAAAAACTGTACATACTCCAGAATCTGTCCAGCCTCCATCTATAATATTTTCACAATATTTTCACAGTTCATGTATTTATTTCTTTTGCCCAACATGCGTGGATTACATACTGCAGGAAAATATAATACAATGTCAAAATACAGTTCATGTATTCATATCATCTATATTATTTTCACGGTTCATGTAGTCATTTAACTTCCTTCCTAACTTGGTATTTCAACAATTTGTTTGGTTTGAATATGGTGCAACATAAATGAGTCAGTCAAATAGAGGGAGAGACTGAGGAGCTGCCAGACCAGCTCGAGGGGTGTTACCTCCAACTGAACCAACCCCACAGCCAGGACCAGCAGGTTGGACTCTAAAGGACAAAGCTGCCATGGACTCTGATGACTCCACTCAACCTCCAGATGATGTACATGCATCGGTTTTTCCATCCAATACTCCTGCAGACAGTAATCCAACTGTCGAGGGTAAGTATAAATTTGGTTTCACTTCTTTATAGTGGTATTTCTTAAACTATTCATTGGGTGTCAATCTGCTACATGTAGTAGAAACACAATTTCTGAAAGTTTGTGTTTATGGTATAGTACCAGTAGGTAGCAAACGTGGTAGGGGTGTAGCAAAAGGGACAGAGTTTGAAAGGATGCGTAAGTACGGCAAGATACCACTTGAGATCAAAGATGGGAAGATAGGTCCATTATGCAACAACAGAATAGTATACACGATGAGAGTCACGTGGATCTTGAAGCACTATGCAAAAATGAGTCATGTTAGATGGAGTGTTGTCGATGAGAGGGAAAAAGATGAGCTTATGCAGCGTGTTCGAGTATGGCTTTCATTTAAAATGCTTTGAATTGTATGCAGTGTTGAGCAATGAATTAGGTTTCAATTTTTGTATTGTTTGTTGGTAGAGAAATAACATCTGGTTATACACATAAATAATGCTTTATTCTCAATGTTTATCTGTGTAAAACCTATGCTGCAATAAAAAAAATTAAAAAAAAAAACAAAAAACAAAAAGAACCTTGGTATACATCCAAACCTGATTCAAAGATTGAGCCGCATGAATTTTAACTCTTATATCCAATTGTTGAAGCTTTATTATGACTTAGGAGTTGTAATGTTACATTGGGAACAGGGCAATTAATATATCCTACATTATGAGTTTTCAATGGAATGAACTGAACATATACTTTAAACAGTTTCTGAATTATTAACAAGTGTGCTAACTTTTTTTTTTGATAAGTACAAGTGTGCTAACTTAAAGTCATGTGAACTTATTCCTATAAAAAAAAAAAAAAAAAACAAGTGTGCTAACGAACTTACAATATGCATGGTACATGAGTTTTAACACAATGGCATTGATAGGTTGACTTTGTCTTGGATTAGACCAAGAAACATCATCAGTGGACAGTCACCAGTCAGCTATCTCGTGCATATAATGTGTTTCATTACAAACTGCACATTAAATACCTAAGTTATGCAACACATGAGGAGGTCTTAGCCAATGGAGGTGCGTTGGTAGAGAAGCCAGTTTGGGAGTGGTTATGCACTCGGTGGGGGAGTGATTCATTCAAGGTAATAAATCTGTTTTTCATGAGTACTTATATGCCATATTGTTAAGAAATTAGTAGTTGTAAGCCTATCAATCTAGGTAACCACATGCATGAAAATGTTTAAGTTAATTTTAACGAATAGTAAACTGAATTTTGTACCTAAAACAGATGCATAATTTCAACTAAGTGGGTAGTGCTTTATGACTATTAACATGGGAAACTTAATCTGTAGCCTATGAAATCGGGGAGGTTACATGTGGAAATATTATGGTGTTGATTCCTACATGAATTTAGACTTTTTTTTGTGTACCAATAAATTTCACTAGTCATATTTTATACCAGAAAATGTCAACCCAAAACAGAGAAAATAGGAGTAAACAAATGGTCAACCACACAAGTAGGAGGACTTGTTTTGTTGTATTAATGGAAAGAAAGGTATGTGACATTTGATCAATTAATCTAGATGGTGTGGGCAAAGATAAATGCTGGATATTTGGAATAATATGTACAAGAGGCTGACTGGTATGGCTATATTCGTGCAGAAGGACAAGAATCTGATTGATTTCTATAAAGATGTGCATTGGTCAAACAAAAAGGGCAGATTTATCACACCAACTACAGAAGACAATTATGTGAGCATATATTTACTATGCCTGTATGTTTATATGCAAGCTTGGCTTATTATCTTAACTTGTGTTTTTCATGCCACAGAAGCAGATGATGGAAAAGCTGAATGCCAAAGAGCTAGAGGCTCGCATAGATGAAGCAGCAGCAGCTATTTTTAGAGAGGTTTTAGGGCATAGACCAGGGTATTCGAGAGGGCTAGGCCACTCTGTTATGCCCAAATCGAGTAAAGTACTTGGAGTACCCAATGAGGAGTATGAACAGCTTGCCGAGGAAAATGAAAAAAATAGGAAAGATGCAGAGTATTACCGAAATCGATGGTTGAAAATGGATTTTTGGCTATCAGGGAGCATATGGAAGAATATGAGGCACACATGGGAGTCCGAATGTCAAAAATGGAAACGCAGTTTGAGTCTCAAAGAGAGATTGAAACTGTAGTTCCTTAGCCATGATGTGTTTGCTAGCAGTCACAACTTCCATATTTTTATCATCATGTTTTGGAAACACTTTTGAAGAAGTTGTATTTTGAAGGATGAATTCCCACATGCATGCAGTACTACTTTTGAGTATTTTGGAATGCTGTTTCCCCACCTGGGTGAAAGTTGGAGTGGGTGAAGGATGCATGGGAGGTAATGTGGTTTCTTGCATGTACATAATTCTGCTTTACAGATATATTCAGATTTGACAGGTCTTGTTAATTACAATGGCATCCTGAGCATCTTTTTTGAAAAAGTGACTTGGGTTCAGAATTGTTCAATTAAATGTGATGTGTTGCTCAAGGACTTCTTTCTAGGATTAACATGACTGCATGCAATGTGTGCTAAATTAAATATTTTTGTAACTTAAGAAGAATTTCTCATTGTTGATTAATGACCATTAATGGACTAATGACAATGTATTAGGAACTGCATGCAAATAAATTATATAGGTTACAGTAGACAATTAGGCAGCAAATTAAATTAAATTATAACATGATTTGCACCGGCTGTTTAATGACTTTCTTCTTTAAACAACCGTTTCCTAACTAAACAACTGGTATAGTGCTCTAGTGATCAAGTGAACAAGATATATCGTTAAAAAAATTGAGTAAAACCAAAGATTTGAAGAACTTCGTTGTTTCATACACAGGATGGTCAAGCTAAAGTGGGCACATATGGAACTGAATGTAATCCATTTCTTTGGCTAGTATGAGTTGAGGTTGTTCATGGCCCTGTCCATGTAGGTAGACAAAAACCATCAGCTTCAAATGTCATCATAATTATATGTATTAGGACCAAAAATTTGGTATCAGCATGTAGCTAAATTGACATTCCACAACTTCATATAAACCATCAGCTATCACACATTGCAATACCCACCACTTCCATATCCCATCTGAAAGTGCAAAGTTAAAATGAAGGAAAAATGAGACAAAAGTTTAAGGTGACTTGAAATTGTTTTTTGTAGGATATTTTAAGCTGAAGGATTTTATTTTTGTAGCCTATATGACGTGGGGATTTTTGTAGCCTAATTTTATAGTCTGCTTGTTAAGAAATTCTTGTACTGCATGATGCATGATTTCACATTCACCACTGCTAATGGTAAAGGGATTTTAATAACTTATAAAAGGTTGGTGGTCTAGTTGCAGGAATGCCTGCTATGGTCGAGAGCTTCCAAGGGCCAAGAATTGTTTTGGATGAGCTAGCCGATACACCAAACAAGTTCAATGTAAAAGTTCCTATGTACATGAATATGGCACACATGTATATGTAGAAACAGGTAGGACTGCTGACATTTTAAATTAGAAATTAGCTAGTGATGCATTGTATAACCTATGCAATTAGAAAGAGTAATATATGGATGATGATTGAGGGAAAGATGCCATTCTATATAGTACTACTTCATGAAGTCTTATGTGGATTACGGTTATTCTCTATCATCTGAAGTCTAATGGTTGTTGTATGCAATTTAGTGGAATAATGTTACACACCCACTTTAGTTTATGACTCTGTGAATGATTTCCATGCAAAACACATGAACATGCAAGCATACAAAAAACCAGATGACAGCCCAACTGATCAGGATTTATATATATATATATATAAATATGTGTGTGTGTGTGTGTGTGTGTGTGTGTGTGTCATGTGCAGGTGCATGTGTGTTTGTGAAAATTGCCCCATGATCATGTGCAAACCAATTGGATTTTCAAAAGTCAGATAACAGAGTCCCTTGCTCATGTGAAAACATATTCAAGTACTTGAATATTTGTGGTACTGATCATTGTGTTTGGTTTGATTTGTATTCCATCCAGCGCATGGAAGTCATCAAAGTACACCAATATGTATATTGCATATGCACAATCTGATCAGTTGGGAGAGATCAAATTTCTATAGATTAAACTCATCAATATTAAGTTTTAATTCCCAGCACAAGTTTAGTAATAATATGTGATTGTTAATTTAGGTTCAATTTTTTAATTGCCCCAGATAATTTAACAGGTTATTTGCAAATTTCACTTCACAACTAGTAATTATCATCAAATTAAAAGCATAATTTAAATGCTGGTAATTAATTCATACCTAGAAATTATGGGGTATCGTAGATCACATTTCAATGCCGTGAATGGTCTTCTGCCACCGGCTGAAAAATCTATTACGGCGGTTCTTTCACAGCAGCGAACTCCGCTCACTGGCTGATTTGGCCTCGTCACGACCATATACTCAGTTGCGACAAATAGATGGTCATAGCTAGTTGATCTAAAAATTGCCGCGGAGGTTCGAGTTGTTGAGACGAACAGATGGTCGTAGGCGACCGAATCTAGCATCGTCGAGACCATTATTGTTTACTGCGATGAACATAAAATCGCAGCGGAAAGGATCTTCAATCGCCGAGTGGAAGACAATCTCTTCTGACGATTAGGGCATCACACCTTTTACCATTTGGATTTTATGGCACCTGAGGGGGGACTCGGTTCATTTCTAAGTGGGTAAATCAACGGAAATACCCAAACCCTAGTCGGTGGTTCCATTGGGGTGAAGAAAAGAGCAAATGTCAGGCCAATTCTACTACGTTTGAGTGGTAATAGGAAAACCGTGGCTTAAATGAATTTTCCACAATTTGTCGATTTATTACGGCAACAAAATTGCGCCGCAAAAAGAACGCTTGCAGTGAGAGACATACCAAGGTTGTGCTAAGCTGACTAATGAGGACTCGAAAGGGGAGGCGGAGGCTACTCTAAGCCACGAGGAGGAAAGGAAGAAAATGCACAACAACTTGTGCAACCTTATGGACAGATATGAGGAAATGGTGATACATATAGGGACATCGTTATCCGTCGATAGCTTACTCAATAGCACTAACCTACCTTACAGTGCAGCAATCATGGCGGCCTCTCCCACTAAATTTCAAAGTCCCGCATGTCGAACAATATGACGAATCGAATGATCCATTTGGAAACCTTTAAAACCCACATCACCTTCCACAATCCCAGAGAAATAGCGTGACATGCCTTCCCACTAACCGTCAGCAAAATGGCGCAATACTAGTTTAGGAACTTCAAGTCAGGATCCATTACTAGCTTTGAAGAGTTAGGGAGGCAATTCTTGACTCAATTCATGGCTAGCCAGCAACGAAGGCAACCAACCCCATTCCTACTTATGGTAAAGTAGCAAGGAGATGAGAGCCTGAAGGCGTACCTCACACAGTTCAACAATTTGAGAAGAAGTAGTAGGAAAATATTTATTTTTATAAAACTCTAGAAATATGAGTGTGATGATATTTTCCAGTGGTGATTCAGTCTACCTATAAGGCACAAGTACAAGGAATCTCAATCCACGCAACCAATATATTTTCTTTTAGATTTACCTTAGCAACTCAAGTTTTAGAGTTTTCGAAAAGGCCTTTGTCTCCTCCTGATCATGACACAATATTGGCGAGATGTGAGGCATAAATAATCCTATAGCACGTACACATAAACACAAGTCATGATAGCATCTTCTCCATATACATGGTTTCATAACTCACACACAAAAGTCGTCTAATTTGCTCGTCTGGTTTCCCTTTCATTGCTAGAGTGCCACTTATTGCGTTTTATTCACCACTTACGCATAGGGATGTAAATTTAAATCAAAAAATCGGTAAACCGGTCCAAACCAGACCGGACCGGACCGATTTTACCAGTTTTGAATCGGTCCGATTTGAAACCGGTTCTTATATCTCATAAACCGGTCGGAACCGGTCCGGTTTCGATTTTGGAATTTTTCGGACTGGACCGGTTGATAAAATATATATAAAAAAAATATTTTATATATGAGTTTTATACAAAATTAAAATTATATAAAATATTATATATATTAATATATAAGTTTTATATATAATTTATAATTATATGTGAAATTTTTATATATATAATATAATTATATTTCATATATGAAATAATTTCATGTTATAATTTATAAATTATAACATAAAATATTAATCTTAAATATAAACATTTGTAATTTATTTAATTATATGCTATTAATATAATTATATATAAGATAATGTTATTATAAAATAAAATTTTAATCTTAAAAATGAAAATGTAATTGATCATGTATTATAGAGCTATACTAATATATAGTTATACTAATAGTCTAATATTTATACTATTAGTCTAATATTATACTAATGTCAAATTTACATTTTAAAAAAATTTGAAAACCGGACCGGGCCGGACCGAAAACCAGTAAAACCGGAAGTACCGGTTTAGGAGGGTAACCGGTGCGTAATCGGTTTTGAAAAATACAAAACCGGTCATACCGGTTCGGTCTAAAATTTTGTCCAAAACTGGACCGAATCGGACCGGTTACACCCCTACTTACACATGTTGGGTTTGTGGAATCTGGTTTGTTAGTTTGTTGAGCTGATTTGATGACCAAACCCGACAAGGATGTGGTATTATTTTTTGGCAGATTTTCAATGAGGCTTGAGCCATGGATTGCTGGCTTGAGCTATGGGGGTCTAGGAGCAAAGCTCCCGGCCTAATTTTTGGCACTGTTTGCGATTAGAGGAAACACCAAGCAGAAAGTTCGTTCAATATTCGCAAGACAAGTGCTCGAGCAGACAGTTTGCTCGAGTCTCACCCGACAGGTCACTCGAGCAGATGTCAGGCAAACAATTCGCTCAAGGCGCACTCCGTTCGAGCGAATAATGCAGAAATGTGAAAATTAAGATTCCTATCGTGTGACACTATAAATAGTACTTGATGAATAGTATAGCGGTTCTAAGGGTTCTAAACAGTGAAATTTTGCCCCAAATTGTATTTTGTGAGTCCTCATTACAATAAAATCCTCTGCAAAACTGTGAATATGAGCACGTTGCCGAACCACATTAATTTTGTGTTGTGTGATTAATTTGCTTGTGTGTTGCTTTTACTTTGTCTATCAACGTTTTCAAAACAATGGACTTTGCTTTTCAACCATAAGTGTTATTCACAACATTTTCAAGAATCATCTCAATCCATTTATGATACAGTAATGGTTTTTTTTCTATATGTAAAATTGACCTATCACTTTATGAACAAGGCCCAAAAGCCTCTTTTGATTTATTTGTTATAGAATTGAAACAAAAACCAAAAGAAAAAAGAAATCAGGGAGGAACTAATAAATTCAGTGTCAATGCAAGTAGAATTGATCTTTTCGTGATACATATTATAATAGAGTAATGTTATATAATGCACTACTATCTCATGCTCGTGGACAGAAATTAAAACGTTATCGGCCTTGGATATCCGAAATTGTTGCATCATTCACAGAACAAATTTCTTTTTGCCTGCTATGAACTGGGTTTGCCATCACCATACTTCTCACGTTCAAGAAAGCGGGTTGTTTGGGATAAGGCAGATCTGCACTTTCACTGTTAAGCATCACGACAACCTCGGACATGGTAGGTCTATCTGCTGCACTTTCTTGAACACAGAGGAGACCTATGTTCACAAATCTCGATACTGTATGTATAGAGATAAAGGGTATTTCAAGTAGTGGATCTACCAAGTCCGATCCTTTGTTGTTTGTCCACAAGTCCCAGGCCTTCAAATGCAAGAAAGCGAAATATAATCTTAAATTACGGGACTGTTCTAAAATTTCAAGCACAGGAGACTCATATTCAGGCAGTGGGAGATAGAAAAATTAAAAGGGTATTCTACAATATTTATTGCTATTCGTATGAGTATTTCAAACAACATTAAATTTAATTTCCACTCCAGCCTATGAATAAGAAATTATTTTTTTTTAAAGAAAAAAAAAATGTGCTTGGATTTTCACAACAGAAAATGCAAATGGGATTCTTACATATCCAAGAAGATGGAGAAATTCAGTTAGATAAAAACCAGTGTTCTTCTTGCCGCTCACAATCTCTAACAACAAGACGCCAAAGCTAAAGACATCAGATTTCACTGAAAAGAGGCCTTGAAGAGCATATTCAGGGGACATATAACCACTGAAAACCATCATGAGGTGAAAAGATATCAGCAGCAGCATGATTTTTGTGTATGCAAAAGCAGATATGCATAATATTATGTTGGCTTTTATGATTCAGAAGTTTCACTTACTAAGTTCCAACAATCCTATTTGTATTTGCTTGTGACTCGTTTCCTCCAAAGATTCGGGCCATTCCGAAATCTGATATTTTGGGATTCATGTCAATATCCAGCAAAATATTGCTGGCCTTCAAGTCTCTATGAATAATCCTTAACCTAGAATACTGATGAAGATAAAGAAGCCCCTGAGCAATCCCTTCAATTACTCGAACCCGTGTTCCCCAATCTAATATTCTGCTCTTTTCTGAATCTGTTCAACATATAAGCGTAAATTGCAATACCATATGCAAAAGCCAAGGGCCATAAAGTTGTAAACTGAAAAGATTTATCTCGATTCCAAATATAAGAAATTACTAACCAAAGAGGAAGGAATCCAAGCTTTTATTTGGCATATATTCATAAACTAGTATTTTTTCATCTCGTTCAATGCAGCAGCCCAAAAGTCTGACAAGATTCTTGTGTTGGAGCTTGGCTATGACCATTGCTTCATTTTTTAGCTCCTCCCAACCTTGGCTAGATCTTCGTGAAAGCCTTTTGACAGCTACCTCGTCCCCTTTCACTAATATTCCCTGAGTTTTTTTTTTAATTTATTGATTGTTAAAAACACCAGAAAAATATCATTGGAAGCTTAAAAAGTGGTATGGCCAATTGTCAACGTGCACGTACAAGAAAAATACTATCAATGGACAAATTCAACACCTCATGGGGTACAACCAACTGGCTTGAAAAAATCTATTTGTAAGCTAGTATGAACAACACAATCATCTACACCGTTGACATGACATGATTTCTTTTGCACAGAAAATTTAAAAATTTGAATTCTACAGATCAAATCCTGACACGAGAAAGGTGTAGGGAATCTGTCCTCCACACCAACTTGTAAGTAGCAACAAAGCTGGCATCCCCTGTTTGCACTTGTTAATCTAGCAAAGTGTTAACTGGCAAATTAGCAACCTTGTATACATTCTTTACACTAGGGCTAGTTTGGATAGTAGAGTATTTTCTCATAATACTCAACTACTATTTATCATTTTATTATTACTTTTCACATACTTTTCATTACTATTCATTACTTTTTCACTACTTTTTACAGAATATCTGAAGTCACTTAACTACTCAAATGCAACCTAAATATTGTGTTTAGAGAGATTTGAACTATATACCTTGTAAACAGGCCCAAAGCCACCCTCTCCAAGCTTATTTGCAGCTAAGAAATTGTCAGTTGCAGCAGAAACGCTTGCAAAGCTGAATATTGGCATCTTGACTTCCCTTTTTCTACTATTTCCATGATTATTTACTTCAGTATGCTCGGAATCATTAGTCTTCAGGTTCGTGCCCAAATCAAACAGCAACAAATTCTCTCCTAATATGGTGAAAAAAAATGTATGTCACTTCAATTAGAAGATAAATTGCGGTTGCTCAAATAACTTTGAGAAGAGTTTTTAACTTACCCTTCTGTCTGAGCTTTCTCCTCACGTAATAAACAAAAAGGACCAATGTCAGCATTGCAAGAGATGTGGGAAGCACGACAATTTTCCATAATTGGTTAAGTTCTTGATCCACAACAGTTCCATTGCTTGAGCTTCTATCTGTCAAAAGGAAATCAGAGAAATAAAATAATATATTTTTTCAATAATTGAGTTACAGCATGTCCATGCCTCGAGCTAGCTCCTCCAAAAACTTTCAAACAAAGAAAATAGAATAGTAGGGCACAACACCACCAAATCCTTGTTTCTGTGGCCCTGCAACAGCATAGAGTCCTGCACCTTTCACACTAATATTTCAATTATCTAGCTTCTAGTAGTGTCAATCAATCAAACATCCTAAAGATGCAGATTTTTACAATTTCTACATATTTTGTTCCTTATCCCCCACATCCCCATATTTTCCCCCCTTTCCAGGAAAACATGGAGAAAAGAGACTGAATTAAAATGTTTCCGAAGTGCCAATTAAAGACCAAGCAAGAGAGTTGCCCAACTTGTCCTCTATTTATAACAAAAAAGCAGAATTTAAAAGAATAAAAACAAGAGAAAAAGCAAAGGTACCTAGTTCTGAAGTGGCCATCCTTATGTATAGCTCTTGCCCATCCTGGGAGTTTACTTTTATGTCATTCAGATCACCGAACCAAATCAAGCAGCCACTTCCTTTTCCCCTAATATCCAAGTTAGAATACGCTGTGCAAGAGCAGTTTTCCAAACAAAATTCTTCACATTCCCTTAGGCTCATTGTCTTATTAAACCAGGAAAAAGTTGTGTCAGGCAATTTCATACCAGTATACTTCCGAAAGCCATCTCCATCATTGCATTCCAGTGGAGTCCTACGAACACACCCATTAAACCAATCTATCGAATTCCTATATTTTCGAGATTTGGGTATGAATCCCTCTAAGCACGCACATTCATTGGAGTTACTGGGGTTGCAGGTAGAAAATGCACCACATAGGGCATAATTTTCACACTGATCTGCCTCCGTCTGTGTAAAGAAAAGTTGCCAACTTCGTGTCTGATGACTCTGATCTGACCAGATGAAGAGTACCCCAGTGCCTGATGGGTTTAACGCAAGTCTTGTCAAAGCTGAACCATTCCCAAGTGTAAACTCGTAATAGACCTCGTTCTCATTCAACACAAATTCTGGTTGAACTCCTGAAATATGTCTTGCGAAAGGATATCCCGTAAAGTCAAGTCCATTCCATGGCCCTGCTCTTGCCTTTATTCTGGTTCCGTTCAAAATAACCAACTGTGGAAACCCATGGGGATCTATACGTAATGAAAACTGACCTTGTGCAGGATCTTCCACGCTCTTCCAAGATGATAAAAATCTATCAATACCAGTTACAAAGTTTCTCCCAATCTTCATTTCCGGTAGAAATGTGTCACAAGGATAATCAAAGCTCCGCCACAAAAACTTGTTTGGGACATCAACATTTCCATCTTTCACAACAAGATTTCCGTTGTCCAAGAGCTGTGCAACTGGATTTTCTGATCTCCTCGATGAATTAGATGACCAAACAATATTATTTGTGCGATTGAGAAGGGCAAGAACTCCTTCATCGGTGACCATCAAAACTCCCGAGTGATCGTTAAGTGGAGTGTCTCTGTTGGCTACCCACACAACTGCCTCAGAAGATATCACGTACCATATTCCGACGTATCGACTCTTTGAACTGCCTGGGCTGAAAAATCCCAATGCAAATGTTCTTCCAGCTGAAACTAATGTGTCTCCGTCTCTGATTGATCGACTTCGAGTAATGGTGTCAAGTGTAATGGACGTTCTTAGGAGGGAGAACAATAAAGAGTACACAAAAAGATAGGTAATGGTTTCCATTGATGTTTCAATGGCTTTTCTTTTTCCTCAGAGAGGTAACCAAAATCACTTTGGAACCTGCTCTTCATTCAGCTCTCATGTTCTTTTCTTTCTTTTCTACTCTATCAATTTTCTATTCTTTTTCTTTTTCCACCTATCAATTTGATATCAGACATGATTTAACTGCAGAGATATTTGATAAAGGAAACTCACGCGTTGACCGTGAGATTCTATTTTTTTATTATAAAATAATTTAATCAACTATATCTAACTATATTAGTTGGTAACTTTATTTTTAAGAAATATCTTTAAGGCTATAGTACTTCTATTAACAATAATCATTTCTTTTATTATTTTTGTAAATCATACTAACAGAAAACACAATCAAATAAAATTAGTATTTTCCTTAAAAAATTAAGAAATATATTTTCCAAATTAGAAGTTATTTACTCAAATTTTTGTAGCATATATATGTATATATATTATATATATATATATATACACATGTGACTCGCTTTATCAAATATGGAAGCTTGGCTACATTTAGAACACAATCTCACGTCAATTCATTTCAAATTAATTATTGACAGAACCTATTACTTTTTCAACTTTCCATATGAAAGTTAAACTCATCTTAACTTGTTTCATATATTTAAACATTATTTCAATGAGACTCATAAAATATTATTATTCATATATCAATTCAGATCATTGAGATCATCTCAATATCCAAACGCAGACAAGTCTAGTTTGATAGAGAGATTTTTTAGCTCATCTCTCATCCAATTTTATCTCAATATTCAAACACCACATACACAAACACTTTTTTAATTTTAAATCTTTAATTTTTTTATTTAGTAATTATCTAATTATTATAATTTTTCTAAATTTTCAAATAAAATATAAAAAATAATTTAATTTTTTAAATTTTAAAATTAAAATTATATTAAAAAATCATATTCCAATAAATTTTTATAAAATAATACAAAATGAGATAGAAAGAGACCGAATAAAAATATTTTGCTATCTAAACCCGACCTTAATAACAATCTCGTATAAAATAAATACTCTCACAAAAGTGATTTTACATTGATGCGTTAGTCAATTTTCTTCTTAATTATTTTTTTGTTGAATCCCAATTTACCAAGTCAACGTTCAACTCACGTAGACGTAAAAATTCTCTTCCCATCATAATTGGTCAACACGAAAGAATGGTGCAGTTATAGTCGGACTGTGACCTGTTCCGTTGATCTCTTTTTTTGATATATTTTATAATTGAATCCATATATATCAATTTTAAAATTTAAGGTTGTTGATTTTTAGATTTGAATAATTGATACCGCACCGGCTACACTCCTAGACAGATACTTTAAATTTTACCGATTTGCTTTAGTTTTTTCGATATATTATATATAGGATATATAATATTATACACATATTATAGTATATAATAATATAGTAATAATATACTAAAGTATATTATAATTCATATTATAGTTGTATTATAGACTATCGTTATATATTATAATATATTGTGATATGGTATTAGATAACTACTAATATTATAAACTATAGTGATAATATATTATTATTTATATAGGATTTTAAATTTAATATTATATTATATATAATATTTATATATAATTATATATATTATATAAAAAATCATAAAAAAATATTTTATATAATATAAAAAATTAAAATATATATATGAATTAGTCTGATCTAGTTTGGTTCGATGTTAGAAAAAAAAATCAGATCAGACCTATTTCGATTGATTTTGAGAAAAATGAAACGGGCATCGAATCAAATCCGGTACAAGCCAAACCCACGGGTTTGGTCTGGTATAAGACCAAGATTTTAAAAAAGAGAAATCTATTGCTCCCATCTGATGGGTTTTTTTTGTTATGATTAAAGAAATATTTTTTAAAGATGTAAATTTTTTTAAAATATATATATTTAAAAATGTTAAAAAAATGCATGAAAAAAAAAAAAGAAATGAAATGCACTGTCGAAACTCTCAGTGGTGGCTAAGAATGCATGAGAACAAATTTTTTAATCAAGCTAAACTCTAAATTGGGATTGTCCACAACCAAACTTGATTTCTTGATTAGAGTAATGCTAAATATAGTATAAATTATATAAACATTGCATACTCATTTTGAAAAATTGTATGATCTATTATTAAAAAATTAATTTCTATATTTATTCTTTTTTTTTTTAAAAAGAGTGCATGGCGCTTGCGTATTCTATAACTGCAAACATCATATAACTTTCTATTATAATTAATCAATGAAAAATGTTAATTAACCCCCTCAAATATGCCACTCAGAATTATCGTTAGTATATTTTATTTTTTTAATATTTGCAAAAATTACTAATAGTGAATTTGAATATAAGCTTCATTGGGTAATGTGAATGCAAGAGATGAAGAGAACATGAAGGGATTTATGTGGGTTTCTTTTCTTTGTTTTTGTTGGTTTTTTTTTTTTTTTTTTTGTGAGCTGCAGTAAATGGGTAATGTGAATGCAAGAGAAACGGGAATGGAAATACAAACAATTACGTGACAAATGATGTTTCGAACCATGACTTTTATTTGATATTTTTAATCGTAGATTTTATATTATGTTTTGAATCATACATTTTATTTGATGTTTTAGGAATCATTTATATTTTTCATTTTTTGAACAAACGATTTATTGGGAGAAAATAAAAAAAAATATAAAAAAACTTGAGTTGAAGTGAATAAAATTGTTAAGAAAATGTTATGTTTTACAGTGAAAGCATTGGAGAAATATAACTATTAAAAAAATATATCCGTCAAAAGAATAGGACCGTGGAAAAAAATATGACCATTAAAAAAATAAGACCGTTAGAAAATCATATCCGTTAGAATATTATAAACGTTAGAAAATTAATATATATTTTTTCTAATAAGAAATAAATATCTCAATTATCATTTGAATTAAAATAAATAAAAATACAAATAGATATTTAAATGAAATAGTGATAGATTTAAAGAGTTTGTTATTAGTATAGTTGAAAAGTGACTAACTAAATAAATAAATAAATAAATTTTCTAATCAAACTTTGATTAACGAATAACTGGACCGCCACTAATTCTCTGTCGTTCACGTGGATGTAAATATTTTCTTGCGCACATGATATACTACAGTGATTTCAAAGCTCCCAGGGACGAATCAGGATTCTAGAGGGGGATATTCTCTGTCGTTCACTGGGGCTTCACTGTCGTTGACATGGATGTAAATATTTTCTTGCGCACATGATACTTCAGTTGATTTCAACGTTCCCAAGACAAATCTAAGATTCTAGAGGGGGTGCCTGGATTATGTAAAAGTAAAAAGTAAAAAGAGTATTATATGTGAATTTTTTTAATCTTAAATATATATTTTTTTGGGTGATGCTACGCTTACCGTTTATATTTACCGTTCTACCTGGCATGCCACTTGTCTTCTCTTTTAAATAAAATAAAAATAAATAAATAAATAAATAAAACTGGTCTCCCACCCAACGTCCCCCATCCTCTGCTCCTCATTTCTTCTTTAGAAGTCGAAAATCAACTCTCGACGAAAGCTTGCTTTGCCACCAACATTCTTTCTCCTAGCCTCTTTTATTATAACCAATATAACCAAACTGTCTAGAGGGGAGCAACCTTGCAGTCCAGCCTTCAATCTCTCTTACGCCTACATCAAAACGAAGACTAATAACGCCATATTTGTTTAGCCTTCCATTAAGTTTGACAATAATTTTTCCAGACATATGGTCGTCAACATACTCAAACTCTCCATTAATGTAACCATACTTCTAAATAACAAGGAGCAATTTGATTATCACTTTTGAGGATGGCCTGATCATGACTTGGCATTCCCCACGCTTCTAACACTAAGAGCATCATTCAAAACGCTAACTCGCACCATTGTTCAGAATAGGAAGCTCTCTCATACGTCTGCAGAATCAAGAGAGACACATATTTGTAGGGATATTATGATCCCCCTATTCTATCTCTCTCTGTGGGAAAACAAGTAAAACAAAGGGAATTGTTTTGTTGATCCCACACTGGAACTGAAACTGGAACTTTTTTTTTTTTTTGTTTTATCAGATTTTTTTGACAAAGGGATTCTCAAGTTTTTTTTTTTTATTTTTTATTTGAACTGGAATTGGAGGACGAAGCACGAATGAGTTCTAATTTTTTTAATTTGAGATGGGTTCCTTTGGACTGAAGACGAAGTTGAAGAAGACGAAATTCGAAATGGGTTCCGATTGGCTTGAAGACGAAGGAGCTCAATACTTTTTAATCTGAGATGGATCCTCTGGCTTGAAGACGAAGGAGGTTGTAAGACGAAGGAAGTTCTAATTTTTTTAAGACAAAGGAGGCTTTACTTTTTTGTTTATTAAAAGCAAACATCATGGCATGCCACGTATAGTGGGAAGTGGGAGCGGGACATTTCGAGCGGTGGGCGTAGCATTATTGTATTTTTTTTCCATAAATCATACTCGTTGATTCATCATGTGAATCCAAATTTTTTTTTTTTTTTTTTTGAAGGCCAAACTTTTCAATTTAATTTATTATGTTATACATACCTTTAAATTAGTTTTGAATATCATAATATAATTTTTCACGGGTCATTTTCTTTATCTTTAAATTGAAGGATATGGATAAATAAAAAACTTTAAATCATAAATGTCATTAAGACTAAGTTTCGAAATAAAAATAAATTGAACTTTTGATATTGTTGAGATAAAGTTTCAAAATAAAATAAATGATGACTTCCTTATAAATTATTTGTTAGTCTATATAATATTAATGAGTGTGAAAATTAATAATCTTAAATGCTTTTAACATTCAAACTTAAAATTTCTCATATACTTGTACATGCTTTTAAGTAATTTTTATTATATACAAATTCTTATATATTCTACGGCCACCCTTTATTAGACCAAGTATTTCTCTCAATATGTCGTTTCCAACCGTCAGGGTCACGAAAACGTTAAATCCTACAAAATGGAGGAAAAGTCCAACGATACTAACGGAAGTCCAAATCATACGCCGGATCTTAGGAAAAAAATCATGCCAAGGGTGGTCGTATGATATTGACAGGACTAACCTTAATGAAGGCAACAAGATGTAAAGACTAAGGCTAACGGTCTTACTAATTTAACTAAATCCTACAAAATGGAGGAAAAGTCTAACGATACTAATGGAAGTCCAAATCATACGCCGCATCTTAGGAAAAAAAGCATGCCAAGGGTGGTCGTATGATATCGACAAGACTAACCTTAATGAAGGCAACAAGATGTAAAGACTAAGGCTAACGGTCTTACTAATTTAACTAAATTTTATATTAATTTTCTGTCAAAAAAATTAAATTAAAAACTGAAATAATGCAGTTATGGGGTGGTAGTAATACGCAGCAGGATGAGAGGTATTTGGAACTTCCGCCAATGGTACGAATATCGAAACAGAGGACATTTTCTGGTATAAAGCAGCCCTTGTGGCAAAAACTTCAAGTTTGGAAGGGGAACATGTTATCAAAGGAGGTAGAAAAGTATTATTAAAAGCTGTAACTATGTCTATCCCTACATATTCAACGAGTTGTTTTTCGTTTCTAAAAAATTTGTATCATGATCTTGAAATGATGATGGCCCAATTTTGATGAGGGAATCAATCTCCGGGGAAGAAAATTTATTGGATTAGTTGAGAGAAACTTTGTGATTTAAAATTTAGAGGGGTATTGGGTTTTAATTAAATTTTTATATTAATTTTCTGTTAATTTAACAAGGATATTTTGATGGTGCAACCTCTAGATTTTACTGGCCTGACATACACCAATCATGGATGCAAGTTGAAGAAAGTTCTTTATGAAACAGGCTACATGGGCCGAGTTCTCCATGCTAAGCTCAAAACTCTAGCAACTTGGTTTTCTTGGATCCGAATATGACACTTCATTGGCCCAACCCACTTTATCTTCTATGTATGTGGATGATATCATCCTCACAGTCCCGACTACCAGATTCTACTCAGTTTCCCAGATTCTACTCGGTTTGCTTGTCTCATTGATCAATTACAGGTGGATTTCGCACTCAAAGACCTCGAGCCTTTTATTTACTCTTGGGCGTTGATGCCCTCTATTATAGACGTGGCTCCTTCTTTCCCAACAACGTTACATTGTTGATCTCCTTGTCTAGACAAATATGCAGCATGTAAAGCCTGTTTTCTCTCTGATGAGCTCCTGGGCCTCTCTCACGTAGTTCACTAACGATGCATTCTCTCTGCCCAACAACAAATCGAAGTGTTGTCGGGTCACTCCAATACTTGTTCATCACTCATCCACTGATTGCCGTCGTTAGCAAGGTGCCAATTCATGCACCAGCTGACAGCACTGCACCAGAGTGCCATCAAATGCATCTTGCATTATCTGTGCCACACTGCTCATCATGGTTTGCTTCTTCTGGGCTCCTCCACACAAACTCTCAAGGCTTACTCTGACCCAGGCTGAGCCAAGTGCCCTGATGACTACCATTCTTCCACCAGATATATTACTAACCCCAATCTTCCACGCTTGGGCTAAGCATATTAAAATAGATGTCCACTTTGTTTGTGATCTTGTCTCCTCAGGCAACCTTACAGTACGGTTCCTCCACTAAAGACCAGCTTGCGAACACCTTTATGAAACTGTAACCATCCACCAAGTTTTCAAACATCCAATCCAGTCTCACTGTTCATGAATTACCACTTAGACTGTAGGCTCCCATTGACACATGTATTTGGCAATTGGATAACGGGCAGCATTCAGACCAGGATGGCAGCCGCTGCACCAAGTTTTCGACAACTCAATTCAAAACAAGGCAAAGCTGAGCCTTCAAAGCAAGTAGATAAGGATAATGCCACTGAAGACCAAGGGATCAACTAATCTCTAGTTTAAGTTAGATTTTGAATTTGTATCAGTATATATAGGATAAACTACAATCTCTTGTAACTTCTCATCAATACAAACCTACACGCAAGCTTCCAATATACATAAAGGGAAGGACATTCATTAAACACAACAAATCTTAAATTCTCTTAACACAGACCAGATTGAAGGTTGTCAATTTCTCGAGATGGCAACCAATCACTGAAACTTGTGTGATTAGGGTTCTAGAGGCCAAGATTTAGCCGGTGTAACCTGAGAGAAGAGAGTAATAATGACTAATGTGCTGCTCCAAGGGAAAAAAACAGAGAGAAGGAGAGGTATCATTCCTAACAGGCTAGATCGATGTTGAGCTACCAAAGAATGGATAACACTGTTGTAATATTCTGACCCGGATTACTCATTAACTACCCATTAACTAAATTAACCGTAAAGCTTTAATACTTTTTAAACAAATCTTTAAATTAATTTTTAATATAGATAAGTGTTAAAACATACGACCACTACGATCACGGTTAAAATCAGCACCAATAAAAATTTTATAGATAGGCAGCATTATCCCGTTAAAAACTAAGCACCCAACAATATCATACTTAAGCTAATATGGTAAAGCAATATGAAGGTTCTCAGGAAGCTTATAAGAACATTTACCTCACAACTTGCCTAGCACCAATTCAATACATTTGAGCATCCTAAAATTATCTTTACTGAACGCATCGGTTTTTCTAAGAAAAAGAGGGTTATGAAGAAAATAATGCGATCTCTTCATTCCCCAAATTTCCTCATTATGAAAAAGTACCACCAACTTACCCAACAATATCCTGCACAAGAGTAGAAAGAACAAACAGAAGTAACAAAAACACGTCTCACTCCGAAACATATGCCTAAATGTGGGTAGATCACTATATTCATTATTTGCAAATGTCAGGTCACACACGCACTTGAAAATGTGGGTAGAATCTTTATCGCCTCCATAAACATTGGGAAAAAGGAAAACATTACCAGTCTATGACGGAGGAGCCGCCGCAGATTGAAGAGAAACATTATTGAGCCGCTCCAGAGCCAAGATAAGAGCTTGGGTTCCCAAGTTGCCCTCCCCATGAGCCTTGAGCGAGAGATAGAGCTGCTGAGCCAAAGCCAACCCCGGCAAAGCCAGGACCATGTTCTGACACTCCTTCAAACAAATTCCCAAGTCCTTCACGAAGTGGTTCACATAAAACCCCGGCTCGAAGTCCCTCTTCAAAATCCTATGCCCGTGCGCATCCAGGGATTTGGACCCTGCCGCACCGGTCGATATCGCGTCCAAGAACAGACCCACGTCGAGCCCGGCCTTGTGAGCGTACGCCATCCCCTCCACCAATCCGACCATGGTCGAAGCGATTGTGATTTGGTTCGCTAGCTTCGCGAATTGCCCTTTTCCGGGGGCACCCATGTAATTAACTTTTCCTAGAAGGGAAAACAGTGGGTTCAGACGGTTGACCACCGACTCGTCCCCACCGGCGAAGATCGCAAGGCTTCCGTTCTTGGCGCCGCGGTCGCCGCCGGATACCGGGGCGTCTATCGCGGCGCAGTTCTTGGCGGATGCTGCGGAGGAGATCTCGGCGGCTAGGGAAGGCTCGGAGGTGGTCATGTCGACGAGGACACCGCCGTGGCGCAGGCCGGAAAGGGCGCCGGAGGTGGGGTCCAATAAGACGGAGCGGACGTCGGAGGGGTAGCCGACGATAGAGAAAACGACGTCGGATTGGGAGGCGACGGCGAGGGGAGACTGAGCCAAACGGGCACCCATTTCGAGGAGGGGTTGGGCTTTGGAGAGGGTGCGGTTGAAGATGGTGAGGGAGTAGCCGGCTTGGATGAGGTGGGAGCACATGGAGCGACCCATGACGCCGGTGCCGATCCAGCCGACGCGGGTGTTGGATGGGCTAATGGAGTCGGTAGCCATGGAGCGGCGGAGTAAAGTGAGATAGGGAAAGGAGAGAGTGGGAGTGTGGGAGAGGGAGTGTTGGAAGAGGGAGAGGAATCGAAGAACTGAGGCACTGGCAAGGGCATTGCTTTTCTATCTCAAACTCGGTGTTATCTAACGTGTGACTAGTCCATTAGACGTAATTTCAGCTCGAATTTGGGACAGTGGGACCTTGCTAATGCAGGGCCTAGAATTAGATATTTAAAAAATTATAATAACAATGCATAGATTAAGGTTTGGTTACGACGAGACGACAAATATGTAAATAGTAACAATCATATATAAATAATAATAAAATAATTTGAGTTAAGATGTTTTATAAAATTTTTAAAAAATTAAAATTAAAATATTATAAAATGAAAATATCATTATAATGTAATTTTTTAAATTAAAATATCATTATAATGTAATTTTTTAAATAAAATTTTATTTTAAAATTTAAAAAAGTTGAATTATTTTTTACGTTTTGTTTGTAAGTTTACAAAAATTGTAATAATTAAATGTAAATTTTAAAAATTAAAATTAAAAAGTATTTAATTTGAATGGTGTTTAAATGTTGAGAACATCTATAAAACTAATGAAACCTACATTTTAAGATGGGTAAGTTCATAGAATTTATTTATTTTTAAAATGTTGTTTCTTCGTATAAGTTTGTCCGAATTTTACAAACTCCATGATAGTATGTCATTTTTGTAAATATATATATATTAACAATTTAGTAGATTTAATATGATTTAATTTATAAAAAATTGAATCTTATAAAAAAATTAATATGTAAATGATCTAAAATATGAGTCATCTTGAAAATAGAAAGACATACTACAAAATATTCATGGGAAAATATTAATTTTTACTATTCTCATGTTAATTCTAGGCATGTACAGCCCGTCGTGTCTTTAAGTTTAGAAAAATGATAAACACACATCCTTTTTCATAATACTTTACATAATAATGTTTTTAAAAAAAGGAGTATTTTTGTAAAATATCATAGAAAAGTAACATCCTTTTAAAAAAACACCCTCAACATAAACCGTGTTGTGTGGGTATTTTAGATAGAACATATTTTGCTTTGAATGTGGACAATTCCTTCATAGGACTAATGGCTGTGTAGCTCAGAAGAAGCAATGAGGGTGGCAGTGGACAAGGAGGAGCAATTTGGTTTGTGGTTGCGAGCAGACCCACTTATCATATGTAAAAGTGGTATTTGGCAAAACAGAAAGGAATTCAGCTGCAAAATAGAAGGATGGAAGGATATAAGTAGGGGTTGCTGGGAGGAGTCGTCCTCTAGGGACATTTATGCTGGACAGAAGTCTACTGGAGAAGAAGAAGCAAGCGTGTCTAAGAAGGATGTTGAACAGGTAAAAAGTTTCAGAAGGGACGTAGATAGAATCAAATCTGCTGGTTTGGTGGAGAAATGGATAGGCACAGAGCAAAATGAAAGACTTGCATGGGAGGATATTGGTGGAGGGAAATACGGAGTTTTCAAAAAAACAAAAGGATGTAGATAGTGAAAAAATTAACGTTGAATTTGAAAAGGGTAAGTCTCTGGGCAAGCCTATAGCAGACATTAAAAGGCCTAACAGAGCTAGTAAAGCCCATGAAGAAAACAAAATTGAGAAGCATAAGCTGGTTAACTTAGCTTCTGGAGGTACTGGTTATGGAGAAATAATGAAAACCCAAAGATCATGGAAGAGAAAGTCTCGTGAAAAAGGCAAGGAATCTTCTTCCTGCAATGAAAATATACAGCTTAAAAGGAAGTTAGTAGATGGGGATGATCTTGAAGGGGACTTGCTGGCTTCCAAAAAAGTCAAATTTGATACAAATGGAGAAAGTGTGGTTCCTATTGAAGAATTGGCAGTGGTTGTTGCACACTCCCGCCAGTCATTATGATTTTCTTAAGCTGGAACTGCTAAGGGCTTGAGAACCCTCGGACAGTTCAGGACCTTTACTTGCTAGTAAAGGAAAAGAAACCCTCTTTAGTCTTTGTAATTGAGACTAAAGTCACAACACTCAAGTTAGAATATTTGAAGAGAAAGTTATGTATGATTGATGTTTTACAGTTGACCCGATAGGAAGAGAGGGTGGTTTGGCCCTTTTATGGAAGTCTGATTTGAATGTAGATATTCATAACTTTTCCCAGAGACATATATCAATGCATGGATAGAGGATGGTGGTGTTAACAGAAAGTGACTTTTTACAAGATTCTATGGAAAACCTAAGATGAATAAAAGAAGGGAAGCTTGGAATCTTATGGGTTATTTAGAACCAACAAAGTAGGAGGACTGGTGTGTAATGGGAGACTTCAATGAGATTGTGTCTAATGATGAAAAGTTTGGAGGAAGGCAGAGACCAGAACAACTGATGGAAAATTTCAAATCAGCATTAGAGAAAGGAAATTTACACTATTTGGGATGGAGAGGAGATAAGTACACATGGAGTAATAACCATGGTGATAACGCCTTTACAAAAGAAAGGCTTGATAGGGTGGTAGCAAATCCACTATGGTTTGACATATATAGAGAAATGTGGGTGGAGGTTTTGGCCACAAGAACTTCAAGTCATAAACCAATTATTCTTCACTTCAATAACTCAAATGTAAGCAGTCAAAGGAGTAATAGAGGTTTTAAATATGAAGCAAGTGGAAATTAGAAGAGGATTGTGAGAAGGTGATTGGGCTGGAATGGAAGAAAATAATAACTGAACAAGAGCCAATAGCAAAGGTTCAAAGCTTAATGAGTAAGTGCAAGGGAGCTTTAATCAGGTGGTGCAAAAGAACATCAGTTGACAGAGGTAAGCAGATCTAGGAAAAGACAAGACAGTTACAAATAATGCAATCTGAAGAGAACAACCAGAACACTAAAGAGATTAGCAAGCTACAAAAAAAGGTGGGAATGATGCTTGAACAAGAAGATCTAAAGTGGAGACAAAGAGCAAAAAGAAACTGGTTTCAGTAAGGGGATAAAAATACAAAATACTTCAATGCTTGTGCTAATTAGAAAAGGAAGAAGAGCATGATCAAGCAAATCTGTGATCACAAAAACAGAAGCACTGCAAATACAGTTGAGATTGCAAAGGCTTTCAGGAGTTACTTTGAAGAACTATTCTCATCAACAAATCCTCTCCCAGAGGATATTGAAGAATGTTTAAGAACAGTTGAGCCAAGGGTCACGGATGCAATGAATAATACCATTTCAAAGGAATTTACTAGAGTTGAAGAGGAAGCAGCTATAAAGCAGATGGCCCCTTTGAAAGCACCTGTACCAAATGGATTTGGAGCTTTTTTTACCAAAATCATTGGAACTTAGTTGGTGATGAGGTTAGCAATGCTGTTTTGTCTTTTTTAAATGGAAATGTTATGAATCCTTCTATAAATTATACTTATATTGCACTTATACCAAAGGTGAAAACAGCTAGGCTAGTGAGTGAGTTTAGGCCTATTAGCTTATGTAATGTGTTATACAAAATTAATGCTAGCAAATAAGCTTAAACAGTTGCTGTCAATGATCATCTCCTACACAAAGTGCATTAATATCAAGAAGACTTATAACCGACAACATCATGGTGGCTTTTGAAGTTCTACATTCCATGAAAACAAAGCAAAAATGATCAAATGGTTGTATGGCTTTGAAACTTGACATGTCAAAGGCTTATGATCGTATTGAATGGTCTTTTTTGGAAGCTATGATAATGAAGTTGGGTTTCTGTGATAAATGGATCAAGCTGATTATGAGCTATGTTAATTCAGTTTCCTATTCTGTACTAGTGAATGGAAGACCAGGAGAAGAAGGTGGATTGAAAAGGATTAATGAATTGCATCCATCATATATGGCACTACAGTATCCTCTTCTTTTTCCTTACGGGAAGATGGATTTAGGCTTGATATTTTCCGTAGGACTGATCATAGAAGTACATCAAGAAAGAAAGAATTCATTACTATGAGGGAATATTATGCATACAGATTGCAAGAACGTGAACAAGAAGGACATACATTAATATATGGCAATCGTTTATTCCAACAATTTGTTGTTGATGCATACACATGTATTGCAGAGACTCGACTAATGTGGGTGAGAAGAAACCAACGTAAATTAGGGCTTGAGTTATATAGTGGATTGAGAAATGCAGTTTTGAGAGGAGATACAACCCCTGCATCTACTGGAAAGAGAATTGTATTACCTTCAAGTTTCATAGGAAGCCCAAGATATATGGTCGAGAATTATCAAGATGCAATGGCCATTTGCAGGTGGGCAGGTTATCCTGATTTATTTATAACATTTACATGCAATGCAAAATGGACAAAAATTGAAAGTTTTTTTATCTAAGAATCCGGGACAAAAAGCAGAGGATCGACCAGATATAGTCACAAGGGTTTTTAAAATTAAACTCGATCAACTTCTTCATGACTTAAAACATGGCCAACACTTCGAAAGGGTGCTTGCTGGTAATACTTCATTTATCATCTGTTATATTTATTAGTACCTAAACTATAGAAATATATATTTATCTAATTAAATTTATATTGTGTCTTTTCAGTTATCTACACTATTGAGTACCAAAAGAGAGGACTACCTCATGCACATATACTGCTCTTTTTACATTATGATGACAAACATCCAACTTCGAGAGAAATAGATAGAATAATATCCGCAGAGATCCCAGATGTTAACAGAGATAAAATTGCTTATGATGCGGTGAAGCAGTATATGGTTCATGGTCCATGTGGATTTATAAATCCAAAAGCAAGTTGTATGATTAATAACAAGTGTAGTAAAAGTTTTCTAAAGAGATTTTGTAGAGAGACATCAATTGGTGAAGATGGATTTGTAGTATATAGGAGAAGAGATGATCCTGATATGTATATTGAAAAGAATGGTCTTAAGTTGGATAACAGATTTATTGTTTCTTACAATGTGGACCTATTGGTGAAATATCAAGCACATATAAATTTCGAATGTTGCAATCGTTCAAGATCTATAAAGTATTTGTTCAAGTACATCAATAAAGGACCAGATCGTGTGACTTTAATTCTGGAAGAAAATCTTCATATAGATGGTTCTACAGGGTCACACCACATTACTAATATTGATGAGATTAAATCGTATTTAGATTACAGATATCTATCTGCAACGGAAGCATGTTAGAGAATATTTCGGTTTGACATTCATTATCGTGAACCGGTAGTGGAGAAGCTAACTTTCCATCTTGAAAATGAGCAGTCAATCATATTTGAAGATTCAGATGACTTAGAAAATGTACTCAGTCGACAAAATATTTTACAAACAAAATTTACTAAATGGATGAAGGCAAATGCTATGTATGAGGAAGCAAGAAATTCAACATATTCAGATTTTTCTTCTAAATGGGTTTGTAATAATAGAGATAAGGAATAGAATTTAAGAAAGCAAGGACGATGTGTAGGCCGAATATATTACTCACATCCTGGGAGTGGTGAACGATTTTATTTACGCATGCTTCTTAATATAGTCAAAGGACCTCGAAATTTTGAAAAAATAAGAACAGTAGATAATGTATTGTACCCATCTTACAAATCGGCATGTTATGCCCTTGGTTTACTAGATGATGACAAGGAGTGGCATGAAGCTCTAAATCATGCTTCGCAATAGGCATCTGGGAAGCAACTACGTGAATTGTTTGTCACATTATTAATTTTTTGTGAGGTTGCAGATCCTTATAAATTATAGATTGCTAATTGGGAGTTGTTATCTATTCTTCACCACCAAAGAAGAGTCTGTCATTGTGAAAACTTACATCTTACCGTGATACAGATAAAAAATTATGCACTTTGTGAAATTGAGTAGTTGTTGGTAAGAAGTGGAAAATCGTTAAGAAAGTTTGAAAATATGCCGTCTCCAGATGTCTTACTACTGGGGCAAAGCAATAACAGATTGCTACAGGATGAGTTGGACTATATTAGGGTTGGGTTAAAGGATGAACATAACAAGTTATTTGTTAATCTTAATGTTGAACAGAGAAGAATATATGACTCTGTCATTGAATCTGTGAATGGTGGAAATGATGGTTTCTTTTTTGTATACAGACATAGTGGTACAGGAAAAACTTATCTTTGAAAAACATTGATATTTCAATTACTGTCAAAAGGAAAGATAGTACTTGCAATTGCTTCATCTGGAATCGCGGCTCTATTATTGCCTGGTGGTCTAACTGCTCATTTAAGATTTCAAATATCAATTAATGTGTCAAATAATTCAACTTGCTCATTTAAACAGGGTTCTCAACTTGGAGAATTAATGGAAGAACCAGTCTCATAATTTGGGATGAGGCTCCTATGGCTCACCAGAATTATTTTGAAGCTGTGGATCGTTCGTTGAGAGATATTTTACGATTTGCTGATGTAAATAGTGTAGAAACACCATTTAGGGGGTAGACAGTTGTTCTCGACAGTGATTTTCGTCAAATATTGCCAATTGTATCCAATGGTCAAAGAGAGCAAATCATTGAGGCAACTATTAATAGATCTTCATTCTGGAGGAATTGTGTAGTTTTTACAATGACTCAAAATATGAGACTTGGCCAAAATATGGGAGATATTGCTACAAGAGATTTTGCAAATTGGATCTTAAGAATGGGTGACGGTAACTTGAGTTGTGTTGAAAGTGAAGGAATGATTGAGATACCACCTGATTTAATTGTTCAACCTAATAATAATCCTATTGTCGTAAATGCTACCTATCCAGATTTGAGAGATAAATGTAATAATTCAACATACTTGAGAGAAAAAGCAATTCTAGCACCTACAAATGATGCTGTGCAGGATATCAATGACTACATGATGGATCAGCTTATCGATTTGGATGAGCAAGTATTTTACAGTGCCGATTGGATATGTAAAGCCTGGGACAATATTACAAAACAAACGATGTTTCCAATAGAATTTTTAAATTCTTTGAAATTTTTCGGTATTCCAAATCATAAATTGAGATTGAAAGTAGGAGTACCAATAATGTTACTTCGGAATTTAAATCAGAGTAATGGTCTTTGTAATAGCACTCGACTTATAGTTACCCAGTTATCAGAATGGGTTGTTGAGGCACAAATCATGACTGGAACGAACGTTGGAGAAAAAGTATTCATTCATTGCATCATTTTGTCCCCTTCTGATTCTAAATTGCCTTTTATATTGAAGAGAAGGCAATTTTCAATCTCTGTATGCTTTGCAATGACAATCAACAAAAGTCAAGGTCAAATATTAGAACATGTCAGTCTTTTTCTTGAAAAACCGGTTTTCAATCATGGTCAACAATACGTTGCAATATCTAGAGTAAAGAGAAGAGAATGATTAAAAGTTCTTATCACAAAAAAAGTATACAATGGTCGTTTCTGTACAAAAAATATTGTATATAATGAAATCTTCAACAATCTGCCGAAAGGTATTTAATTATCATCTATTTCTCAGTTCTTTTTGTTTCTTATGTTGTTTTTATATATTTTATACTTGCAATATATAAAAATTTGCACTCTTCTAACATGTTCTAATTTATAATTTATGTAAGTACGAATGACTGAGATGAATATGGATTGCACACCTTTCAATAAATTATCAATTAAAAAGGAATCATGGAATATTGAAGTTAGAATATTACGTATGTGGGATGCAACAAATATAGCAAATCAACATGAGCTTTTTAGCATTGACTTGATACTAACAGATATCAATGTAAGTTGTTTTTAAATATTTTGTCGTACTTAAATTTTACATTTATTTAGACCCTACTGAATTTTAGCCAATATATCTTCTCATTTTATTTTAAAGGGGATTCTAATTCATGCAAATATAAAGAAAAATTTGATTCAGCGATTTCGACCATTGTTGAATGAAGGGTTTACATATGCGATAAAGAATTTTGTTGTTGAAGAATATAAGGGAAGTATCGTCTGGTGGCTACAAACTATAAGATTCTCTTCACATCGACGGCTTCAGTCGCTGAGCTTAATCAGATAAGTCAATCAGTACCTAAGTTCCTGTTTGATTTTGCAAATTATGAAATTATAACGAAACGTTGCCATGACCCAACATACTTGACTGGTAAGTATTCTATTTTTTACATTATAAGTTCTTATCATTGCAAATTATGAAACTATAGCAAAACGTTGTCATGACCCAACATACTTAACTGACAAGTATTCTATTTTCTATGTATTAAATTCTTATCATCTCATATATTAAATTTAAGTTTAAATAATATTTTCGACATTACAAAATATTATCATCTCATTTACAGATATAATTGGAAGGTTAGAATCTGTTGGAGCCATAGAGGAGAGAAATGCAAAGGGTCATCCTGTCATGTTATGGATAATCCAGTTTCTATTGGAAGAGTAAGTACAATCTATTTAATGTTAAATCATACATAAAGTCATTACTATTTAATAGTATTACTTATAAAAATGACTAATTCATGCATGTTAAATTTTAGGAATAAATATATAAAGGCAACTTTATGGGAGTCTGCCACCATGAAAATCAATGATGATTTTTATAAGGATAATCCAGGACCATCTGTGGGGGTAGTTACCTCGACATTAGTCAAGTCATTTAGAGGTAACATTTACATTATTGAAATGGAAACTCTACATAAGAAATTAATATTATTGTGGAATCTGTACTTGAAATAATGTTTTATTCGCTAGGCGAGTTTAATCTATCATCAACAAATACGAAAAAGTTGTACATAAACCTTGAGATTCCTGACGTATCAAGAATTCGGGAAAAGTAATAATAACATTTCTTACTTTCTATTCTCTAAATATTTAACCATCATATTATATATATATATATATCTCTTAACTTATTTTGATTGAATTAGGTTGCAGGAAGTCATCCAAAGGGAAGTCATAACCATGAAACCAGTGCAAGTAGGGATATCTAATACAGAACTTCCATTCTACAATAGGAAAACAATTGCTGAAATTAAAGAACTCGAATGGACTGTAGAGACAAAGGTATTGATTTTGTATTTTGAATTTAATATAATATACCATTCTTTGAGATTATAGACTTCCTATAATAACTAATAACAATTTAATATTGTAGGAAATATTAGTAACGTGCTTATGCAAAATTGTCAAGATAGACAACAAATTTGAATGGTATTATAGTTCATGCCTTATATGCAAAACAAAAGTTAAATTCATTGACGGAACTTCTTGGTGTGAACGATATAAGGTAGAAGCCAAACTTATTGTACCAAGGTAAGTTTACAAAATAAATTTCATGTATATTTTCATTTGCACAGACACACATGTGAACATCTATATTTTAATTAAATGTGCAGTTTATTTAAAGAGTGTTTCAGTATTTAGGTATCGAATAAATATGGAGCTGGTTGATGACTCAGGGTCAACGTCGTTAGTGCTCTTTGACAAGGAGGCTGAGAAAATCTTGCATAAAACTACAAGAGAACTTATAGAAAAACAAAACCAGGTAACAAAATAGTAAATATAACATTTTTAAACTGAATATTGGTATAGAAAGTATAATAAGTACATTAAATATGAGATATACCCTTATTATAACATATATATTTGTATTTGTGTTGGACCAGTATGATGATGGTTTTCCAAATGATTTACAGAAAATTCTTGGCAAAGAATACATCTTTCTACCACAACTTGATGAGTACAACTTAAAATATGAACGAGAAAACTACACGATTCATCGAATATTTGATCCCAAATTTATAAAATCCAAGTCAATTAAAAAGGTAACAATAAATTACACGATTTGGTATTGAATCATATTTTCTATCAGATTTTATATTTATAATGGTTTTAGTTCGCATTGTTCAATCAATTTGTTGGGATGTAGATCAGTACATTGGTATACTATACTAGAAATATAATGTTTTAAATGTTTTATATTCAGGAAACTGTTGTAGACATTGATCTCGACATCAACGCAAAAATGAAGGAAGATGATCATAAATCTCAGGCATCATCATCCAAGAGGAGAGAGATACAAAAAAAATATTAATTGAACAATCGTGTCTCATATTAATTGTATCTATTTTACATTGTTTTAAATTGAACAACCATATATCTATTGGTAAAGTGAACTCTTTTATTGTAGTGGTACTAATTATGTATCAAATTCAGCATAAATAATGGTCTGCGCATTGCGCGGGTTATATGCTCATGTAATATTAATGGTGAGCCCGACATATAATTGTGTAAAAGTATTGGTAAAAATATAATTGAAAGATCGTTATGAATAGATGATGAGTCAGTACCAAATTAAGCCTGTGTTTGGTCGTGACATAATAGTTATGTCGAATGAGATATTATTTGTGAGGACCAACCAAACAACAGATCTAGCTAGTTGAGTCATGAACACAAAATCTGCAGCACCACGCAAGGAACAGTTCGGATTAACTACATCTAGTTCGCACATCATATCTTCTGTACACGTTTGAACAGTTGAGAAATATATATATATAATATGTTGCAGACCAACATGTTGCAGTACACCTCTTGGTACTGAGGCTTCTAGCTGCAGCTTTATAATCTGTTCATCAGACTATTTTAAAACCGTTACCAAGCGGTCTCCCCTTGTGGGAATTGGGTGGGAGTCAATCTTTTGGCTCCGATCACCTACTTTGTTTTCTTTTGTGTTGTAATGTGTATTGGTTTTGGAAAGATTGTAGGGGACTCCCACCCCACCGAACTTGTTCTTGTATCCGTTAGTTTATCTATAAATGCTTTATTTGCTAAAAAAAAAAAACGTACACATACGAAGAAGGTAATCATTTAGCTGATGGCTTGGCTAATTGACAGAATCGTGGTGCGGTAGGGGGTTCAACTACTTTCTCTTTGATCTCTCAAGCCCAGTTTAGATACACAAAACCATTTCATCTAATCTCATCATTACAATTTTTTCAAACTCATATAAAATATAATAAATAATTCAAATTTTTTAAATTTTAAAATAAAAATGATATTAAAAAATTATATTATAATAATATTTTATTCAACTTTCAACAAAACATCATATCCCATCTCATCTGACTACATAACCAAACGAGACTCAATTGCCAAACCAATACGTGCGGAGAAGGAGCCTAGAGGAAGTTCTTCAAGTTCAAACAAAAGCATCAAGAATTTTTCATCCATTGGAGGGGATTTACAGCTAGGTATGTAACTTGCTTTGTGAACTTTGATAGGATGTTAATAACGTCAATTAGAAAGGGTGGAAACTGGAAAGAAGGTGGTCGCACCCCAGCGGGAGGAGGGGTATGGCATGTTAACTATGCCAGCAACCTCTTAGCCTACACTTTTTTCATACTGCAATGAAAAAGACTAGGAAATCATTCCATCGAGAATCTTGAATTTAAAGCTCAAATTGATTCTCCCAGTGGTTGAATACAACCTAACTTAAAAGCCATAGGTATATCTAAGATTTCAAGGCATAGGGTGGAATCCACAGTTTGAAAACAAAGACAATTATTCACAAAGTTTAAGCATGATGAGGATCCTGCACAATAACCCATACATTATTTCTTCTACATAGGATCCCTAGGAATTGGATCGAGTGGTAAAGGTCTTGGTCTTGGTGGTATGCTCCCTCCAGGCTACCACAAACATAACATTGGCCCACATCATACACAACAGAACCAAACCTAATTTAAACTTGTTCAGCAAGAAGGGATACAAAACTAACGCACATATATATGATGAACTAAGCAAAATCAAAGTGAAAAGCAACTAATGCCAATAGGAAATACCACTCACAACTTGTTTATTCTTATGATAAGAAAAGTCGTATTTGACACTATTTGAGGAAGAATTAGTAGGAAAATATTTATTTTTATAAAACTCTAGAAATATGAGTGTGATGATATTTTCCGGTGGTGATTCAGTCTCTCTAGGCACAAGTACAAGGAATCACAATCCAAGCAGCCAATATATATTCTTTTAGATTTACCTTAGCAACCCAAGTTTTAGAGTTTCTGAAAAGGTCGTTGTCTTTTCTTGATCATATAGAAATAAGTCATGATAACACCTCTATATACAAGGGTTCATAACTCACACACAAAAGTCATCTTTGCACATCTGCTTTCCCTTTTATTGCTAGATTGCCACTTATTACGTTCTATTCATCACTTATGGACTGTGCTTTTCAGCCTTAGGTGTTATTCACAACATTCTTAGTAATCATCTTAAACCATTTATGAGACAGCAATGGTTTTTTTTTTTTTTTAATGTAAAATTGACCTATCACTTTATGAACTAGACCCAAAAGTTTCTTTTGATTTATTTGTTATAGACTTGCAACAAAAACTAAAAGAAAAAAGAAATCAGTAAGGACTTAATAAATACAATGGCAATGCCAAGTAGAATTGATCTTTTTATGATACATATTAAATACGCAACATCTAACATGCCCATTCATGGACTATGGGTGGCCCATCAAAGAACCCTATGGGCCAACGTGGCCACCCGGCCCTACCCCAGCAGAATACGATCTAGAGGAAATTGTACCAACGCAATGAACTAGTGCTTCCCTACTAACTTGATTGGTAAGACAGGTCGAAACTGCCACCACATGTCTCGTGCCAACATTAAATGCACTGAAATGCCTTCCCAAGAGACATGGATGTGTCAGGCTATAAGGGTCAGAGGCCCAGAGGAGATCACCGAATTAAATTCGGTAATAAGCCCCTTAGTATACACACTGATGTTAGGCCACCAAAAGGAAGGAAGGGCCATGACAACACCATGGGCGATATATAGGGAAGGAAAAGTGAGCCCGTGGGTATGAGTCTTCTTCTCTCCCTTTAGACACACTCACACATATATACACCCCAAAGAATATCAACTAACTTAAGCATCGAAGGCTCCCCCTTGGGGCCATCGATGCTCACTTTGTTTGCATGTTGCATGGAGGTAGTAGACATATCGACATCGGCATCAACAATTGGTGCCATTTGTGGGATCTTGAGATTGTCACGTTATGCTTGCTGCCACATGCTCCCAAATAGCTCGTGATTAAGAAACAGCTACGGCCAGAGAGCCATCCAAAATCAAGGTGGAGATGATGTTCAAGGAAAGGAACAAAATGTTAGGGAGGATCATGTCAAAAATGGAAGCCTTACATAAAGAAAACAAAGCTCTACGGTGAAAGGACGTGGGATTCAAAAAAGAGACAGACCAAGGTTGTGTTAAGCTGACTGATGAGGACTCATTAGGGGAGGCGAAGGCTACTCTAAGACACGAGGAGGAAAGGAAGAAAATGCACAAAAACTTGTGCAACCTCATGGACAAATATGAGGAAATGGTGATACATATAGGGATGTCATTGTCTGTCGATAGCTTACTCAATAGCATTAACCTACCGTACAGTGGAGCAATCATGGTGGTGGCACCCCCACTGAATTTCAAAGTCCCGCATGGCAAACCATATGACGAATCGAAAGATCCATTTGGAAACCTTTGAAACCCACATGACCTTCCACAATCCCAAAGAAATAGCGTGACGTGCCTTCCCACTAACCGTCAACGAAATGGCGCATGACTAGTTCAGGAACCTCAAGTCAATATCCATTACTAGCTTTAAGGAGTTAAGGAGGCAATTCTTGACTCAATTCAAGGCTTGCCAGTGACGAAGGCAACCAACCCCATTCCTACTATGGTAAAGTAGCAAGGAGATGAAAGCCTGAAGACGTACCTCACACAGTTCAACAATTTGAGAAGAATTAGTAGGAAAATATTTATTTTCATAAAACTCTAGAAATATGAGTGTGATGATATTTTCCGGTGATGATTCAGTCTCCCTAGGCACAAGTACAAGGAATCTCAATCCAAGTAGCCAATATATATTCTTTTAGATTTACCTTAGCAACTCAAGTTTTAGAGTTTCCGAAGAGGTTGTCTCCTCCTCATCATGACACAATATTGGCGAGATGTGAGGCATAAAACAAATGATAACACCTTTTCTATATACACGGTTCATAACTCACACACAAAAGTCGTCTAATTTGCCAGTCTGGTTTCCCTTTCATTGCTAAAGTGACACTTACTACGTTTTATTCACCACTTATGCATGTTGGGTTTATGAAGTCTGGTTTGTTGGTGATTTGGGCCGATTTGATGACTCAACCAGACAATAATGTGCTATTATTTTTTGGCGAATTTTCAAGAAGGCTTGAGTTATGGATTGCAGGCTTGAGCTATGGGGGTCCAGGAGCAACGCCCTCGGACTAATGTTTGGCACTGTTTGCGATCAAAGGAAACACAAAGCAGAAAGTTCGCTCAATGTTCACACAACAAGTAGCTCGAGCGAAGCTCAAGCAGACTCTTGAAAGGTGGCTTGAATCTAGTTGAAAAAGCACCTTTGTAGTTTGGTCGCTCGAGTGCTGTCTCTATAGCTTGAGCGAAGCACCAAGCCTAGAGTTTGCTCAACTCCCGCTCGACAGTCAGCTCGAGCGAGATGCGAAGATGGTGTAACCCGAGAATTGACTCGACATCCACTTGACAATCAACTCTAGTGGAATGCCAACCCAAGAGTTCGACATCCGCTCGACAGTCAGCTCGAGCGGGATGCCAAACCCTAACGTTCACTCGAGCACCTTTCGACACTCGCATGAGCGAATGCTCTAAAAGTAGGGTTCCTCGTTTCAGTATAAATATGAAACAACGCTCATTTGTACAAATTCAGTTTTTTGAGATTTTGTGAGGCAGCAGCTTGTTGGAGAAAGACGTGAGGGAGAGATAATTCTTTGAGAAGAAGTTTTTGTATTAAATCTTTTGTATTCCATTTTTGTTGATAGTGAATTTGTTGATACTAACCCTCCCAGTGGACGTAGGCTCACATTGAGCCTAACCACTTAAATCTTGGTGTTATGTGTGTGATTGTCATTATTTTCTTTTGTTTGTTTCTGCTACGATACTTCAAATTTAACCTTTGATATCCAGTTTATCCCAACAAACTGGTATCAGAGCATGGCTTTGTGTGAGATCTAGAGGGATGGTTATGGCTAAGTTTGAAATGGAGAAATTTGACGGTCAAAACAGTTTTAGTTTATGGCGCAGGCTTTACTGCGACAACAAGGTTTGTCAAAAATATTAGAAGAAAAGGTGTCTGATGATTCTCAGGCACCTTCAAGAAAAGAATAAGAAAAGGTACATAGTACTATTCTTTTGTCATTATCAGATGGAGTTTTAAGGGAAGTTGTTGATGAGGAGACTACTACTGGTCTTTGGTCTGCACTTGAGAGTTTGTATATGAAAAAATCTCTCACCAACCATTTGTATTTTAAGCAACGGCTATACACTCTCAAAATGAATGAAGGTACCTATATCATTAAGCTTGAAGAAGAAGATCAAGCATTAATTGTTTTGTGTTCATTGCCCATGTCATTTCAAAATTTTGTGAATTCCATGTTGTATGGTAAAGATACAATTTCCTTGGCAAATGTGAAATCTACTTTGAATTCTAAGGAATTGAGGAATAAATTGAGTGTGAAGGGCACTAATGAACAAGCCAGTGGTTTGTTTGTTAAGGGTTCCTCTAGCAGGGGTAGATCCAGTGACATGGGTTTAGAGAAGAAGAGGGGTAAATCCAGGGGCAGTTTATAGTTGAAGTTTAACAAGAAAAATGTTAAATTTCATTACTGTCATAAGTTTGGTCATTACAAAAAAGAGTGTCCTAAATTGAAAAACAGAGAGGAATACACTAGTTCCTCTAATGTCATTAGCGTTGCTGATGAAAAGTCTAACGGCTCAGATATTGTCTTAATAATTAGAGACTCTAATAGTGGATTTAGTGATAAATGGGTCACAGACTCAGCTTGTCCGTTTCACATGAGTCCCAAAAGGGACTGGTTCACTAATTATGAACTAGTCAACAATGGTTTCATTCTGTTATGAAATGATATAGCTTGTAAAATTGCCGGGATTAGTTCAGTCAGGATAAAGATGTTTGTGGGATTGTCAGACATTGTCTAACATCCGACACATCCAAGATTTGAAGAAGAATTGTATTTCTTTGGGCACTCTTGATTCTTTGGGTTTTAAGTACACTGGTGAAGGTGGAGCTATTATCAGTCAAGCATTCTTCTTATCAGCCAACCCAATCTCATGGTCCCTGCAGAAAGGAAAAAATGATTTCAACTTCTTCATTTCGGAAAGGGAGGATTAGGAAAATCCTATTGATCACAGTCCAGACCTCGGGGAAAAGCATAGAAAAAGGCTCGAATGGTACGATCCCTCCGTCACCCCAGAATGAAAGGGGCGATCTCAATGCGATATTGAAGGAGTTCAGGGCTAAGGGCTAGAGCATTATTCCCACTCCCAGTAGTCTATCTTCAGTAGTTCGCTTGAAAAGTAGTCTTTCGTAAGCAGTAAAGGCTCCATGGTTGTGATGAGAGGAGATAAGACAAATGGTCTTTATTTCCTTCAAGGCAGTATAGTGACAAGTGTAGCTGTAGTGTTTGTTTCAGACGATCCAGACTTAGATGTCACCCGTTTGTGGCACATGTGTTTGGGTCATATGAGTGAAAATGGGATATCCATTCTGAGTAAGCAAAGTTTTTTATGTGACCAAAAGATAGGGAAACTTGAATTTTGTGAACATTGTGTGTTTGAAAAACAGTGCAAGGATTAGTTTTTTACATGGGTTCACAGAAATAAAAGTATTGTGGACTATATTCATTTTGATCTTTGGGGTCTATCTTCTATTCCATCAAAGGTGGAGCTTAGTATTTGCTTACATTTATTGCTGATTTCTCACGAAAAGTTTAGGTTTATTTTCTGAAGCAGAAAAGCGATGTATTTGTTAACTTTAAACAGTGGAAGGCTTCGTTTGAAAATCAGATAGGCAAGAAAGTAAAGCAACTTCGAACTGACAATAGTATGAAATTTTGCAGAGGTAAGTTTGATGAATTCTGCAAAAATGAAAGTATTGTCAGGCATCATATAGTTAGACATACTCCACAACAAAATAGGGTAGATCAATGGATGAACAGGACTCTCTTGGAGAGAGCCCGCAGTATGCTTTCTAGTACAGGCTTGTCTTTTGGGCTGAAGCAATCAACACAGCTTGCTTGCTGGTTATTCGCTCTCCAGCCACAACTAATGGTTTAAAACCTACAAATGAGGTATGGTCTGACACTCCTACTGATTATTCAAATTTGAGAATTTTTTGTTGTCCTGCATATTTTCATGTTAATGATGGAAAACTTGAGCCAAGGGCAAAAAAAGAGCATATTCATTGGATATGCCAGTTGGGTTAAGGGATTTAGGTTGTATTGTACTGATCCTAAATCACCTAGGTTTGTAATCGACATGGATGTTGTATTTGATGAAAAATCTAGACTTAATCCGAGAAAGGAGTTTATTGTGTCTATAGGTGAAGAACAGGATATTGGCAACAGGTCGAGTTTCAGGTGGGAGCACCACAAGGGATGCCAGGTGGCATCCAAGATCATGCTATTGCAGATGAGCATGATTCTGATTATGATAATGGCACACAGGGTGAGCAAGACTATAGTATAGCTACTGGTAGATAGAGGAGGCAGATTAGACCACCTCAAAGATATGCTCATGCAGATATGGTGATGTATGCTCTTACTACGACAGAGGACACTGTTCGTCAGGAGCCCTCCAGTTACTCAGAAGCTATCAAGAGTAAGGAATCTGCATAGTAGTGCGCAGTGATGACTGAAGAGATTGAGTCTTTTCACATAAACCAAACATGGGATCTAGTTTAGTTGTCGAAGAAGATGAAAACTGCTGGCTACAAATGGGTCTTCAAAAGAAAAAGAGGGAATCCAGGGTGATACAGATGCAAGATACAAGGCACGCTTGGTTGCCAAGGGCTATAGTCAGAGAGAAGGCATCAACTTCAATGAATTTTTCTCTCCAGTTGTGAAACACAGTTCGATCAGAGTGTTACTTGCTATAGTAGCCTTGAATGACTTAGAGCTATAACAACTTGATGTTAAAATAGCGTTCCTACATGGTGAACTTGATGAGACCATTTACATGCATCAGCCAGAGGGGTAATTATTAAAGGTAAAGAAGATCATGTGTGCAAATTGAAGAAATCATTGTATGATTTGAAGCAATCTCCAAGGCAATGGTATAAACGTTTTGATTCCTTTATGATTGATCATGGTTATTCGATGAGTAACTATGATAGTTGTGTTTATCACAGGCAATTATCTGATGGTTCTTTCATTTATTTGCTACTTTATATTAATGATATGTTTGTTGTTGCTAAATGCAAATTTGATATTGATTTCTTAAAAACTCAACTTAAAAATGAGTTTGAAATGAAATATTTAGGTTCTGCAAAGAAGATTTTAGGGATGCAGATCCACAGGAATAGGAAAGCTGGAAAGTTGTACTTGTCCCAAGAAAAGTACATTGAGAAAGTTCTTGAAAGATTTGGAATGTCTAATCCCAAACTAGTAAGTACACCGCTTGCTACATATTTTAAACTTTCAGCTCCTCTATTTCCTCAGACAGATGAGGAGGAACAGTTCATGGATAGTGTTCTTTATTCCAGTGCAGTTGGCAGTATAATGTAGGTCTGTACTCGTCCAGATATTTCATAGGCAGTGAGCGTTGTCAGTAGGTATATGGCTAATCCAGGTAAGACTCATTGGCAGGCTATGAAAGGGATACTCATGTATTTGAAAGGGACTTTGGACTTTGGCTTAGTATTTGATAGAGATGTTGATTTCAATTCCAAAATTATTGGTTATGTTGATTCTGATTATGCTAGGGCCTTAAATAAAAGAAGATCATTGACAGGATATTTTTCACTTTGTATGGGTCTGCTATTAGTTGGAAAGCAACACTACAATCCACTATTGTTTTATCAACTACAAAGGCAGAGTACATGGCAGCAACTAAGGCTATTAAGAGCTCATATGGTTAAAAGGCCTGATCAGTGATTTGGGACTACAGTAGGATAGGATTTCAATATTCTGTGCCAATCAGAGTGCAATACATTTGACCAAAAATTAAATGTATCATGAGAGAACAAAGCAAATTGATGTCAGGTTTCATTTTCTCAAAGATTGTTACAGATGGTGTTGTAGAAATTCTAAAGATTACTACTACTGAGAATTCAACAAATATGATGACAAAGCTAGTCACAGTGTACAAGTTCAAACTCTGCTTGGACTTTATTGGTGTTCAAGGTCTGATTCCCTTAGGGGATTTGGTGAAGGGGGTCGGTTCTGTGGTCAATGGATTTTATGTTAGGCTTGGTAGAGTTCAAGCCAAGGTGGAGATTCGTTGAAAGGTGGCTTGAATCTAGATGAAAAAGAGCCTCTGCAGTCTGGTTGCTCGAGCAGTGTCTCTGCAGCTTGAGCGAAGCACCAACCCGAGAGTTCACTCGACTCCCACTCAACAGGATGCCAAAATGGTGAAACCCAAAAGTTCGCTCGACATCCACTGGATAGTCAGCTCAAGTGGGATGCCAAACCCTAACGTTCGCTCAAGTGCCACTCGACACTCGCTCAAGTGAATGTTCGAAAGGTAGGGTTCCCCGTTTCAGTATAAATATGAAATGGTGCTCATTTGTATGAATTCAGGTTTTTGCGATTTTGTGAGGAAACAGCTCGTTAGAGAGAGGCGTGAGGGAGAGATAATTCTTTGAGAAGAATTTTTTCTATTAAATCTCTTGTACTCCATCTTTGTTGATAGTGAATTTATATACCGACCCCGCCAGTGGCCGTAGGCTCATATTGAGTCGAACCACTTAAATCTTGGTGTTCTGTGTGTAATTGTCATTATTTTCTTTTGTTTATTTTCACTGCGATACTTCAAATTTAACCTTTGATATCCGGTTTATCCCAACACGAACAGTTTGCTTGAGTCTTAGGTCGCTCAAGCATATGTCATAAAGAGAATTCGCTCAAGGCGCACTCCACTCAAGTAAATAATGCAGAAAAGTAAAAATTAGAATTTTTACCATGTGACACTATAAATATGTACTTAATGAATAGTATTGCAATTCTAAGGGTTCTAAACAGTAAAGTTTTGCCCCAAAGTATATTTTGTAATTCCTCAATACAATAAAATTCTCTACAAAACTATGAACGTGGGGACTTTGTCGAACCACATTAATTTCATGTTGTGTGATTAATTTGCTTGCATTTACTTTTACTTTGTCTATCAACGTTTTCAAAACAATGCACTGTGCTTTTCAACAAGTGTTATTCACAACATTTCCAATAAGAGAAAATCTTCAAAGCGGTACATCTATTCTTGGCCTGAAAACAGCCTCCAATAAGAGCTGGCCACATAGCCCACTTATTTCTCTAATAATGAGATGCCACACACTGAATCAAAGAAAAAAATTTACCCATCGTCTCTCACCCTGCTCTCCCCCCTCTCGCCCCGAAGCCCCCTCTCTGTTCTCTCACCCTCTTCGAACTTAGTCTCGTCTCCCTCTCTTGCCCACGTCTCTCTCTCTCTCTCTCTCTCTCTCTCTCTCGCCCTCGTCTCTCTCCTCACCCTCGTCTCTCTCTCTCACCCATGTCAAATTCGCACCCATTGTAATGCTGTGAAGGAAGTTGACGTCGAAATGACTTGTTTGCCGAATCAAATCACCCTCGCCCTCATCAAAACCGTGGCAAGGAAATGCTTTATTTTTCATATTCTTTGGAGTTTGTTGAATGTAGATGGATTATGGGCTATGGAATGTAAATGCAAGTTGTTTGTTTCTGTCGGTTCTAATATGGATTATGAAATATAGATGTAAGATGCAGTATTGTATTAAGGGAACCAACCAAATGTAATTAAAGGATTCGATAATGAAATGGGTGGAAGGCAGGGAAGGTGTTCGATAAATTTCCTTAAAGACTCGTACGTGTTTTGAGACTTGTTCTGATATTTCAATTCCAATTCAACTTGTTCTGATATTTGACTTGTTCTAATATTTCACTTGTTCACTGATATTTGACTTGATAAATAGTTTTTTGAGTGGTATTTCATGATCTTTCATGTGGCTATGTCTTGTAATTGTGTGGCAAAGTGTGATCTACATTTCTAGAATGTGGCTATGTCTTTAATGTGGCTGTTTTGTGTGTGTATAAAATTTCCACAGAATGTCCAAATGCCCCAATAAGAACAAGCCATGCCATTAGATCCTGGAAGTCTTTTGCATGATTTGAGAAAGGTAGTAAAAGTAGTTATTTTTGTAGAAAATCAAACACATTTTTTACTCTTTTGGTGCCCTGATTCTCATGTTGAGCAGAATAGAGTTTTGTTGGTGGACAAGGAGCCACAAATTTAGTTCGCACCTGACATTTTGTTTCTTTCTATCTAATTTTTGGAGTCAGATTCAAGGCTTAAAATTTGATCCAGAGGGTGAATATGTGAGGCATTTGCTGCATGGGCTAGCATGGATGCTGACTGAGTGGATTCATCATCCTTGGGATACACCATGTTCTGTGAAAGCTTCAAGGGTGGACTTGGGATTAAACTATCCAAAACCAATAATTGGGTTGGATTTGGCTAGAGAACGTTTGACTGAAGCTAAATTCAAGATGTGGGAAATAGAAGCAGCTGCTAGGGTCTCAAACACAAATGGTGCAAATGAAGTCATTGTTGATAACTTTCATGGCACTGAAAAATGACGTTGGAGTTACAAGCGAAGAAGCCAAATTATAAGCCATGGAGAAGAATTACAAGCGAACCTTGAAAGCATTGTTCTTGTCATGGTTGTTTTTTATTATGATTTTTGCTGTAAGTTTTATGTAAAAAAAAATAATAATGTATGTCAACAGTCATTGCTAAGACTCATGTAATCATTAAGTCACTTTTTCTCACGTTGTGATCACTTTTTGTATGCTGATGGACGACAGTCATTGCTAAAACTCATGTAATCATTATGTCAATTTCTAGTTTATTGGAAGACAATGTCAATCTCATTTGCAATTCTCTTGGCAGGGTTCAACCCAACATAAAAAACATAAAGTTACGTCTCCATCACAAAAGGTTCAAAAAGTTTCCATTCAACACAACATAAAAAACATAAAGTTTTGTCCCATTTACTCCACAACAAAAAGAAGTCCAATTCACTCCACAATACAAAATAACAAAAAAAAGTCTCCATTCAACGCATCCTTCTTCATTCACCCTAACATAAGCCAAATACTTGTCTTCTTGCAAAGGCTTCACCATTTCACTCCAATGATGATTCACTGTAAGATAGTGAATAAAGTCAATTATAGTTGTTAAAAAATTATTACCATAACATAAAAATGAAATCAATACAAATATCATATACAATGTACAACTGAAGTAAAACTAAAGACCCAAATTCTGAGATATGTTGTCAATTGTATGCCCAAGATCCCTAAAACAAAACACAAATAAAACACAAGAAATAAGAAGCATGTCCCTAAAACAAAAAACAAACAAAACACAAGAAATAAAATGCAACTAAGAAAAATTGCAACTAAACGGTATACCTCACTGAAGGACAGTTATTCTTAGCATGTCCCTCTTGCTTGCAAATGCTATAATGTCTTTTCTTTGTTGGTTGAGTCTCTTTTCGATTCTTTGTCCTCAAAGATTTTGGTCGTCCTTTTGTTGGCACTCATGGGGGATCCTGTATTGTTTGTGAAAAAATTGATATAACTTGACTTTTTGAATTGCAGGATCATTGGTTGAGGGATCTCCACCTTCTAAATTTAAGTCGGCAATATCTTCAAGTAAAAGAAACTCTTTGTGGATCTTGTCTAAGGCAAGAGAGAGGTAGTTGAATTTTTGTATTGACTATGAGCCAACTTCTGAAATCTCGTAAAATTGCATCGTTAACTTACTTTTTCTCATAGCAAGCTCATCATGTGTTATTACATGTGCTTCAGAAGTTGGTATTTTAAGAATGGCTCGACTCTTAGCATTGACTATCTATCTCTCTAAAATATAATGTTGAGGCAACATATCTAATTTAGATTTTCATTAATCAATAAGGCATAACCAAACATTATAGTTTGGTGATGATGGTTAACTCCAGAAAATGGCACAAATGGCATCTTATAAATGTTTGTCAAATAAGTGGCATCAAAAGTCACAACATCTCCAAAGTATTGGTATGCAGCCCTTGACCTTGTATCTGCCCAAAAATAACTTCCTATACACTCATTTTCACCAACTTGCATAGAGTACACAAACCCAGGTTCTTTACATTGTCTATCTAGAAAGTAAGCACATAACCTTTGTACATCTCCCTCTTCAAATAATTTTCTTCTTTTGCTTCCTAAGAAATTTTCCACGTCCTTGACATTATTTCCATTATTACTTTACAGCCAATTTTTGTCTCAGCAGGTTCAAGAATTGTTTATTCCTTTTGTTTGCGACTTTCATGCCGAAATCCTTTTCTTGAGCAAACATAGTCTACCGCAATTAATTTTTTCTCTTCTTTTGACAATCTTGTATGGTTGGTCCGCATTGAAAAACTTTTTCGTCTTGCATACGCCTTGTAAAATGTTTGGGCGTCTTCTACATGATCAAATATTATACCAATAAATGGCTCTTCAAGACCACTAGTGGAAGAAGAAATCACATTCACCCATTCTTCCACATCCACATCACATTCTTCTTCCACAATTCTAGTCTCATTTACATCACGTTCTTCTTCCATAATTTCGGCCTCAAACACCTACATCTCCAACTTTTGGACAATTGCTACTCATCGCTATCTCAACTTCATCACTATCCCAACTCGATATACGATCCTTCAATACAAAAAAAAAAGTATATTCAATACTTACAAGCCATTCTAATTTTATTAACTAAGATATGATGCATTTCTAAAGATGGCAACAAATTCAGGCTCCACAATTCAACAAAAAAATGAATCAAAAGTCAAAAAACTAATTTTTGTCACACTTTTTTTTATAATGTGATTCACTTATATATATATATATATAAATAGCTTGTACATTTTAAATTTGAGAAAATCATCAATTTTCTGTTTCCATTGCCGAAGTCACTCCACAAAATTTTCACAAAAAAAAAAAATGTGACTGCTCAAATTTAAGCATGTGAATACAAACCAAAATTTTCAAAATATACTTAAAATAAACAGTTATACACAGATTATGGAACTCAAGGGCTCTTCAGGTCTGATGAATTGTTTCTGTTTTCTTTCTATCTTTTTTTTGTTCTTCGTTCTTTATCTAAGCGAATGGATTAGCAGAGCTTGAAAGCATTGGGGCAACATGTAGCAGGAAAAAAAGCTAGATTTCGTACCTATGGTATGTATGCAAAAACAGAGCAAGCAAAAATGAACTGTAAAATTACAAAGGAAAGCAAAAAAAGACAAGAAATTTAACAAACCATGGAGGTAGACAGTGGTGCGGCGTCGGACTGCGTGGTGGCTGTCGGACTTCGTGGTGGCTGTGGGTGCCGACGGAATGCATGGTGGCTGATTGGTTGGCATCGGGCAGGCAGTTGGCGTTGAAATGGCTATGGGTGGCTACGTCAGGCTGCTGTCGTTGGAGTCAGAATGGCTCTGGGTGGTTGCTGCCGATGTCAAACTGGCTGTGGGTGGCTGTTACCAACGTCAAAATGGTTGTGGGTGGTTGTGGCATGGGCGACTGGGCCTGTAGAAGGAGAGCGGTGATGGTTGTGCAATGCGTATAGCAAAACTTAAGCATTTGACGTAAGGTATTGGAGGCTGTTCTAATGTTGTGGGACGCATTGTATTATAGTGTATAATGTGACGTGTCAAAATATTATTCGTTGCTGATCTATCGCCTAAAACGGACAGTACCGCTCCAAAGCGAAACTGTTCCAATAATCATCTCAATCCATTTATATGATACAGTAATGATTTTTTTCTATATGTAAAATTGACCTATCACTTTATGAACTAGGCCCAAAAGTCTTCTAATTTATTTGTTATAGAATTGAAACAAAACCAAAAGAAAAAAGAAATCAAGAGGAACTAATCAATATAGTGTCAATGCCAAGTAGAATTGATCTTTTCATGATACATATTAGAATAGAGTAATGTTGTATAATGTACTAGTATCTCATGCTCGTGGACGGAAATGAAAACGTTATCGGCCTTCGATATCTGAAATTGTTGCGTCATTCACAGAACGGATTTCTTTTTGCCTACTATGAACTGGGTTTGCCATCATCATACTTCTCATGTTCAAGAAAGCGGGTTGTTTGGGATAAGGCAGATCTACACTTTCACTATTAAGCATCATGACAACCTCGGACATGGTAGGTCTATCCGCTGCACTTTCTTGAACACAGAGGAGACCTATGTTCACAAATCTCGATACCATATGCATAGAGATAAAGGGTATTTCAAGTAGTGGATCTACCAAGTCCAATCCTCTGTTGTTTGTCCATAAGTCCCAAGCCTTCAAATGCAAGAAAGCGAAATATGATCTTAAATTACAGAACTGTTCTAAAATTTCAAGCACAGGAGATCATGTTCAGGCAGTGGGAGATAGATAAATTAGAAGGGTATTCTACAATATTTATTGCTATTCATGAGTATTTTGAACAACATTAACTATACAGTTAGCAATAAATATTATAGGACCCGCTTCATGTGCCTCCCTCCTACTTGAGGCTCTTAAGTTTAAACATAATATTATGCAAATGGGATACTTACATATCCAAGAAGATGGAGAGAGTCAGTTAGATAAAAACCGGTGTTCTTCTTGCCGCTCACAATCTCTAACAACAAGACGCCAAAGCTAAAGACATCAGATTTCACCGAAAAGAGGCCTTCAAGAGCATATTCAGGGGACATATAACCACTGAAAACCATCATAAGGTGAAAAGACATCAGCAGCTGCATAATATTATGTTGGCTTTTATGATTTAGAAGTTTCACTTACTAAGTTCCAACAATCCTATTTGTATTTGCTTGTGACTCGTTTCCTACAAAGATTCGGGCCATTCCGAAATCTGATATTTTGGGATTCATGTCAATATCCAGCAAAATATTGCTGGCCTTCAAGTCTCTATGAATAATCCTTAACCTAGAATATTGATGAAGATATAGAAGCCCCTGAGCAATCCCTTCAATTACTCGAACCCGTGTTCCCCAATCTAATATTCTGCACTTTTCTGAATCTGTTCAACATATAAGAGTAAGTTGCAGAACCATATGCAAATTGCAAAGGGCCATAAAGTTGTAAACTGAAAAGATTTATCTCGGTCCCAGATATAAGAAATTACTAACCAAAGAGGAAGGAATCCAAGCTTTTATTGGGCATATATTCATAAACTAGTATTTTTTTCATCTCGTTCAATGCAGCAGCCCAAAAGTCTGACAAGATTCTTGTGTTGGAGCTTGGCTATGACCATTGCTTCATTTTTTAGCTCCTCCCAACCTTGGCTGGATCTTCGTGAAAGCCTTTTGACAGCTACTGCATCCCCTTTCACTAATATTCCCTGAGTTTTTTTTTTTTTAATTTATTGATTGTTAAAAACACCAGAAAAATACCATTGGAAGACTTAAAAAGTGGTATGGCCAATTGTTAACATGCACATACAAGAAATATACTATCAATGATCAAATTCAACACCTCATGGTGTACAACCAACTGGCTTGAAAAAATTTATTTGCAAGCTAGTATGAACAGCACAATCATTTACACCGTTGATATGACATGATTTCTTTTAGACAGAAAATTTAAAAATTTGAATTCTACAGATCAAATCCTGACATGAGGAAGGTGTAAAGAATCTATCCTCCACACCAACTTGTAAGTAGTAACAAAACTGGCATCATCCGTTTGCACTTGTTAACCTGGGAAGTTGTTAACTTGTAGATTACAGATCTCGTATACATTCATTACACTAAGGGCTAATTGGGGTAGTAGAGTATTCTCTCATAGTACTTCATTACTATTTATTATTTTATTATTAATTTTCACTACTATTCATTAATTTTTACTATTATTCACAGAATATCTAAAATCACCTCACTACCCAAACGCAATCTAAGTATTGCATTTAGATAGATTTCAACAATATACCTTGTAAACAGGCCCAAAGCCGCCCTCTCCAAGCTTATTTGCAGTTAAGAAATTGTCAGTTGCAGCAGAAACGCTTGCAAAGCTAAATAATGGCATCTTGACTTCCCTTTTTCTACAATTTCCATGATTATTTACTTCAGTAAGGTCGGAATCATTAGTCGTCAAGTTCGTGCCCAAATCAAACAGCAACAAATTCTCTCCTAATATGGTGAAAAAAAAAAATGTATGTCACTTCTTTTAGAAGATAAATTGCGGTTAGTCGAATAACTTTGTGAAGAGTGTTTGACTTACCCTTCTGTCTGAGTTTTCCCCTCACATAATAAACAATATGGACCAATGTCAGCATTGCAAGAGATGTGGGAAGCACGACAATTTTCCATAATTGGTTACGTTCTTTGTCCGCAACAATTCCATTGCTTGAGCTTCTGTCTGTCAAAAGGAAATCAGAGAGATAAATAATATATTTTTTCAATAATTGAGTTACAGAATGGCCATGCCTAGAGTAGCTCCTCCAAAAACTTTCAAACAGAGAAGATATAATAGTAGGGCACAACAACACCAAATCCTTGTTTCTGTGGCCCTGCAACAGCATAAGAGTCTTGAACCTTTCACACTGATATTTCAATTATCTAGCTTCTAGTAGTGTCAGTCAATCAAACATCCTAAAGATGCAGATTTCTACAATTTCTATTTTGTTTCTTACCAACACATCCCCAGATTTTCCCCCCTTCCCCAGGAAAACATGGAGAAAAGAGACTGAATTAACATGTTTCCGAAGTGCCAATTGAAGACCAAGAGAGAGAGTTGCCCAACTTGAAGCACGCAGCCCATGAGGCAAAGCCCATTTAAGCCAACTTATGTTTAAGCCATTAAGGCCCAAGAGGGGTGGTGAAAAGTATAACACCCAGACCCAGAACCAAGACTAAGCTAATTTCAAGTTCTATAAAAATTTTCTTTCGGATTAATATGTATGAAAAGCTCATTTGAAATTTAATAAGTAATTTTGGAGCTACGGACCCAAAAAAATTATTTTGATGGTATATGAATTTTCATTTGGACTTGATAATAAGGATAAAATTATCAAAGTTTCTCCACATGGTTGTCACCTTATTCACTTAGCCAGGTCGCACGGAACAATAGCCTCCCAAGGAGGCAGACTGTTGTATCGCTAGACTACCTCCACTGTTGTGGTTCGTCCCCCACGGTAGAACCTCCACACCGCGTCACCACGAACCCAGCCTAACCACAACCAACCCAAGACAGCAATATCTACTTAGCCACCATGTGATAGCCCACTGCGCACCTCCACTCACAGCAACCACCTGCATGAAGAAATAATGTATGCATCTCTACTTTGCATCAAAAAAACAAAGCAATTTTTCAACCAACCCACCACCCACACCAGTTGCCCTAGCCGGAAATAACGCCACTCTAAGTCGCAGACCAAGAGCCATGAAAGCCAACCACAGAACACAGAGTGAAAGCCACCAACATCAACCAGAAAACCCTCGGAAGAAGCCTTCACTGTTGCACGTCCTCCACACCCACGGCTATTCAATCAATGTTGAGGCCATGACGCCACGGCCAGCAGAAGACACCGGAGGACAAGCCTCCACCTTCGAACATTGCCCTGGTCAACGTCCAGCACCCGAGACCGTTGCACGCCTCCTCGCTGTCTCACGGTGAGTTTCCTCTCTCCCTCACGTCGTGTCCTCTCTCTCTCTCTCACATCACACACACACTCTCTCTCTTTCTCTCTTAGTGTTCTTCCACCTCGTTGACCACTGATGACCGGCGTCTAGTCCCTTGCTCCGTTGTACACCTCTTACCCTCTCTGTAAGTCTTTGCCATACCACCCTTGCTAGTGTTTGCATTGTGTTCAAATATAAAGTGGGACTAGGCCCACTAAAAATATTATACCACTTTTATGCAAACCAATTGAGGCCCATAGTAAAAATCACACCCAACATAAAAATATAGAAGTTCAAACTCTAGCTTGTAACTCGACATAAGTGTACTTTCATTAGTAGGAGGAATTAAATGGATATCATTGAAATTTGGGAAGTAATAATATTTTAGGTTAAGAGAATCTTAAACATTTAGAAAAAAATATGTTATTTTAACATGTCTAGTTTTAAGGATCAGAATACATGTTCAGTCAAAAATTTACAGAAGTTGCGTGATTATTTTATAGGTGACGATTTATATTTGTTCAGTATTGTTGAGGAAAATTTCGAAAAAGCTAAAAAGTCTAGGTAAGCAGAGTTCCCATACTAAACTTTGCATAAAAGAAAGAACTGGGGTTGATTTTACGAAAATGTGTATGATATGTTTGAAAAGAAATTTAAAACAACCTCAGTTATTTATTCTGCATTACTCATGAAGTAACTCTCCGACTCCCTCGAGACCGTAGCGTTACAAAAAGGACTAAACGCACCGTTTGGCCCTTAGAGTTCATTCACCCACTCAAACTTCCCTTGCACCGATGCCTCTGTTCCCCTTCGCCTCAATCAGTTTCGTACTTCTCCTATTTTCCCTCACTCTGTGCGGCTCATGTCTCTCAATGGTTCTCTCTCTCCCTAGCTACTCTCTCTCCCTTTCACCGAGCCTCACTTCTCCCTAGTTACTTCTCTCTCTCTCTCGTTCCCTTTGTCTGCAACCAACCATCTCAGTTTCTCCTCCACACCGTGAGCTTCTTCCTCCAAGCATCAACCCTCCCCACAAGGCATGCCCCGTTCTAGCCAGCCGAAAACAAGCAGCCACCACGACCTCACTGTCGTAAACGGTGAAGTTCAGCAACACCTCCAGCCACAACCCTCTGTTCTTAGCCAAACCAAACGCACCGCCATCGCACACCTCTTCGAACCAGGCACTTACAACCTCTCGCTGGCCAGTTACTACACTGGATGTCACTCCTAAGCCACCACTACTGCCCTATGTTGGAATCAGAACCGTAAGCCACCACCGTCTTCAGCAACGGCAAGTGCACGTCCAAACCAGTTCATGCGAACCACTTCGAGCCCCTCTGTCCAGCCATCGTCCACGTCCAACACAAATCCAGTTGCACCGCTGTTCTCCTCCATAAACCACCACGGAACAAGCCTCCATGGCCCCTGTTTCCCTTGCCAAAAACAGAGTAGTTTTACCCATCGGGGTGCTTAAACCGCCACGCTCTCTTTTCACTCTGTACTCCACCACAAGCTGAAGCAACCTCCACCTGTAGCGCCATCGATGCCCACCCAGATCCACCCAGTCTCAAACCTTCCTTGTCGCATGGCCAGTTTCTTCCACAAGTGAGCCTACCGTATAACTTCTGTAAGGATAATACTCATTTACTTTATTACCCTTAGTCTACAGGGCAGAAGCAATTTTGATTATCCTTTCATGGTTGGACTTCAGTTTTACCTTGGCTTACTAGTGGTGGGTTTGATTTTTAAATCTTTCAATTTATATATAAAATGTTAAGGGTTTAAATTATATTTCTATGTATTAGTTTTAAAAACTAAAATTTTGGTAGTAAATAATAAAACTAAAATTTGTTCTTAACACTTTAAATACAAATAAGCCTATTTGGTGAGTTAGATTTTTAAGTTGCACTAGTTTATAATTATGGCGGAACACCACTATAAAGTTCTATAGTGAGCTAGGCTGAAAGGAGAATTTTTAGGTTTAGGATTTATGGGTTATTTAAACATTTCAGATTTTTAATTGTAACGTACGTGCTTAATTAGAAAGTCAAGCATGATTGATATTTGCTTGGCACTATTGTGAGAAAATTCAGAGAAGTTAAAAAGTCCAGGTAAAATAGGTTCCTATGCTAGATTTTGCATAAAATGAAAATGAACTGAGGTTGATTTATGAAAAGATGCATAATATGTTTCGAAAAGAAATGTGAAAAACAATCTCAGTTATGTGTTCTACATTACACATGAAATCTATATAAAAAGGAAAATGTTTCTGACATTATTAGTATTGACATGAGTAATATTTTGACATGTTTTTTAGAAATGTGCAAAACAGCGAATATAAAATCTGGAAATTTTGTACATGTTATATGAAGAAGTTCCGAATCTGTTTCTAACTATGTGAAAATAATATGAATATGTTCAATACTCTAATTGATATGATGTGCATATGAAAAACCTTTGGCATTACTCTTTGATTCTGCTCTAATTATGATTCTTGTTATGATATGATGATTATGATTCTGTTATATGGTTGATACCAACATCTCTGATATCAGTGCACCCACTTTGAAAACAAAGTGATTTTCCGCGTGTTCTTTCCTATGTGCACACTCAGGGCTACGAGAATGAATAAGGAAAAGTTTCACATTCTAATACTACCTCGTTTAGCCATCGAGGATAACACAACCCGACCACGGGGGTTAAACATGGTATATAATATGATATGATACAATACAATATGATATGATACGATACGATACGATATGATATGATAAGATGTTCAATCATGTTATACCAAAGGGTCTTTGAATATGAACAGTTGATTTTTTAATATGAACAGTTTGAAATGTCGCTCTGATTTTCTTATAATACGTTTTGAGATTTGCATATTGAAACATATATGTTTTGGTTCTTTATTCTGAACGTTTTGAGATAAGAGGTGAGTAATCAATAACTCAGTACTGTGAAATATCAACTGTGAAATACGATTTTAAATAATAAGAAGTAACTTTCTGACTCATCCGGGACCAAGGCGTTAACACAGAATTTAAAAGCAGAATTTAAAAGAATAAAAACAAGAGAAAAAGCAAAGGTACCTAGTTCTGAACTGGCCATCCTTATGTATAGCTCTTGCCCACCCTGGGAGTATATTTTTATGTCATTCAGATCACCGAACCAAATCAAGCAACCACTTCCTTTTCCCCTAATATCCAAGTTTGAATACGCTGTGCAAGAGCAGTTTTCCAAACAAAATTCTTCACATTCCCTTAGGTTCATGGTCTTATTAAACCAGGAAGAAGTCGTGTCAGGCAATTTTATTCCAGTATACTTCCGAAAGCCATCTCCATCATTGCATTCCAGTGGAGTACTCCGAACACACCCATTAAACCAATTTGTCGAATTCCTATATTTTCGAGATTTGGGTATGAATCCCTTTAAGCACGCACATACACTGGAGTTACTGGGGTTGCAGGTAGAAAATGCACCACAGAGAGCATAATTTTCACACTCATCTGCCTCCGTCGGTGTAAAGAAAAGTTGCCAACTTTGTGTTTGATCTACCCAGGTGAAGCGTTCCCCAATGCCTGATGGGTTTAACACAAGTCTTCTCAAAGCTGAACTATTCCCAAGTGTAAATTCGTAATAGACCTCATTCTCATTCAACACAAATTCAATTTTAACTCCTGAAATCTGTACTGGGAAAGGATATCCCGTAAAGCGAAGTCCATTCCATGGCCCTGCTCTTGCCTTTATTCTGGTTCCGTTCAAAATAACCAACTGTGGAAACCCACGGGGATCTATACGTAATGAAAACTGACCTTGAGCAGGATCTTCCGCGCTCTTCCAAGATGATAAAAATCTATCAATACCAGTTACAAAGTTCCTCCCAATCTTCATTTCCGGTAGAAATGTGTCACAAGGATAATCAAAACTCCGCCACAAAAACTTGTTTGGGTCATCAACATTTCCATCTTTCACAACAAGATTTCCGTTGTCCAAGAGCTGTGCAACTGGATTTTCTGATCTTCTCGATGAATTAGATGACCAAACAATATTATTTGTGCGATTGAGAAGGGCAAGAACTCCTTCATCGGTGACCATCAAAACTCCCGAGTGATCGTTAAGCGGAGTGTCTCTGTTGGCTACCCACACAACTGCCTCAGAAGATATCACGTACCATATTCCGACGTATCGGCTCTTTGAACTGACTGGGCTGAAAAATCCCAACGCAAATGTTCTTCTAGCTGAAACTAATGTGTCTCCGTCTCTGATTGATCGACTTCGAGTAATGGTGTCAAGTGTAATGGACGTTCTTAGGAGGGAGAACAATAAAGAGTACACAAAAAGATAGGTAATGGTTTCCATTGATGTTTCAATGACTTTTCTTTCTCCTCAGAGAGGTAAGCAAAATCACTTTGGAATCTGCTCTTCATTCAGCTCTCATGTTCTTTCCTTTCTTTTCTACTCTTATCAATTTTCTATTCTTTTTCTTTTTCCACCAATCAATTTGATGTCAGACATGATTTAACTGCAGAGATATCTGATAAAAGAAACTCACGCGTTGACCTGATATTCTATTTTTATTATAAAATAAGTTTAATGAATCATATCTAACTATATATATTAGTTGGTAACTTTATTTTTAGGAAATATCTCTAAGGCTATAGTACTTCTATTAACAATAATCATTTCTTTTATTATTTTTGTCAATCATACTAACAGAAAACACAATCAAATAAAATTAGTATTTTCCTTAAAAATTCTAAATAAATACTTTTAAAAAATTAAGAAATATATTTTCCAAATTAAAAGTTATTTACTCAAATTTTTGTAATATATATATATATATATACATGTGACTCGCTTTATCAAATATGGAAGTTTGGCTACATTTGGAACACAAACTTACATTTGGATCTGGTTTGGATAGAGAGATATTTTTATCTCATCTCTCATCTAATTTTATCTCAATATCCAAATACCACATGCACAAATATTTTTTCAATTTTAAATCTTTAATTTTTTATTTAATAATTATCTAATTATTATAACTTTTCTAAACTGTCAAACAAAATACAAAAAATAATTTAATTTTTTTAAATTTCAAAATTAAGATTATATTAAAAAATTATATTCCAAGAAATTTTTATAAAATAATATAAAATTAGATAGAATGAAACGACATAGAAGTATTTTTCTATCTAAACCAGACCTTAATAACAATCTCGTATAAAATAAACCATGACTTTTATTTGATATTTTTAACCGTAGATTTTATTTTATGTTTTGAATCATACATTTTATTTGATGTTTTAGGAGTCATTTATATTTTTTGTTTTTCAAAAAAGTAAACGATTCATTGAGAGAAAATAAAAATAAAAATAAAATTTACAAAAAAACTTGAGTTGAAGTGAATAAAATTATTGAGAAAATGTTATGTTTTATAGTGAAAGCATTGAAGAAATATAGCTATTAAAAAAATATATCCATCAAAAGAATAGGACTGTGGAAAAAAATATGACCATTAAAAAAAAAGACCATTAGAAAATTATATCTATTAGAATATTATGAACGTTAGAAAATTAATGTATTTTTTTAAAAAAGAAATAAATATCTCAATTATCATTTGAATTAAAATAAATGAAAATACAAATATATATTTAAATAAAATAGTGATAAATTTAAAGAATTTGTTATTAGTATTGTTGAAAAGTAATTAACCAAATAAATAAATAAATAAATTTTCTAGTCAAACTTTGACTAAAGGATAACTGACCGCTACTAATTCTCTGTCGTTCACTAGGACTTCACAGTCGTTCACGTCAATGTAAACATTTTCTTGCGCACATGATACATTTTCTTGCGCATGATATACTTTAGTGGATTTCAACGCTCCCAGGGACATTCTAGAGGGGTATAGATATTCTCTGTCATTCACTGGGACTTCACTGTCGTTCACGTGGATGTAAATATTTTCTTGCGCACACGATACATCAGTGGATTTTAACGCTCCCAGGATGAATCTAAGATTCTAGAGGGGGGTGCCTGATTATGTAAAAGTAAAAAGCAAAAAAATATTAAAAAGTATATAAATATATATATATATATATGCTCGTTAATTCATCATGTGAATCCAAATTTTTTATTTTTATTTTTTTTGAAGGCCAACCTTTTTTATTTAATTTATTATGTTATACATACTTTTAAATTAGTTTTGAATATCATAATATAATTTTTCATGAGCCATTTTCTTTATCTTTAAATTGAAGGATATGGATAAATCAAAAACTTTAAATCATAAATGTCATAAAGACTAAGTTTCGAAATAAAAATAAATTGAACTTTTGATATTGTTTAGATAAAGTTTCGAAATAAAATAAATGATGACTTCCTTATAAATTATTTGTTAGTCTATATAATATTAATTAATAATCTTTATTTGCTGAAAAAAGATCGAGATCAATTGACATGTTAAATGCTTTTATTTTTTAGTTTACATTCAAACTTAAAATTTCTCATATACTTGTACATGCTTTTAAGTAATTTTTTAATTTTTATTATATACAAATTCTTATATATTCTACGGCCACCCTTTATTAGACCAAGTATTTCTCTCAATATGTCTTTTCCCACCGTGAGGGTCACGAAAACGTTAAATCCTACAAAATGGAGGAAAAGTCTAACGATACTAACGGAAGTCCAAATCATACGCCGGATCTTAGGAAAAAAATCATGCCTAGGTTGGTCGTATGATATTGACAGGACTAACCTTAACGAAGACAACAAGATGTAAAGACTAAGGCCTCAATTGTTTTCGGAAAGGAGAGGGGAGGAAATTAAAGTTAAAAAGTTAAATAAAATATCGTTAGAATATACATATTTTTTAATATTATTTTTATTTTGAAATTTGAAAAAGTTGAATTGTTTGTTTTATTTTGTATTAAGATTTGAAAAAGTTGTAATGATTAGATAAAATAAGATGAGATAAATTTGAAAAAATTAAATAGTTTATTTTATTTTGTATTCAAAGTTGAGAAAATGTCATGATGAAATTGAGATAAAATAAGATGAGATGATATTTTTTTTAAAAACAAACGAAGCAGGCTAACGGTCTTACTAATTTAACTAAATTTTATATTAATTTTCTGTCAAAAAAATTAAATTAAAAACTGAAATAATGCAGTTATGGGGTGGCAGTAATACACAGCAGTATGAGAGGTATTTGGAACTTCCACCAATGGTAAGAAGATCAAAACAGAGGGCATTTTCTGGTATTATTAAAAGATGTAATTATGTCTATCCCAACATATACGACGAGTTGTTCTTTGTTTCTAAAAAGTGTGTCATAAGCTTGAAATGGTAATAGCCCAATTTTGATGAGGGAATCAATCTCGGAAAGAAAATTTATTGGATTAATTGGGATAAACTTTGTGATTTAAAATTTCGAGGTGTATTGGGTTTTAATTAAAATTTTATATTAATTTTCTGTTAATTTAACAAGGATATTTTGATGGTGCAACCTCTGGATTTTACTGGCCTGACATTCCCCAATCATGTCTCCCCAACTATGTCTGCAAGTTGAAGAAAGCCCTTTATGAAACAGGCTCCATGGGCCCACTTCTCCATGCTAAGCTCAAAACTCTCGCAACTTCGGTTTTCTTGGATCCAAATATAACACTTCATTGGCCCAACAACGTTACATTGTTGATCTCCTTGTCTAGACAAATATGCAGCATGCAAAGCCCGTTTTCTCTCTGATGAGCTCCAGGGCCTCTCTCACGTAGTTCACTAACGATGCATTCTCTGCCCAACAACAAATCGAAGTGTCGTCGGGTCACTCCAATACTCGTTCATTACTCATCCAGACCTCACCATTGCCGTCGTTAGCAATGTGTGCCAATTCATGCACCAGCTGACAGCACTGCACCAGAGTGCCATCAAATGCATCTTGCATTATCTGCGCCACACTGCTCATCATGGTTTGCTTCTTCTGCGCTCCTCCACACCAACTCTCAAGGCTTACTCCGACCCAGGCTGAGCCAAGTGCCCTGATGACTACCATTCTGCAACCTCATCTTCTTGAAGTCCAGGAAGCAATGCACGATCTCTTGGTCAGCACAAAGATGGATTACCAAGCGAGTGCTGACACCATCGACAAGAAATAGGTCCCGTTATAGATATATTACTTCCACGCTTGGGCTAAGCATATTAAAATAGATGTCCACTTTCTTTGTGATCTTGTCTCCTCAGGCAACCTTACAGTACAGTTCCTACACTAAAGACCAGCTTGCGAACACCTTTATGAAACTGTAACCATCCTCCAAGTTTTCAAAACTGTAAGCTTTATGAATTACCACTTAGACTGTAGGCTCCCATTGACACATGTATTTGGCAATTGGATAACACGCAGCATTCAAACCAAGATGAGGCAGCCGCTGCACCAAGTTTTCGACAACTCAATTCAAAACAAGGCAAAGCTGAGCCTTCAAAGCAAGTAGATAAGGATAAGGCCACCGAAGACCAAGGGATCAACTAATCTCTAGTTTAAGTTAGATTTTGAATTTGTATCAGTATATATAGGATAAACTACAATCTCTTGTAACTTCTCTCATCAATACAAACCTAAACACAAGCTTCTGATATACATAAAGGGAAGGACATTCGTTAAACACAACAAATCTTAAATTCTCTTAACCCAGACCAGATTGAAGGTTGTCAATTTTTCGAGATGGCAACCAATCACTGAAACTTGCGTGATTAGGGCTCTAGAGGCCAAGATTTAGCCAGTGTAACCTGAGAGAAGGGAGTAATAATGGTTAATGTGCTGCTCCAAGGGAAAAAAACAGAGAGAAGGAGAGGGTATCATTCCTAACAGGCTGGATCTATGTTGAGCTACCAAAGAATGGATAACACTGTTGTAATATTCTGACCCAGATACTCGTTAGCTACCCATTAACAAATTAACGTTAAGTTTTAATACTTAAAGCAAATCTAAAGCAAATCTTTAAATTAATTTTTAATATAGATAAGTGTTAAAACATACGTCCACTACGATCACGGTTAAAATCAGCACCAATAAAAATTTTATAGATAGGCAGCATTATCCCGTTATAAACTAAGCACCCAACAATATCATGTTTAAGCTAATATGGTAAAGCAATATGAAGGTTCTCAGGAAGCTTATAAGAACATTTACCTCACAACTTGCCTAGCACCAATTCAATACATTTGAGCATCCTAAAATTATCTTTACCGAACGCATCTGTTTTTCTTAGAAAAAGGGGGTTATGAAGAAAATAATGCCATCTCTTCCTTCCCCAAATTTCCTCATTATGAAAAAGCACCACTAACTTATCCAACAATATCCTACACAAGAGTAGAAAGAACAAACAGAAGTAACAAAAACACGTCTCACTCCGAAACATATGCGAAAATGTGGGTAGATCACTATATTCATTATTTGCAAATGTCAGGTCACACACGCACTTGAAAATGTGGGTAGAATCTTTATCGCCCCTATAAACACTGGGAAAAAGGTAAACAGTACCAGTCTATGACGGAGGAGCCGCCGCAGATTGAAGAGAAACATTATTGAGCCGCTCCAGAGCCAAGATAAGAGCTTGGGTTCCCAAGTTGCCCTCCCCATGAGCCTTGAGCGAGAGATAGAGCTGCTGAGCCAGAGCCAACCCTGGCAAAGCCAGGCCCATGTTCTGACACTCCTTCAAACAAATTCCCAAGTCCTTCACGAAGTGGTTCACATAAAACCCCGGCTCGAAGTCCCTCTTTAAAATCCTATTCCCGTACAAATCCAGGGACTTGGACCCTGCCGCACCGGTCGATATCGCGTCCAGGAACAGGCCCACGTCGAGCCCGGCCTTGTGAGCGTACACCATCCCCTCCACCAACCCCACCATGGTCGAAGCGATTGTGATTTGGTTCGCTAGCTTCGCGAATTGCCCTTTGCCGGGGGCACCCATGTAATTAACTTTCCCTAGAAGGGAAAACAGTGGGTTCAGACGGTTGACCACTGACTCGTCCCCACCGGCGAAGATCGCAAGGGTTCCGTTCTTGGCGCCGCGGTCGCCGCCGGATACCGGGGCGTCTATCGCGGCGCAATTCTTGGCGGATGCTGCGGCGGAGATCTCGGCGGCGAGGGAAGGCTCGGAGGTGGTCATGTCGACGAGGACACCGCCGTGGCGCAGGCCGGCAAGGGCGCCGGAGGTGGGGTCTAATAAGACCGAGCGGACGTCGGAGGGGTAGCCGACGATGGAGAAAACAACGTCGGATTGGGAGGCGACAGCGAGGGGAGACTGAGCCAAACGGGCACCCATTTCGAGGAGGGGTTGGGCTTTGGAGAGGGTGCGGTTGAAGACGGTGAGGGAGTAGCCGGCTTGGATGAGGTGGGAGCACATGGAGCGACCCATGACGCCGGTGCCGATCCAGCCGACGCGGGTGTTGGATGGGCTAATGGAGTCGGTAGCCATGGAGCGGCGTAGTAAAGTGAGATAGGGAAAGGAGAGAGTGGGAGTGTGGGAGAGGGAGTGTTGGAAGAGGGAGAGGAATCGAAGAACTGGAGGCAGTGGCAATGGCATTGCTTTTCTATCTCAAACTCGGTGTTGTCTAACTTGTGACTTGTCCATTAGACGTAATTTCAGCTGGAATTTGAGGGTGTTTTGGGACAGTCGGACCTTGCTGATGCAGGCCTAGCATTAGATATTTTAAAAATAAAAAATAATGTATAGATTAAGGTTGGACTTGAATACACAGTTTAGATGATATAAAATGAAATATTTTGAATAGAAGTTGAATAAAATATTGTTAAAATCTATTTTTTAATACTATTTTTATTTTGAGGTTTGAAAAAATTAAATTGTTTATAAAATTTTTATATGAAAATTTGAAAAAGTTGAGATGAGATAAGGGTGGGAGCGGGGCCCCACACCCCGCTGCACCTCACCGCCCCCGCCCAAGCGGGGCGGGGGATCCGGTCCGCCTAAGCGGGGTGCAGGTGGCCCCGCCCCGCACCCCTTAGAGCAACAGGGGTAAGGGGTGGAGGGGGCATGGCCCCGCTCCGTGTTTCCCCCGTCCAGAATAATATATATATTTCTATATTATATATTTAAAATAAAAAAAGGAACTCCTTATTAATGAAACGGCGTTTCACTAATATTATAACCCCCGTTACCCCCTCTCCCCTCACTCTTTTTCTCGAAGCCTCGTCTCTCTCTCAGTCTTTCGCACTCTGTCTCTCGCGCTCTCTCATACCTCAATCTCCCTCTAAGTCTCTTAATCTCTTCTCTCTCTCTCTCACTCTCTCGCACAACTGCACAAGCAATTACAATATCATCTACCGTTTGAAACTTTGTTGCGCCGAACTCCAAACTCCAAAAGTAAGACTCATAGTCCTTACTCAGGAGTTTCATTTTTTTTTTTTTTTTTTTTTTT
>QEOT01004431.1:188904-203301 GCA_003123785.1 Pterocarya stenoptera
AGTCCCAACGATAACCAAAAGATGGAACCTTTTCTGCCGAGCTCAATCTAGAGACTAGAGGTCAGAAACCACCATTTTAGGCACTACAGAAAATTTCATAGCCCTAATTAAGACCACCAGCTAGCTCCCAACTAAAAATCAAATTAAACCCATCAATAAACAATTACTCAACCATTCAATTTAGCACCCAGTCAAAATCCAAAATACAATGGTGGAAGAAGCATTATTATACAGTGCTACTACTATATCTTACGATACCATTATGAAAGAAGAAAAATTGTGCCACCAATTTCGGGTTCGTTACACACTGCCTAACACAAACCCCCAAATTCCCTAGCTGAAAAAAAAGCACCCTTCAAACAACAAAATTAACAATTTTGAAATCAAAACCCTTCATTTACCTCAAAAATAACCTTTGTCACTTGTATTCAAAACTCGGCACTGGTGGCGCATCGAAACTTTCCAAGATCTTCGTCTCGCTTCCGCTAGTAGTTGCTGCCGAATCTTTTTTCTTTGCTCCGCCAAACCAGCCTCCGAGCCAACCAGAACCAGAATCCGAAGAAGATCCAGCTGCCGACGCCGGCTCAGGCGTGGGCATGGCCTGAGGCAGGCCTGGTGACTGGCCCATGAAGGCAGGAAGAGCAGGCATATTGGGTGGGGGCTCTTCGATGACCATGGGCATCTGTTGCTGCGCGCTGAATATACGGTTGAGCATGATCCCGGCTCCTTCGATGAGAGCCAGGAGGACGCCTCCGAAAGCAGCCGCTCGAGCCGAGGCGGGGAGGCCCTGGCGCATGGACAGGAATCCACCGGTGGCAGCGCCGGCCACGATTGAGTTCCAGGGGTCTTCCTTCTGGCGGACGTATACCATGGTGCAGTCGAAGGCGGAGAAGAGGCCACCCCAGACGGCAAAGCTTCCGCCGACGCGCGGGGCGTTGAGGCGCACGGCCTGGGAGCCACCGACAAGGCGGGCCCCTGTGGGGGAATTGTAGATGCCCTTCAGGAAGTGGAAGGCCGAGCCTCCGACAGCTCCCATAGCGAAGGCGCCACCTACATCGTCGAGGATACGGTCCGGGCAGGGCTCTCTAGATGTCTCTGGCGTCCCCATCAGCTGAAGTTTTTCTAGGGTTTCTTCTGTAGAGGCTTGAGCGTCGTACGGTGATCGACCAAAATTTTCACGCAGGGAATTGGTTCTAAAACAAATTTATAGTCACGCGTGCCGTGGGGAAGGGGTTCGGAATAGTGGAGCTTCAGCCTTCCAACTAAACGACGAACATTTTTTTTTTAAAAAAAATTCGGCTTTATTTCTAAACAAATCAACGATATGTCGTTTAATCAGACACGTATTGATCAGGCTTACTAAAATGGATGGCGATTGGCGAAGGGAATGAATGGGCTGGGATTGGTCCAGTTTGGCTGGCTTTGTCAGCTCGAAGAAGATAATATTATGCATTGTATTTGTACATACAATTGAGTTTGAGATTGTGTTCGTTTAGAATGATAATATTTTCTAATATTTCACGGTTTCCTTGTTTGAGTCGGACTGAAAACATTTGCCAATGGAAAACAGCTTGATTGGTCATCGAAAAATTACTACCATCTTATTTGTCAACAGAAATAAGATGGTTGAAGGGTAAATTAAATCCCTTTTACGAGCTTCATTTGAAGAATGAGATTAGATGTAAAATTTGTTAATATTAATGAAATTATTTGTGAAAAATAATAAAATAATTTGAATTAAGATGTTCTATTGTATTTTAAGAAATGAGAAAAAAAAAAGTTGAATAAAAATATTATAAAGTTAAAATATTATTTTTTAAAATTATTTTTATTTTAAAATTTAAAAAAATTGAATTGTTTTATTTAAAAGTTTGAAAAAATTTTAATGATTAGATAATGATTACATAAAAAACTTAAAAATTTAAAATTGAAAACTGTCTGTATTTAAGTGATATCTAAGAAGAAAATTATAAAAGAATTTTAGATGTGGTATGAGATGTGTTCTTAAGCGAAGTTATTTTTTTTCATCTCTTTGTGAATGGTATGGATCTCAAAAGAACTCATTCTTCTCCGTCTCTTTCTAAACATGCGTATAACATCATTCTTCTCTCCAAAAGTATTACAGCACACTTCAACATCTTCAAGAACCTAAGTTGTAAATCCTTCTTTCTATGGGGTGAGATAATTAGAAAGTTGATTTCCACGTGATAATTAAGGTAGATGTAAATGAGCCCATACCTACTTTGTGAGCGGCGGAAACATGTGTCTTATAACAAAAATGGAAAACAAAAAAAGTTAGCATCAAAGTAAATGATCTTTTGACACTTTCATAAATTGCGTTTTTCTCAAGGTAAATGCTATACCTATGGACAAAATTCACGAATCGTGCAAATTTTTTTAAAATAATTTTTTAAATCTCTTAAATATTTTTAAAAGAAAAATTTACAATCTTATTAAAAAATATTTCCTTAATTATTAAGTAAAAAAACTAAAAAAATGAAAAAAAATAGATAACTTTTTTCGTACCATTTTTCAAAGGGAAAATATTTTAGTCATAAAAGAATTACACAAAAATAAACTCACAAATTGATATGGCTTGATATAGTATGTCAGATTGTAAAATTATTTTCATTTTAAAATAGATCTAATAAATTCTATAAAACTATATCAATTTATAAATTTATTTTTTATAATTTTTTTATGTCTCTAGCAGATTTCTTTCCAAAGTGAAGGGTAACTTATGTTGAGGTCAACTGTTCAAGGTGTTCTCTTAATGCTTGCCGTAACGAGGAGCTATCCTTCTGAACTAAGCTGGGCTTACCGCATTGGGCCTCTATCAAGGGCCTTGTTACCTACTGGCCCAGCTTAGTCTATCTTGTACTCTTTTAACTATTGAGTTTAGGTAAGAATTTGCATTTTTTTAGAGCTTGTCCGAATCTTAGTACATGAGCTTTTGGAGACTCCGAACATTTATGTTCTTGGCACCTGTATAATTTATTTTTCTTTCTTTGGATTTAAAGCATTCATTTGCAGTCATAAGAGTACCAAGTAAAAGCATTCATAACTTCATCCAAACCGTACAACAAGATCGTTTACTTGAAATAAGTATAATCTATTTAGAATAAAAACATAGGTTATTTTAAGTTATTTCATATTTAACAAGAGAATTTATCAAAATACCTCATATTTTTTGCACTCATTTAAAAATGAATACCAAGCTTATGAACTACATAACAAAGAAAATTTATATTCGCAAATCCGTGCGGAGACTCGCGTAACAATATTTATTTTGCAAAATATTTTAATTTTAAATTTTATTACCAAATTGAATGATATCATGTCAAAAGTATAAAATATGTGTTATGCTATTGGAGAGGACATCCGGATCAGTTAAGCACCACATGGGCCTAGGCCTTGCCTATTCCTAAAGCTTGTCCCACTACCAAAGAGATCAGTCATATCGAGAGGACCCAACCCACTGTCAACACTGATTGGGTAACCACCCAGTGGCGATAGAAGATAAGAACGGTTATAATTCAAATTTATTAAAGGATGAACCTCATCTCCAGGTTTGAATTTGAATAATATATATGTCTGTTATCATTTAAACAACAGAATAGTTCAAAAGCTCTATATAAGAGGAGAACATAGGTATGTAAAAAGGATCTGATTTTGTGCTATTAGAGACTTAAGTATCGGAAGCGTTCTCTCGAACCCCCAAGCCACATTACTTTTTGGTTGCAGGCGATCGTGTGACGGTGGCGATGAAACATGTCCATAATAGCTATAGCCTATATTAGTTTACAAGTAGAAAGACTCCATGGCGAGAGATTAAACTTTATGCATTGATTCAAAAAAATTATATTAAATTAAAACTATATATATTCTAACAATATTTTAATTTTTTTTATTTAACGTTTTCTCTTTTATTTTCTAAAATCATATAAAGCATCTAAATTTAAACTATTTCTCTACATTTACAAATTATTTTATTACTATTTATATTTATTTATTTTTCATCTCATCTAATCTTAAAATTCAAACCCCATTATTGATTGCAAAGACCATGATTTCCAACTGCTGGCCATGGCTTGACCTCTTCTTTGTCTTTCTTTTTGGGGTTTGGGCTCAATTCATTTTCTTCTTCCCTGCCGTCACAAATTAGGAGTCATTTGAATTATTAATATGGGAAGTCATTTTTTTTGGGGGTTTTTTTATATATAAAAAAAAAAAAATTGGAGAGGCATATTGTATTGGATCTTGTAAATTGGGTGGAAATGATGAGAAGTTGTTTTTATCCAAGTTGTTGAGTTTTAACATGCTACCTCAAGAAAATCGAAATGGGAAAAAACAATGTTGTACCTTTCACATATGTAGATTCTGCCAAAAATCTACTGGCCATCAACATGGGGGAAGAAGGTTCCTACCACAACCAGATCATTTCAAACAGGGAATTGAACTAAATGACGTTTATCTGAAGATGTGGGCAGTTCAATTAACTAGCTCCAACCATATAACTCAACCGAGGTTATATGGTTACCAGTTACTTATTCATCCAAAAGTATTAAGACTATTAAACATTTATTTGATTAATTCTTTAACTTTAAGGATCGTAACATTTTATAACTTTTTTTAGTTTGATGTTCACGAAGATTCACTTTGTTAACACGGACTAGGAGTAATCTTTTCCACTCATCTACTAATATTGATATTGTGTTCATTGATCCAGTAATCTCAAGAATGTTAACTAATATCTTTACCCTTAAAATCGTAATATTTCACACGAATGCCGCTTTTCCAACGAATAGAAGACAAAATTCAAATTTAGTTTCTTCAAACTCATTTGAATCATGCATAGGTTTGGAGAGCGAGATAATAATTTTTACTTTTAAGTGAAAGTTTTAAATATTATTTTAAAATATTATTATTGTCTTAGAATTTGAAATTATATTTTATATAAAAATTTTAAAAATTATAATAATAAAATTAAATAGATAATTTTACGTCTTCCAAACATATGAAGCTGACAATCATCCGTCATCATCCATCCATCTAAGAGTACTAGCATTGGCTTAGCCAAATACATCTTCAAAATTTAGCCAATATCATACCTTTTTACATTTACCTATTCCATTTAAATTCAATCTTCACATTGGATTAGCCATTTACTCTTTATATAATAATAAAATATTATTAAATTAATAATTTTTTTATTTAATTTATTTATATCACATTTTATAATTCTACCAATTTAATATTAATAATATTAATATTCTAATTAAATTAATATTAAAAAAATAATATTTTTAAAAGTCATTTAATGTTAATAACAAAAAATATTTGATTAAAATATCAAAAATTCTATCTAAATTTCTTAATTTCAAACCAAATAATATTTTTATTAGAGTGAGAAACTAATATTTTAATGTTTACTTGGAATAAAAAATTATTATTTTAACTTTTAGTGAATCAATTTGATTCTTCAAATTTAACTAATTACTATAATAAAAATGTAAATTATTTTAAAAATATCCAATTCAATATAAAATCTTTTTAATACAAATTAATTAAATTTTAACTAACCTTCAATTTTATCCAAACAGATATTAATCCTCTAAAGAACTGTCAAGAAGACTGGTAGGTTTATAGCAATGAACCTTGCCACACCAAAGTGACGAAACTCTGAAAAAATAAATAAATAAAGTGCTCCGTATTGCTGCACGGGGCCACATGACATGGCAAATCATATCTTCCTGACACAGCCATGTGAGTGACGTATAATATAATATAGAATATTATGCATGCTTCCTTAATTTCATTATTCTCATCCTTTCCTTAAGCTTAGCCACGTCATTGACAGCCCATTGCTTTGCCAAAGTACTTCGATATTTTCTGTCACCTTATATGTGGCTTATTGCTGTCTTCCCGCGCTAATGAACTATACATGTCTGGCGTTGTGTATGAAAATTTATATTTATAAGTAGACGTTGATATGACATAATCTCGTTTGTACAAAAAACTTAAAATTTATTTATTTTATTAATTAAATCTTGTTATACCAATTATATGGAGAATGTGTCTTCTACCTCGACCAATAAAATGAATCTGAAATCATGAAACATGGTTTTTTTAAAATAGAAATTTTATATATAAGTCTTGCACCATACATTTTTACTTAATCAATATGTGATTTATTATTTTTATCATTTTATTTTAATGTTTAAATATGTATGCATTTAAATAAAAAATATATATATTAATTTAATAAATATGTGTAGTGTAAAGCTTAATTGCCGTGTTCTTTTTTAAAAATCTCTAATTAAGGTCCTGAACTTCTTTCTATGACAACAACGCCTAACTGAAGGGGTCCACGTAGCCACTGTTGTCCCGAGGAGTTCATCCTAATACTTGAATATACTTCACAGATCCAGGTGAGTAGTCAGTCCTTAAGGGCTAAGGAAGTTTAATTTTTTGCAAAAATTAAAATTAATTATGACTTACTTTGTATGCTCCATCAAACTGCCCTTATTCTATAATCTATACCATTGTTTATTATGACCAGTTCTAATTAATAAATGCCAATAACTTATGCACAAAGAAGTTCCTTTTATTCCCCCCTCTACCCTCTTATATTTTGTTTCCTTCTTTTTGGATATAAGAAGCAATCTTACTCTCATAAAGAAAAGAAAAATCAACCAATTAAGTCTCGGTTTGGATTGAAAATTCATCTCATTTCATCATTACAATTTTTTCAAATTTCTATACAAAATATAATAAATAATTCAACTTTTTCAAATTCTAAAATAATAATAATATTAAAAAATAATATTCTAACAATATTTTATTAACTTATCTCAATTTATCTCTGAATCCAAATGGAGCATGTTACATGATCCTCAAAGGAAGATGGAGCAAGAACTTATCTTAAGGTTGCGTTTGGATGTTGAGTTAAGCTAAATTGAGTTCTTTATAAATAGTAGTGAGTTGAGATGATAGAGTGAGTTTTGTGGGCTCCATTTAAGATGAGTTTATATGTATATATGAAAAGTTGAAAAAGGTAATGGGTTTCACGTGTAAAGAGGTTTTGAATTTAGATGAGTTTAGTAATTTAAGAGTTGGATGTTTGGATGTTAGATTTAACTTAAAATTAGACTGAATTAAATTGAACTCAGATGAGTTTAACAACCAAATGGGATCTAGTAATGCTAATATTATAATAATTAAATATTCATTTCATGATGAGTAGTTCTACTTATAAGCTGATGATTTACATTGAAATAGATTTAAATTTTAAACAAAAATTCTACTTATTACTCTCAACACTACACATTAACATGCAATTTGTCATTTTTACTATACTATTTAAACACACACATATTGATGTGTAAATATATATATTTAAATATAAATATAAAAATAATAAATTATATATTAATATGTGGTACAGATACTGATAAGTAGCATCTTTCGTTTTAAACTTCTCTTACCGACTAGATTCTACCATGTCAGCAACATAAAAGATGTGTTTTGCGCACCCGACTTCCAAATATAATTTCTTCCATTATATATTATATATTTCATCAAATGCAATAACACAAAAGCAGCCTGATAATTTATTGGCCAAAATTGGAGAAGTTAAAGAACCAAACAAAAAGAAGAGCTGTCCTCCATGCGAGGACCCAAACACAAAAAGGGTAATACAGAAGGCCAAAACAAAGTTACTGTTAAGGTTGACGGCAAATGATGAAGTTTCGAATCATAAAGCAGCATCTTCTTCCCTAAAAGAATGTGGTTTGATGGTAAAAACCTTCAATCTCATTTTATTTTAATATTTAAAAATTATAAATATTTTTTAATTTTTAATTTTTTTCATCTAATCATTACCTAATCATTATTACTTTTCAAAATTTTTAAATAAAATATAAGAAATAATTCAAAATTTTTAAATTTTAAAATAAAAATAATATTAAAAAATTTATATTCTAACAATATTTTAACTTTATAATATTTTTATTTAATTTTTTTTTTATACTTTTTTCAAATCTTATAAAAATCTCAACTCAAATAATTTCACAACTATTCACAAATTATTTCATTACTATTAACAGATCATTTCATCTTATCTTATTATTAAAATGAAGATTTAATTTTTATGTTTTTGAAAAACAGAGACTAATCCACACGTGCCACCTTACACGCTTCCATTGCCTCCTCAGTCCCCTCTCAGCCCACCATCGGCACATACATCTCATCCCCCCAATAGAATCTATGCTACCTGAAAATAACAAACCCATTTAACGGTCTCTCCCTCTGAAAAGACAAAAACAAACTTAATTTGGGCAATAAATTCAAAAAATTAAATAAAATATTATAATTCTGGGGCCTAAAGGTCTCTCTCAGTAGCCCCTCCTCCTCCTCCTCCATTTGTAATTTATCTCTCTCTCAATGTTCTTCTAACTCTGTCCATGGTGATCTGATGAAGAGGGAGAGATAGTGAAGAGGAGACTCTTTTAGCTGAAAATCTGAAGCTTTGTTTTTTATTTTTTTGGTTCTTTTGTGGATGTTTTTGGCGTATTCGAAAGCGCAGGTTCGGAGGGATTAAAGAAACTAGATTTGGTTTGAGAGAGAGAGAGGGTGAGAGAGAGAGAGAGAGAGAGGCAGCGACAATGCCTGCAATGGAGGGTTTCGACTTGTTCCTCTTCTCTCTAAGCAGAGCCTTCTGTGGTCCTCTTGCTGTTTTCGTTCAGATCCAGGTTTGTTTCTCTCTTCCCTTCGCACTTGCGCTTTGTGTGTTTAATTCAGATCTGTAAGTGTTTTGGCTATCGACAAATTTGTTGAAGGGGAAAAGGGATGGGAAATTGTGATTCTCGTGTCTTCTTTTTCTGGATTTTCTGTCTGGAATAGAGCCTCATCGCTTTGTTTGGCTGGTTTCGTACGTTTTCTTCCTTTTCTTTCTAAACAATTACAATCTAATATTCACTTTTTTATTACTTATGTTTCCTACATTTCTCGGCAACCAAACGGAGGACTAGTTTTTTCTTTTAATCTTTCCCTTTATTTTTAATTGGCTGAGCCGTGGTTTTCCGGAAGATTAAAGTTGAATTTCTCTCTTTTTCTTTATTATGAGACCGAAAACATCATTATGAGACCGAAAACATCATTCTTCGTTATCATTTGGCATAAAAGAATTTTTTCGAAAACGGTAAAACTTTTCATTATGCTAGTCCGAGATATGGATAGCTCATTCTAGCTAAAGACAGGAAATGATTGCCTTTTATGCCCTTTGATAAAGATATTGGTGTCAATTTTAAATTGGGTTATTACCACGACAATGTGTCTCCAATATAACTTTGACAGTTAAATTAGGTGAAGATGTCATTTATTTTTTTTTTACTTTTCAAAGTACCATAACTCAACATTCAGAGATAAATGTATCTGCTGGCTGTGGCAACTCCTTGAAATCATAGGGTATTGCTTCATAGTTCTGAATAGCTGTGGTGACTCTCTAAACCGAAAGACAAGAGTCCTTGTCAGTGGAAATGTATTAATAAGGAGATAGAAACTGTACTCCTAGATTATAAAATGCTTTCTCAAGATTAAGCCTTAAATTTATTCACTTGAACTGAGAACAATTCCTTAAGTGGTAGATGGAATTAGACTAGCGACAAAAAGGCTACTGCAAAGATCAATGTTTTGCATAGTTGCATATATCAATCTAGTTTGTCTAGTTCCGTCACTGGCATTTCAGCAAAAAATACAATTTGTACTAGCATTGGGTGTTAAATTCCTTGTTGCTATTATATCCATCGAAGAACTAGTTATCTAAATAACATGGTGTTTGTGATGTGGTAGTTCATTCCCAATCTGTTTCTTTAAGATAAACTTATCGAGTTCATTGCGTATTGACTTGTATCCATTTTTTTAATGTAGGGATGCATGATCTGCTTAACTCTTGCTATTGGGTGGGCTTTTGCAGCTTATGTCAGGTATCAAAATACTATTGAGTTTACTGATAAATTTAGTGACATGACGTCTTTGCTTTAATCCTTCTAATAATCTTAGTATAAATAACTCAAAAGTTTCTATTTGAGCTATCTCCAACATCCTCTTCTTTCTCGCAGGAATAGGGAGATCAACCAAATGAAAGATAGTATGCGGCGTGGCAATAGCCTTGCTTTTCTTTATCACGATATTAATGAACTTGAGCACACTAAACAGGTCAATCTGCCCAGAGTGTCAGTTATTATGCCTTTAAAGGGTTTTGGAGAGCACAATCTACACAATTGGAGAAGTCAGGTGAAGAATTATTTGCATTTTTAGTGTCTGCTTTTAATTACATGGGAATTGCTACAGATTTCAAATGGGCTTAGTTTCCACGATTTCCTTGTATATATGTCTAGCTCTTGACTAGGTATTCTCTCTTGTATACATATTGTGTACTTAGGCTAGCCTATTTTCCTTATTAATATCAATACTATTTTTACCGAATAAAATAATAAAAAATAAAAAAGTGCATTTTTTTTTGTCAAAAAAAGGGAAAGAAGTCAAGTTATGTAAATATAAAAATTTTATACCGTTCCCCAACAAACTATCACCCCCTTCTAAGTTTGCATCCTAAACTACAGAAAGTTTCAATTTGCACCTAAAACTGCCAATAGGTTCACAATGCACTCTTAATTGAACTATTATCTCTAAACTCTTTGTATTTTATGGTGCAAAGTGAAAAAGGGACAGTAATTTGTGGGTAAAAAGTGCAATTATCCCATAGATATGCGTGTGTAGCTATGTATTTATACTTATCTCCTACTGTCACTGTTGACCATGTTGACCAGATTATTTAACATCAACTTTTTTGGAGCTGATACTTGGGCATTTTAACCATGTTTCGGGTTTTCTAATTCTTTTCTTACTTAAATAATTACGCTTCAAATACTCATACTTATTTTACATTTACATTGAACCTTTCCCCCTCTAATTGCATACATTTATACTTGTCTGAAGAGTTCACATGGTTCTGTCTCATGAATGGTTACAGGTAACTTCCCTTTATGGCGGTCCTGTAGAATTTCTTTTTGTGGTGGAAAGTACAGAAGACCCTGCTTACCATCCTGCATCTTTGTTAATATCAGATTTTAAGGTATTTATTTCACGAACTTTATTTACTTCTCTCTTTACATATGCTCTGGCTATATTGAGAAGATACAGCTAGAAGCCTCTAGTACTCTGTGATTGGTTCTGAATGCCAAAAAGACTGATGTCAAAAGGAAAACCTTGTCTTTTAATATCTTTAATGAGGAAATGGGCGCATAATCAACTCATTCGAGCTACTTTACCATGGCTATCCTTCCTCACTTGTATTCATGTTTTATATGCACAGGATGAAGTTGATGCTAAGATTATTGTAGCTGGTTTGTCCGCAACTTGTAGTCAGAAAATTCACAATCAGTTGGTATGTAATATGGTCTTTGCCAATGTACTGATTACTGAAATAATCTTATGAGCTGTATGATTTGAGAATTTACTGTTCCTAGAAGCATATATTTTGTAAGCGCTAGTCATATATAATATAGTGCTATTGTGCAGGTTGGAGTGGAGAAAATGCATAATGAGAGCAAATATGTATTATTTTTGGATGATGATGTTAGGCTGCACCCTGGTACAATTGGAGCTCTCACTGCTGAGATGGAAAAAAATCCTGATGTATGATAACTACCAAACATTCTGTATTCTAATTCGTTAGGATTTTATTTTATTTACATTATATCTTTAAGGTGATTTTTTTCATGCTTATAAGACATTATTTGAACTGTGGACTTTGAGATGTTCTTAACTTCATTTGTATTTGATTACAGATATTTATTCAAACTGGATACCCTCTGGATTTACCTTCCGGAAGTTTAGGGAGTTACTGCATATATGAATATCATATGGTAAAGCGCAATCTATGAGTTTATCATTTATTTGTTCTTTTTCCCAAGCTTCTTAATGCATGTGCACAAATATGTTTCGTCCTGTTTTATACTTTAGGGTAGGGTTTTCTTTACTTCCAACCTGGCAGTACGTTTAACCAGAAAATATTAGTTGTAAAAGCTACTGCCTGGGTTTGCCTAGGGTTCCTCACAAAAAGAAAAAGATATTGCTAGGATTATTTTCATATCTAGAAATTTCTGTTGTGTTAACATTTGTAAGATGCTCTCATTTTTCCAATCTCTTCATTGTTTACTACATGTTAGGTAGATTGGTCCTGTGTTTGAGTTCTTTGACCTACCCTGTGTGTGCTTGGGCACATTTGTGTGGGGGTTTGCTTAAATAAATTGTTAAAAATTCTCTAATGAATAACTGTTCATAAACATATATGTAACAGGAATATGTTTAGATTGATCGAAAAGACTTCACAGTAATCTGTCCCAGAAACTATATCAAAACTAGCTCCGTCATCTCTTGTGAATTTTAAGTAACAAGAGAATAAAAAAATATGTGATCATGAGTGTTTTCCTGGAAATTTCAAAGCACTAAGAATTTGTGATGCAACAATTTGATGAGTGATCTATATGTTTTTGAATTTCAAATGCAATGAGAACAGAGTTCTATCAAGGATCAGTTTTTGTCTCCAGGTGGTTTTCTTGAATTTTTATCACAACTACTGGTATAGAGATCTGTTTTTTGAAGTTGATTTGAGTTGCTTAGAAGAGAATTTGGAATGTTAATGGTTTCCTTATTGTTAGCTAACAATTAACAATTCTCCAGTAGGGGGCTGGTATAGATGACACACCTAATTGTTAGCTTTCCTTATTAAGGGTTATCAATTTTTGTACCCTTCAGATTGTGTATATCTGACAATTTATTTCCCTCTCTAATTCACAGCCTTGTTCAATGGGATTTGCTACTGGTGGAAAAACATTCTTTCTGTGGGGAGGGTGCATGATGGTAAACAAATACTACCTTCTCTATTGCTACCGTATTTACATAATTTAGATGTTCTAATTTTTTTCAATTTTTGCAGATGCATGCTGATGATTTTAGATTTGACCGCTTTGGTGTGCTCTCGGGACTTCGAGATGGTGGATACTCTGATGATATGACTCTTGCAGCTATAGCTGGTAATGAACTCATCATTATTTTTATTTTTATTTTCTTGCAAGCCATTTTGGAGACTCAGAAGCTTTTATCTACACAGAGCACTGCTTTCTGCCATTATAAGCTAAGATTTCTTACTTATAAAATGCTAGTGAACCTTTGGGCATGTTTGGTTTCAAGAATTTTGAGAAAATTAAGAGAATTTTGGGAATTTTTTTAGATGTGTTGTCTTTTGGGTCTCTGGAAAAGAGAATTTTGAGTACTTTTTTTTAAATATGTTTTGTATTGGGGTTTGTGAAAGTGAATGGTAGAGTTGAAAAGTTGTTTTAATATAACTGTTTTAAGAGTAGTTTTTGTTTTGATTTTTGTATAGGTTGCTTTGACTTTCGTGTTTGAATAATGATTGGATGAAAGGTTCAAAAGTTGGAATAGAGTATTTTTTTGAGATTCGAAGATGTTTGGTTTGATTTTGAAAATTGTTTTGAGAAATTTTGAAAAATGCCCTTAACCAAACTAGGCCTTGTTTCTATCAACTTTGCACGTGTGAGATCACTAAATGAAAGTTTCAGGTTTTGTAGTGTCTCTGGTTAAATCCTAGGTTTTAATTCCCTATTTACTGTCATATTGGACATTCTGGTCTCTATCAGACATTTTATTCCAAATTTTGCTGTAGATTCTCGACAGGTTGATATGCTATCATTGACAAGTCATTTCATATCTTGTGCATAATAGATAGTTTTTGGTGGTTGAAGATTGAGTGTTGTAACGTTCTTAGCTTTGTTCTCTCCATGAATTTAATGTGCTTTGACAAGGGTGCGAGCATGGTGGAGAGTGGCTTTTTGTTTTATTTTTTCTGTTATTTTCCCTTCCCAGGAGCTCATAAGAGGCTCATTACATCACCTCCAGTTGCCGTATTTCCTCATCCCCTTGCAAGCGATCTTACTTTCCCAAGGTTTGTGATTGTCATCTTGTAAACTCACGTCTATTGCATTAATTTCCATGTTTTAAATTTTGGCTTCTTGTGTAGGTATTGGAATTACTTGAGGAAGCAAACATTTGTTTTGGAGTCATACACAACAAAGGTTAACTGGATAATGAATCGTGCATTGTTTACTACCCACTGCTACCTGTCATGGGGATTTGTAGCACCATACGTTATGTCTTTGATTCATATCACTGCTGCACTTAGAGTTTACATTAAGGGGTATTCACTCGAGGAAACTACCTTGACTTCTGCTGGTGAGCACACTACTTTTCCTTGTTAGGTAGGTTGTTGGTATTGATCAGATTAAACAGATTTGCGGGATCTTTCCTGTGGTA
>QEOT01004431.1:207093-234251 GCA_003123785.1 Pterocarya stenoptera
AGAGTCATGAAATTGATCTCTGATTGATTAAAGGCAAGCAACTAAGCACATTGAGAATGCATTAAGGTAAATGCACCTAGATCCCTTGGGGATCTCATACAACTTATTGCAGTCAGTGATTTTAACAGAAAAGTGGAAGGAAGTAGTTAATGATAACAATTGGATACCACTAAGAGTGTGGTTAGGAACAGTTGGAAAACCTGCTGCAAAGGAACAAAATCAAACAATAAGGGTATAGGTATATTTTAATTTTTTTTAAACGCTGCAAAGGTATGCAAAAGCAATATAAATCTAGATTCTACACTTCAGTATTGTAGCAACAAGAGAAAACATAAGCAGTTTGGCATTAAACATAATCAAGGTTTCATGCAGTATTGTTTGAAGCTCAAGTTTATGGAGTTTAGGCATCTTCATCTAAGATAAATCTATTTACCTAGAAATCAAGTCTACCCATTTGACCAATTATGAACATGGAACAAGCTCCACCTGCACATACCCCCTTGCCAATCCCAGCTGCAAAGGGTTAGTCCAGAAACCATCTTGATACGGTGAGATTGTTTCAGGGTAAAACTTGAGAGATTATTTTGGTTTAATCAAACAATTGCTTCTTTTACATCAATCCTAAACTGCCAATATTCACCAACTCAAGGGTGGTGTAAATGAGCTGAGTTCAATTGCTGTTTCGGCCAACATTTTTCTCTTATTTTCACCAATCTCATACTCTTTAATAAATAATCATCAGCCAGAAAGCCATTAGCCAACAAGTGCTTCAATATTTAAGAGGATAGTTCTTTGACCTTGAGTGCATAAGGGAAAGAGTGCTCTAGTAAATTTAAGCATGGATCAAGTTTTAACAGCATGGCTCTCTCTCTTTTCGGGTACACATTCATAGCTTCACACACAGCAAGTTCTCTTTCAATAATTTTTTTAAAATAACATCCATGAGTTCAAATTTGATAGTACTTGTATGATTTCATAAAAACAAAAACAGGTTCCCAATTTTTTCTAGTCAATTTAGTAACATCGATTTTCTTTAGTTGGAACCTAAAAGCAAGAAAAATATCCTGAACTAAACATAACAAAGAAACCTCTTTGACTTTTCACGCATAAGAAACCAGAATAACACGACATAACCACCAAACAGAACATTACATAATATCATGTAAAACAGAAATATGAAGGAATCAAGTAAGAAAGAGGAATCAAGTAAAAAAATTATTAACTTATGAGTTAATTTATTGAGTCATTACCTTCTTATTGCTAGCATTTGACTCAGCCTTTTTCGTACTACCTGCATTATTTTTTCGCCAATCAAACATGATGTATGTATGTTACAACTAATTAAAAGAAATCCGTGTTTAGTCAGAGAGAAAATGTAACACAAACAAACAAACGTACCAGATTTACGGTCTCGTGGGATCAAAAACAGAAATCCCAACAAGACCCCCAGAATCAATGCCAGTACAACTATCATCATATCACAAGTTCCGGCTCCTTGTACAGCTGATCTTCCATCGGATTTAAGAGCAAATCAAATAAAATAAAAAACTAAACCAGAATGTGAAAAGCTTAAACAAGTTATACGTAAAACCAAAAATGGAATCTGACAGATAACTAAAAGCAAAAAGCACAATCAATTTAAATCTCATGTGGTTTTGGTCGTAACTACCCGTGACCCTGTCTTGCAAAAGTGCTCCCTAAGTCCCTGTCTTGCAAAAGCTCCTCCTTTTTTGTCAGATCTCGACTCTTAAAGCCCAGGAAACAAGCCCCAAGAGACCATAAAATACCTCAGTATAATCGACTCTTGAGGAAGACCAGAACTCGTTGGGAAGACCAGATCCTTTCCCGTCGCCGTCGAGAAGAGCAGCAGAGCAGAAATCACCGCTTGAGGAGTACTCGGTTTGAGGAAGGCTAGGTCACGGGAAGGCAAGATCTCTCATTTCGAGTTTTAGTCTTTTTGATCATTTCCTCTCCTGCCAGCGTAAACCCGCATACACCAAGCACCCATTCTCATCCGAAAAATAGAAAATTTAGTGAAAAAAAAAAACAACAAAGACAACTGCTTGGGACTTCTCGTCAGTTATATCCGGCATAGCAGTTACCAGAGTTAGATATGGCTGTGGTGATCGGAGGTGGCCGGTGAAACGGTGGTATTGGGCTCTTTCTCGCCCGGTGTAGACCCGGTTCTGCTAAGCTCCAGTATAAGACGGTCACGTTTGGGCCGTTTCATAGATCTAACGGCCCACGTAATGCTACGTTATTCATCTAAAAAATAACCGTTATTTTTTAAGTTCAAACTAGTCATACACACGCTTGAGGAATTTTTAAGTTTTTTATTTGTTTAGTTTTGTTTATAATTTGATTGCGTGAATATTGAATTTTTTTAAAATGTGATTTTTTTTTTCAATTACTAATTTTAATAAATTATATACAAATAAAAAAATGAATTGTTATAGACGATAGAATAAAAAGTATTTTCGACCTTTAAAATTTCATGATCTTTAAAATTATTTTAATTTATCTTCATTTAATATATGAAGTGATGATGTGTTTCAATTCAAAGAAGTTAAAGAAGTTATAAATAAAAGAAGACAAAATGTTGTTGGGTTGCATGTGGAGATTAGTCTGCGAGTAGAAAATTGAAGAACAGTGAGTTCGCTCGACATGCGCTTGATAATGGGTTCGAGCGAATCTCAATCCGTGAATTTGCTCGACATTCGTTCAACAGTGAGTTCGAGTGAAACACAAATCCTAGTGTTCGCTTAAGACGCGCTCGATACGCTGCTAGAGTAAAAAATGTAGTTTTTGCCAAATTAGGATTTCCAGCGCCGTTTATTATAAATATGTTATATTTGACTTGTTTTGTATGACTTTCAACATTTTTTTAGAGAGAGCAATTGTCAAGTGAGTGTGAAAGAGCTAAAAGTTATAGAGAGTGTGAGTTGAGATTGAGTAATTATAATTTCATCTAGTTAATAAGTTTTATGCAGCTCTGTAGACGTAGGCAACTTGCCGAATCATGTATATTGTGTGTCGTGTGCTTGACCATGCTTACTTTTACTTAGTTTGTCATTGTTGGTGTGTGTTTTTTACACAACAATTGGTATCAAGAGCCAATGTCGGATCTGAAGGAGAACAATGGCTGGAGATAAAGTGAAAGCACCCAGGATTGATAAGTTCGACGGCACTGATTTTGGATACTGGAAGATGCAGATCGAGGACTATCTCTATGGGAAGAGGTTTCATCTTCCACTGTTGGAAAAAGAAGCTAGAGAGCATGGATGATGCTAAGTGGGCCCTGTTAGATCGACAGGTTCTGGGGATTGTTCAGCTGACCTTATCCAGAATAGTGGCACACAATGTCAGTAAAGAGAGAACCATGACGGATCTCATGGCGACTTTGTCAGGTATGTATGAAAAGCCATCGATGAATAACAAAATACACTTGATGAAGAAATTATTCAATCTGAAGATGTTAGAATGTATGTATGTGGCCCAACACTTGAATGAATTCAATATAATCACAAATGAACTGTTTTCTGTAGAGATTGAGTTTGATGATAAGATCAGAGCATTGATTCTACTAGCATCACTACCAAATAGTTGGGAAGTCATAAGGATGGCTATGAGTAGTTCAGCCGGCAAAATGAAACTAAACCACGACGACGTACGTGACATGGTCCTTGTTGAAGAGATACGTAGAAGAGACTTGGGTGAGTTCTCGAATTCAAGATCGGCTCTAAATGTTGACAATCGAGGTAGAGGACATGACATGTCAAACTATAAGAGCAGGGGAAAGAGCAAGACGAGATATGGGCAGCAGATCACGTACTGGAGTTGTAGCAAGCCGGGCTACATTAAAAAAAATTACAGGAATCAAGAGTGCTGAGGATGATGCGGTGAATGTAGTGGCAGAAGAAATTCATGATGCCTTACTTCTTGTAGTGCACAGTCCGATTGATAATTGTGTGTTGGATTCAAGGGTTTCGTTCCATAGCACCTTACATCGAGAAATCATTCATAATTATGTTGTTGGTGATTTTGGAAAGATGTATGCAATTGATAGAAAGGCACTAGATGTAGTGGGAGTGGGTGATGTGCACATCACACTTCCAAGCAGGGGCGTGTGGACTTTACAACAAGTGAAACATATTCCAAATCAAAGAAAAATCTGATCTTTGTGGGACAGCTTAATGACAACGAATATACAAGAGCATTCTCTAGAGGAACTTGGAAGATCACTATGGGTGCGCTAGTTTTGGTGCATGGTAAGAGATCTAACTCTTTATATTTAACATTAGGGTATAGTGATGTGCAAGGAAATACAATAGTGCAAAAAGGCAAGTTTGATCGCGCAAAACATGTGAGGAAGCCAAAGGGAGTCAGTTTTGTCGTTCTTCATGAAAGCCTGGGAAAGTTGGCTGAAGTTGTCAAGATCGATTCGAGATCGGATACTCCTAGTGTAGTGGGAGTTGTGAGTCACCTAGTGGATGTGCTGACTAATGTTGATGTACGTGGAAGACTGAGGTCGGGCTTGACTTCAGTGCGTCTTCTAGCTTGAAGATGGGATCTGTGAGCTGCAGAGATGATAAGGGTTTAGCTGAAAACAGTAGTTGGCATGTTGAGACCCAGTTTCCAAGTGAGAGATTGTTTGATTGCATGTGGAGATTAGTCTGTGAGCAACAAATCAAGGAACAATGAGTTCGCTCGATAGTGGGCTCGAGCGAATCTCAACTTGTAAGTTCGCTTGATATGCGCTCGACAGTGGGCTCATGTGAAGCTCAATGCGTGAGTTCGTTCGAGATGCGTTCAATAATGAGTTCGAGTGAGACACAACCCTAGTGTTTGCTCGAGCCAATGCTTGTTAGTTGTTCGCTCGAGGAGCACTTAACACGCCGCTCGAGCTTGACCGCGGCTCAAGTGAAAAACGTAGTTTTTGTCATATTAGGGTTTCCATCGCCGTTTGCTATAAATATATTATATTTGAATTGTTTTGTAAGACTTTCAGCATTTTTTAAGAGAGAGAGAACAATGCTCAAGTAAGTGCATATTGTGTGAGAGAGCAGAAAGTTCTAGAGAGTGAGTTGAGATTGAGTGATTGTAATCTCTTCTGGTTGATAAGATTTTTGTAACTCTGTGGACGTAGACAATTTGTCGAACCACGTAAATTGTGTGTCGTGTGCTTGCTTTTACTTTAGGTTGTTATCATTGGTGTGCATGTGTGTTTGCACAACAAGTACTTCTAAGGTTAGGTTTGGATAGTGAGTTTAGATGAGAAATAAAAATTAAAAGTTGAATAAAATATTGTTAGAATACTATTGTTTTTTTATATTTGAAAAAGTTAAATTGTTTTTTATATTTTATGTGAAAGGTTGTGAAAGATGTAATGTTGAGATATGATGAGATGGGTTGAGAGTGTTTCTCAATTCAAACTGAGCCAGTTTCTAACCTTTAAAATCCCATGACCTCTAAAATTGTCTAAATTTATGATCATTTATTTCATAAAATAGAAGTTGAAGGGATTCTTTATGTATTAAATTTCATTTAAATAAAAACTAAATGAGAAATTAAAATGTTTATACGAAATTAAAAAAAAAATGTGTGAGTATTGATTATAAAATTAATTGAAAAAATATTGAGGTGGCACGTTAGAAACAAAAGACATTGTTTTGAAAATTATATACGCAATATAAACAAAAGACATTTGATGAATAATGATTTTATGATTAGTTGGGGACAGGGTTGTCAGCAAAGTCAAATAAGAAGATGAATGAGTTCATGGATGTTCCATAGTTGCTCCTCCCTTACTAAATGCTCGTAATCAAAAGAATATAAACAAAAAGAATTGTTTTTGATGAACATGATTGAAAACGTGGTAGGCATGGATATACATTGAAATACCTAGTTGATCCAAATATTGAAGTAAATTGAGGCTTTTGAAGATGGGATATATCAAGGAACTCATATTCCATTGTGTTGAAGGATTTCTTCTCCCCCAAAGTATTTTTTATTGCCATCTTGATTGAATTATCTTGTGCTAAATGGCCAATAATGAAAGTAGATTGTAATGGGAATATGGTTTTGTGGAGTATTGTTCGCAATCGGCTGGCCAAGATAGTAGGACTAGGTGGCAGGGCACTACCACCCGCCCCACCTTGTCCAGCATCCGCCTGGTTGGGCGGGGGACCTTATTCGCAGACACGCGGGGGGAAGGAGGGGCTACGGGCATATGACTGCACACAGTTGAGAGCTGGGAGGGCTCAGGCTAGGCCCAAGTGCGCCTGAGGTTTACCCAATCTACCTATTCCAACCCCCCTTCCCACATACGCGCACACACACATAGATATATATATATATGATTTTCTTTAATAAAACGTCTTTTTATCTTAGATTTATTTTTTTTAAAAATAAAATGATATAAATGATGTCATTTCAAACCTAAACCTCCCCCTCCCCCATCTCTTTCTTTCTCTCTCTCTCTCTCTCTCTCTCTCTCTCTCTCTCTCTTTCCTCTATGGCTCTCTCAGTCTCTCTTCCTCTCCTCTTCGCTATCTCTCTTTCTCCCTCTCGTTGGCGCGACAATGCACCTGTCCTCTTCTCCTCCTCCACACCCCTCTACTCTTCCTCTACTTTTTCTTCTCCTCCTTCTTGAAGCACGAATGGTTGTAGAACCACGACCATGAATGATCGTGAATTTGCAAAGGAACCACGGCTACGAATGGTCGTGGGTTTGCAAAGGGAACTACGACCATGAATGGCTATGGGTTTGAGAAGAGACCCACAATAGCTCTTGGCCTTTTTCATTTTTTAGATTTGTCGTGTTTTGGGATTTTTTTTCGAGTTGTTGTGGATGGATATGAGTTTGTTGTTATTTTGGATTTTTTGGTATTTTTCGATTTTTTTTCACCATGGGTGGGCGGGGTGAAACGATTTATCGTGGGGGCCAATTCGCTCACTAGCGTTCGGATGGGAGTAGCGGTATTACGGGAGACCAAACTGTCCTCCCACCCCATGTGGGGCAGGGGGAGGGATTGGTGCACCCCTGTCCAGGGCCCGCCCCCGAAGGGGGGTTGTGGGTGGGTTTTTGCGGGTAGCACCCCAATGTATAAATGACCTTCCAAAGCCAATGGGTTGGTAATTGTGGACCATTGATGGGCTAGTGAGATTGGGAATTATGAGGACAATATTGGTGTACCTAGTTGGGTCCTTTAAAAAAAAAATGGAATCATCGTTAAAAAAAATTATTATTATTATTATTTTATAAAAAAACTAACGTTTTCACTATGCACTTCACTTTTGAACAGAGTCACGGATATTGACCCACACATCTTGAGTAAGTTACGGAAGAACCATACCATGTTCTTGATATGGATTGTGAAGTACGAAGGAAGTGGCTGGAGGAGGGTGTTCTGGTTGGTACGTACTATAATTTGTAATTACACGTGAATTCATCCGAACAACAGCTTCTGGCGACAACACTGCTGCTTCTGACTCATGAAACTTCATGCGCCGACAATCTTGGATACCGTTATTAGTTGCTATTTTTTGTTTGAATTAATCTTTCCATCAATCTGTACATTACATATTATAATTTTTTTTTATTTTTTTTCTATTAAATATGTATTATATGAATGATAAATAAAAAAATATAAATATTTCAAGAAGACTAGAATAAAAAGAAAATTAAAAAAAAATTAAAAAAAAAAATTTAATGTGTGGTGTGTAGGCTGATGCATAATAATAATAAAAGAAAATCATTAGAATAGAGACATAAATTATATATTTATAAAAATCGTTACTCAAAGTCTTGTTTGTTTTTATAATATATTTTGATTCATTTTATTTAATTATTATAATTTTTAAAAGTTTTTTAATATAAAATAAAATAAATAATTTAATTTTTTTAATTTTAAAATAAAATAATATTAAAAAATATTTTAATAATATTTTATTCAATTTTATTTTATCTAAATTCATCTCATCCAAAAGAAACGAGATCGTAATGGAAGTAATAAATGCAAACAACCCATCTTAATTGAATTTTAAAGATAATTTCTCTCTTTACTGCATCATCCACAAATACCATTTCTTTTCCCATATTTATTACACCTGAAATTTGCTCAAGACCTTAGCATCCATGGAGGACCCGACGACGACGGCGGCTTCGACGAAGCTCAGCATCTACAAAGTAGCGAGGACAATAAAGCGGAGAGAGAACACGCTCTACAACGCCTTGAGATCCATCTACGATGACTCCATCTTCGTGGGTGAGATCTCCCAGCTATGGCCCGACCTCCCTCTCCTCGCCAACCTCCGCTGTGGCCTCTGGTACTCTCCCAACTTCCACTCCACCTGTTACTTCAAATCCACCGACGGTCACGCCAACAACTGGTCCTTCAGCACCTCCCGCCTCAACCTCCACGTAGCTCAACTCGCCGGTATAGCTTAGCTACCTTGTTCCTCACCATTCTCTTCCTTGTTTGGTGGTTGAGAGATCGGTGGAAAAGAAAAATTATTTGGGAAAGTGAGGGATTTTACACTTTTTATGTGCGCATATCGTATTAGAATCAATTGGGTTTGAAGTTTCCATTCGTTTTGGCTTGATTATGTGGTGTTGTTACTTATTTATTTATTTGTGTTGGTGTTGGGAAATTGAGATGTTTTAAATGTTTGCGTTTTTTATGGGTAGGACAGAAGGGAGGGTGCATTATAGTTGATTCCACTAGAAGAGGGAAACGGTTTCCGGACAGCATGTCAAAGACAATACCCATTTGGACTTGTGTTTTGAATCGGTCCATTCGCAATTATTTGAACAAGATGCTTGATAGTACGGCGCCAGCGGACCGGGTGAGTGCTGCTATAGTTCATGCACGATAAGTTTGGATCTAGAGTTCTGAAATTATCTTTCACAGTCCTTGCTTGACGCAGAAGAGCGATGCCCACTGTGTTAAGTAATGCCTCAATGATGCCTCAGTTCAATGAAAGTGTGAAATTCGAGCTTGTGTTCTTCCTTTTTGGTTTATGTCTAGTTCTGACTGATTTCTGTTTTATTTTCTCTTTGAGCATGGTGATTTTGCATTATTGTTTTGTGATCAAGTTATTGAATTCTTTTATATGACTGTATATTTGCGCGTGTTGTTCATTTAACATCATCTCCTTCTGCATCATCTCCTTCTGTATGTCTTAAACGTATTCACATTTCTCTATGCACTGACCTGATTTTGAACAGAAGTCAATTATTTCTGATCAAGATGATGACAGTAACTCTCTTGAATGGGATTCCTCGCTGCACCTTCCCCTCTGGGTTTCTGAAACAGAGAAGGCCAATATTGAGGGTCGCTTAGAAGAATGGACTAAACAACTAGATGCTAGTGGTGCTGATATTGCCTCTCTAGCATTGTGCTTGAAAAAACCCCTACGTCCTCTATGGATTTCGCAAAAAACTGTCATCTGGTTAAATGAAGTGCCTGATCATGATTCATGGGATTTCACACCCATCATACTTCTCTCTGCCTCTTCCTCAAACGGAATAATTCAACACAGGTCTATCTCAGAGTTTAGCTGGAATTATATAGCAGGAGCAGGAGACGATGAAGAAAGCTGGGCAAGAGGTTTATCACCTAATCTTTTCTGGGGTCATGCCTATGATCTTATAAGTGCAGGGCCTGATTTGTGTAATCAGAAGGTGGCAGATATGGTTGAAAAGGATAGAGTTTATCGATCACAAAGGGGACAAAATGCTCCTCAGGTCACAGTCAAGGCTTCAAAGAGCTTAGTTCATCTTTCACAAGGAGAAGTTCCACAAACGTTGGATATTCCAAACATTGAAATTGATAAGAAGTCTTATGATGAAGATTGTGGAATTTCCTGGTTGGGGTCAGCAAATCTTGCAGTAGGCAGAACCCAACTTGGTATGCCACGTAGCAATTATCTTTTTTACTTTTAGTTCTGTTTTTTTTTTCATCCACTAGGGCTGGTTATTTAGATTTGTGAGAGTTCTTTTCAATTTATATAGTCACTCTGCTAGCGTGCGTTAATATCTTTGACAATCAATGCTTTGTTACTTACTTAAAAAGGGGAAACTAGTTTCAACTATAAATACAAAACATGAAAGAACATTGACCTAGGACAAAGTTCTTTGACAACAATTCTGATGTAAGAGATGGGGGACATCAGGCATCAAATATATCTAAGGTCATGGATCAAATAGGTTCATGAAAGTTTGAATCTTGACAGGGTTAAAGGAGCTGGAAGAAGGAAGCAAAGTTGTTGGTTCTTCTGGACAGCAACTTGTTGTAGAGTTTAGGAAGAGCTAGGCTTAGTTTGTGGTGGTACAGAGAGGTAAAAATTTAGGCAAGATGTGGTTTGTAGTAAAGCGGGGGTGTAGGACAGTGTTTGGAGATAAACCGGCCAGGAAAACTCCATTTTAAGCTACTGTTCTGGGTGCTGTGGACAGTTGCTGAGAATGATAGAATTGAATTCTTGGGTAGCTTGATCTATTTTCTGGATGGGGGTTTAGGGTTTAAACAAGAAGAATTTTAGGAAAATAATTGGTGCAAAATCAAAAAGTCTTTGGTCGTATTTGATGGGAAATTTCTGGCATCTTGAAAGGAATATGTGAAGAATATATGTTTAGGCAATCACACCTAATTAATTAACCCAGGCATTGCACCCTGGGTTCCCTCGGATCACACCTTGGAGAAGGAACCACAGGGAAATGGCAAGCATAATTGCTCAAAGTTCTCATAAACTTATTCTCTGTTGGACAGAAAATGTTACGTCAAGTTTTATAGAAAACTATGTCTAACCATTATAGTGTAGTAAAACCAACAAATAAGACCTAACAGACCTTAAGTTACAACACATTCTAGAAATATATAAACTATGGGAATACACCTGACTCACACAATTAAATAAAAACCATTCAAAGCCAGAAATGAGAAGAATATACAGCTTTACCTTGCATCTCACAAGTCTCCCAGCATGGCCTTATGGGCACGTTCTTCTGTCCAGTTAGATATCTACCAGTATTTTCTTTGCTTGACTGGAATTATTGGACGTACACTGGCATCATTATAGTAGTTCTAGACCTGGATAAAATATTTGAGTTGGAAACGGGTTGTCAACCCCCCCCCCCCCTCCCGGGGCGGAAAACAAGGAAAAAGGGTTGGAAGTCCCATCTAATAAAGTGACTTATGAGTCAAAAGTCGATGATGCCACACAGATATTTGTATGCTTTCAACTTATTGCAGATTCATAATCAAAATTGATTTGGATTTCTGTAGTTTATTTATTTTGCTAGGCATTAAATGTTATTTGAGGGGCCTCATCCCCAGATTTCTATGCTTATGAAAAGGATCATTTATGTTGGGTTTCTCTTCATCCTTTTTATTGGGTTTTTTTTGTCTCTAAATGCAGGTGTTACACTTATTGTTAGTACCATATCATCTTATCCACTTATTTTCTCTCTTTCCTATCTTTGTTCTGCCAGCAAACATTATTCAAGCAGTAATTCATAATCTCAAATGTTTCACTTGGCTCACCTGCAAGTTTGCATGCTTTTGTGCAGCTTCAAATATATCTAATGTTGATTGCATATTGAATTGTGACCAAGACTCTCTCTTTCTCTGTCTTCCTGATTCTGAAGCACATTTGCATCTTCCTATGGTGGTGAGTGCAATAGAAATTAAAAGATGACACTTTTTATTATTATTTTGTTTTCATTTTTGGAGATTATTCTGCTTACTTTGGCTCTTATTGGCCAGACGTCAAAATTGGACCGATTTTCCTTATTAAGCAATCTTCCTTCTGCGGTCAACTTTGCAAAGTTGAATCTTAGTAAAGGGAAGACACTTCTCGTTTGTTGCCATAATGGTAAAGATTCTATGTTCTCTTTCATCACTGGTAATACATATTTATTAACTTGATGGGATTAGATGTGCCAAGTTATGGACTGATATCCATGGACATGAAATCATTTGAATTAGCTCAAATGTGTTTTTATCATATCATTTCAATTGGCCTTTGTATTCATGTTTCGTACAGGATTCATCCTTGAATTAAAGAACATTTTTCTCTTGTTTCTTGAATTATGACTTATGAGTATTGTTGTGTTAAATTTTAATTGTTACTATTTGGTCCAAAACTGATTTTCTGCCGACCCACTTGTTTTAACTCTGCTTTTTCTGAACTCAGTGGCCATCTGCATGGTCAGACTCTTAAGAAAATGGAAAGGAGCCATTTTCTTTACATAAGCTTCTCAAAATTTTGCTAAAGGTGTCTGCTAATGTATTTGTGCATCTTCTATTTCCAGGGGAAGATATAAGTGTGTGCGTTTGTCTTGCTATCTTGACATCATTATTCAATGAGGAAGGTGCGTGGCCTTGTTCTGCATTTGTTTTCCCTCCCTTTTCCCTTCACTAAATTTTGATAGAAGTTAAAAGCTATAACTTTTTCTTACCTTGAGCTACTGTATCAATATGTTCAGAACTGCAATAAACTGCATATATTTTCTTAGCACGTATCATATGTGAGTAGATACCACACTCTCATCCTATTTTGATCATCCTAAGTAGTATGTGGTACGTTTATCACCATTAGATGATAAAGAAACATGCAATAAATGATCATTTAATGGTGAGATATGTGCCATATCTTACGTAGTGGGATGGTAGTATGATGTATAGAATTTTCCATCATATGTAATGACTAACGAGTTCTAACGAAGCTGTATTGCACAGAGTCATTGAATATATATTCCTCAATTTTCTCTCCGTAAGCTAGTTTTTTCGTCTTAAGCATGATCTTCTGTTGTGTGGTTGGGATCTGTATTTATTTATATTTACCTGGGTTCTTTCAATTATCCAAGACTAGCATATATGAAGCAACTTCTATTATCTGTCTATGCTTATTTTCTGTATTGAAACTTGAAACTTTCATTAGGATCATTTGACCATGGGAAATCCTTCAACGAGACACGGATTACTAAATGGGATTTGCGACGCCGACTTGTATATCTATGTAAATTTGTAACAAATGCTCGGCCATCGAGAGGCAATTTGAAGCAAGTTTTTGGTTTTCTAAATGGTGGAAGCATCGGTACTTCAGTTTGATGACATGCCGACGGAAAAGGATGCATGTTTCAATGCCTCTCCAAAGCTTACAGAATTTGTAGCCCATTTATTTATGAAAATATTTTCTGAAATCTTGCAACTTGCAGCATTCCATGCGTATGACAGTATGAGTTTGGACTGCAAACTATGCCGAGTCTCTAAAAGATAACATATGCTGATTTTGCCGTTGAGATATGTATTAAATGCTCAATAAATGTTGTGGAACTTATTTTATGTGTCTATCTCTCTTTTCGATTAGCTCTAAACTCTAAATCCATATTGCTGTTTTGTACTCTCTAGTATATATTGAGCCGAGTTCAATATTTAAGTTCCTTCCTTTTGTTTAGCCTTGTTACACAAAATTGAGCTCTCTCTTTCATGCCGAGTCATTCGCCCAGCTTGGACTTAAAATTTGAGCTAAATTTGTGTACTATCGGCATGGTTAATTGATCTCCTCCTCTTAAATGATAAACACTGAGAGAGAGAAGGGAAAGAAAAAGTGATAAAAAGCTCTGGAGCTGTGTATGATTTTAAACTTCTTACAAAATAGCCAATTTATAATAAATACAAAGACAAATTAGTTATATATAGAAATGGTTCGTTTGGATACAGAAACTATCTGATCTTATTTCATCTCATCATTACAATTTTTTAAATTTTTACACAAAATATAATAAATAATTTAATTTTTTTAAATTTTAAAATAATAATAATATTAAAAAATAATATTCTAATAATATTTTATTCAACTCATTTAAAATAGCTCATCTCATCTCATTTTACTATTCAAATGAGCCCTCTTTATATAGTAAACTTGAATGTATTGTTTAATAATCAAGGATATATAATTTCACAAAAGGGCTAGTTTCTACTCCTTTTTCTTTCTCTGGAGTCTTTCTACTCGCCTCTGGAGTAACAAACCCAACCATCATTTTCTTTCTTCCCCCCTCCTGAATAACCCTCAAAATCATCTTCTCAAAAACCGAACGAAAATCCCAAAGAACCAATCATAAGCTGCAACATGGAAATGAAGTCTTTAATTCAACAAACTGAAGCTCTCTCTTGGCAGGATCTAAATCTAGAACCAGCAATAGATCACGCAAAAGATACAACAGGCTAGTACTAGTGGGAATGATTGTTGCTACCCGCCCTCTCAACAAAATTGCACTGCATACAAGTTTCAAAGCTGCTTTGAACTTCATCAAAAAATTCCACATTGAAGATATAGAGGTAAACCTTTTCCTTTTCACATTTCAGAACCCTCAAGACAAGCAGAAGATTCTCAATCAAGTTCCTTAGAACTTTAAGGGTCACTTACTTATCTTAAAACCATGGCCTCCTGGATCCACCTGGCATGAAATTAGCTTGAACTCAGTTTTTTACGTACAAATTCATGGCCTCACTTTAGAGCATATGACAGTGGAGAATGCCACTAAGATAGGGAATGTATAGGAAGGTTAGTGGAGGTGGATGTGGACCCTCAGTTTGGAATAACATGCAAAAAGTTTATTAGGGTAAAGGTTGAAATAGATATACCAAATCCTTTGAAACAAGGTTTTTGGCTTCCTAGGGACCACAGCATAAACACTTGGGTCTCTTTCAAATACGAGAGATTTCGGACTTCTGCTATGCATGTCGGAGGCTTGGTCACTCACAAATATTCTGTACTTTTCTTGAGGGAATCCCAACTGAGTTACCTTTTGGTTCATGGCCACTAGCAGATTCATACGGTTCAGGATCATAACATCAAGCTCAGCAAAATCAAATAGCTTCTCAAGAAATTTTGCATATTGATAAAAAAAAAAATGGAGGGAATTTCACCAACGGACAACACCAAAATAATCTGCTTGAATCAGTCTGAAAATCCAAATATAGCTAAAGGAGCCACAAAAGGGAAAGAAAAAAAGATATATTTTCGAGTGAACTCCCAGAAACATTACTGCACCAAGCTTTTCAATCGACAGCTTCATCAGACTCCTCATCAATTTCACAATCTGTCGGATCCATACATGCATCGATTTCAAGTTTCTCAGTCAAAACCCACATGGTTGAACCTTATAACCCATAATTTATCTCAACCGATCCTCCTTCGAACCAAAAAAAGCCTGTGAGAGTCTCTTCCCCACACGAACTGATAACCAAGAATGATTTTACAAAACAAACCAAAATTGGTGAAATCCAAACTGGGCCAATAGTGAAACTCCTGCAATCTTCTTCGCCAGCATCTCAGGCCAACATCGTGGTGACCAAAGAGGCGATATCTGCAACGTCGAATCGATCGGGTACTGGGAGGCCATGGATGCCTTCGTTGGCGTCGTCTCCCCCAGCCCAACCACAGTCGGCATCATCTCCTTCAGCCCAACCACTGTTGACGACTTCTCCCTCAGACCAAGGTGATCTCTTCCTCAGCCCACAGTCGGCCTCCATGCCGTGGTTGCCTTCTACAGCACTTTCTCCCCCAGCCCATGATTTCTAGCCACAGCCACCTCAATCGACGTTTTTCCCCTCACATCACAGTCGGCAAAACCTCCATGCCGAGATGAGGTCCACTATAGCAACTCACATGTATCTCCAGCAACCCGTAACTCCAGCACCAGATGAAGTCCATTGCAGCAACTTACCCACTGTGTGCAACCCGGACATCTCACTGTATTCAGCATTTACGAATGCTACTGTGTGCAATAAAGTCTCCTCACCAACGGAAGGGCCTCTTTATGTGGGAATTAACTCAAGGCCAGCAAACATCTCTAATCAGCTACAGACGATGAGACTTTAATAAACAAGACTGAGATACATGGATGGAATATAGGAAAATCAACTTTAACGCAGTCAGGAATATCAGATCTGTGGGGGAAAATCATCTGCCAGCTTCGTTACGCAAGAGTTTAATCTCTACACGGTCAACACCTGTACTTCATCAAAAAAGACAAAAACATCTTTCCAAAAAAGAAATTTTTCCTTAAAGTCACTGACAGAAGCGGCACAGCTGGGGGTATTATATCATCTACTTGCAGCTCGAACAGTCATTTTCCTACCCAAAATCAGCTGATCGACAATCAGTCCTCAACATGCAGCAGTAAAAAATATGTGCTTTTGGAGGACAACAATCAACCCATGCTGAAAAAGTAAGTCAACCTGCAGCCCATACTGTGAGCTTATCTCTCTTCCTGTATCCTTAATCCCAAGGGGCCCTTATATTGATTTGGAAGCCCATTTAAATCCTTTGAAACCCAGTCAAAACTCCTCATCTGATGAAGGCCCACGTGGAAACAAAAATAAGGCTTTAGAATCTCCTATTAGTCAAGCCGTGAACAGAGGGAAAGGAACGAATAATTACCCTCCACCAATTGAAGCTTCGGACTTGCAGCCAGTGAAGAAAAGAAAAGTCAGTTCAATGGAAGCTAGTCACCTCGACAATTCTGTTCACTCTCAAGAGGATGTTGATATAGTCAATATGCCGAGAAATATGAAACATGAACCATTGTAAATAGCTTGGATTTTCAGAATTTTGTAGATTTTCAGACCTCTGGTATCAAAGGGGATCTTTTGCTTGTATGGCGACCAGGTGTAGATATTGAACTGGTTAATATTAATATGAATGCAATATCCTTTTTAATCTACTCTGATCTTTATTACCATCCTTGACTTTTCACCTTTGTCTATGCGCCGGCACAATGGAAATTTAAAGCAAATTTTTAGAATCAATTAGACTCCATTTCTAAATCATTCCTAGGACCTTGGTGTTGTGTAAGGGATTTTAATGACATTAAAGCAATCTGAAAAACATGGAGGAAGACCAGTGGCAACAACTTCAAGTGGAGGCCTAAGGAATTTAATGTATAGTCATGGCCTAATTGACATTGGATACTTGGGCCCTTCATTCACTTGGAGTAATAATAAACATGGTGGTGCACTCATTAGAGAAAGATTGGATAGGGGATTGTTAATCAAGATTGACAATGCTTTTTCTAGACGCTTCATTACAAAATTTGATATCTTCGGCTTCAGATCATAGTTCCCTTCTTCTAAGTACAATTGCTAATCAGAGTCGGCCACATTCCTTTAAATTTGAAGAATTTTGGATACTTGAACCTTTGAGTACGATAATTATTCAAGAAGCATGGAATAAGCAATTTAGAGGAACTCCGGCCTATATTTTATGCAGGAAGATAAAAGCAACAAAAGCAGCTCTAAAACACTGGAATAAAGTTCACTTTGGCAAAATCCAATTTCATATCCACAATATTGAAAGAGATCTTCTTGAAGTGCAAAGTCTACTCCCAACTCCACAAAGTCTAATGAGAGAACGACAACTCCAACAAGATCTTCAGAAGCAGTTGAAAAATGAAGAACATTGTGGAGGCAAAAACCCTGAATATCATGGCTGACAACAACTGATCTCAACACAAAATTCTATCACCTTCCGATGATAATCAGAAGGAAAAGGAATGCCATAGACTCCATCAAGATGGGCCCAGGTAATTGGTTTATGGACCAATCTCTAATTAAACAACTTTCATTGATTATTTCCAGAATATATATGCTTCTTCGAATCCTATAAATCTAGGTTACCTAGAAAACCATTTTGAAAGGCAGATTTCAGACACAGAGAATGATTGTTTAATTGCTATTCCAAATGAAGATGAAATATTCAAAGCTCTTAAACAAATATCATGCCAAAAAGCACCTGGCCTCGATGCAATGACAACACTCTTCTACAGGCATTATTGGGATATTATCAAAAGTAAAGCCACCAAAACAGTGCAAAACTTCTTTCAAAATGGAAAATTGCGAAAACAAATGAACCATACCAACATTGCACTCATCCCAAAAATTCCAACAGCAACCCCAGCATTATAGGCCTATTAGTTTGACTAATGTGAGCTACAAAATCATCACCAAAATCCTGGCTATCCGCCTTAAATTGACTTTTCCTAGCATTATTTCACCTTTACAAACGACTTTTGTGCCTGGTAGAAACATCAAAGAAAATACATTGATGTTAGCAAAAAAATGAACCTAGCACTCTTAGCAAAAACAGGTTGGGAACCGAGTCAGAACAATAACAATGGATTATGGCACAAGATCCTTTAAAAAAAAATATCTTAGCCAAAACACTTTAAAAAATGTAGATTAAAAAATTCAGACTGTTGGACTTGGAAATGGCTCATCAAGACCAAAGATTTATTAGCAAAAGGCTCATGGTTTCAAATATTTGATGGGCGATCAGTTAACGTATGGACATAATCATGGATACTAGACATGGAAGAACTCAAGCCGAGGTCTATCCAGAACATGAATGAAGCACATCTTCAGCTCAAAGTGTCCGATCTCATAACCAATAATCTATGCATATGGAATATTGAGAAAATGTTAACACTCTTTGATCAAGAAAGCATCAACCATATACAAAAAACCCCTCTTGCTCAAAACAACCAAAGAAATGACACTCTGATATGGCTCCCAAATCATAATGGTAAATTCTCTGTCAAAACTGCATACCACTTGGCGGCAACAGAACCGGATCTCACACTGCATCAAGATTTTCCAGTTCTAAATTTCAAAAAAAATTGGAAATTGAAAATACATGATCGTCACAAGCTTTTAATCTGGAAAACTCTATGGGATATTCTTCCAACTAGGACCAAGGTAAGTCGCATTATTTAGAATTTGCAACAAGAATTTTGTCAAATGTGCAATCAAGCAAAAGAAACGTTGCTCCATCTCTTTGTGGAATGTCTGGTGGTTCGAATACTATGGATAAATAGTAGCTGGCCCTTAAATCTAGCATCACTTCCATTATCAACCATATGTGACTAGATAAAGTTGATTATAAATCTAGGCCCCAAGTTAGGCCTAACAGAACTAAAAATTCATCATTTTCAACTTTTTATAGTGATAGCTATGGACTTCATCTGGAGGGAAAGAAATGATATGGTTCACAACCATACATCCACAATGCTCAAAATTAATTTGATCCAGCTCAACACCACTTACCAAGAATACAAAAAAGCATGGGAAAAGAAGATCAACAATTTTCATAATGAGAATTGGATCAAACCACCATTAAATTGCTAGTGCTTTTCTTTTGATGCAGCAATTAGGGACTCATTCTCAATAGCATCGGCCATTTGCCGAGACTCAGAAGGAAGAATCGCGGAAGTCTGGACCTCTAAGATCACAAGTATCAATCCCACATTTGCAAAAGCATCAGCAGCCTTTCTTGCTACCAAAATGGCAAATCATCTGGAAAAAAGACCGTCAATACTAGAAGGAGATGCTCAAACAGTAATAGATGCAATATCAAATGAATCTCTATCACCACAATGGCAAATATCCCTAATCCTAGAGGATATCAATCATAACCTCCATCCCCGGTACAACTGGAGGATCAAGAAAATACACCGATCTCAGAATTAATGTGCGCACTAGGTGACGCAAAGGGTGGTGACTGAAATGAATTTTGGTCAAATTTCCCTCATTAGTATTCCTTGCTGTATTATATATAGATAGTGAAAAAGATTCACTATGAACTTAATGTATTCCCTATTTCCTATATATACATATTGAATGCTTGTTGAGAAAAAAAAAATAAGGAAGAGGAAAATTAACCTCATCAAAGAGGATGTATGAAGTGATGGAATGGTTTAAAAGTGATGTAGCGGGATGCCACGATCTGGTAAGAGTACGTGAGGAACTGTACTAGTGAAGAGTAAGGAGTTGGCATAGAAGTGATGTAACAGGATGCCTTGTGACATGACAAGGTCACGGTGTAACTTGAGAGTAGTCTTGAGCTACGTGACATGACGAGAGGTATAACTATAAATAGTGTCATGTCATGTTAAGTGTTGGGATGAACTGTCAAGAAGGACGGTTAGCATGAAGAGTCATGCTAGTCGGGTTAAGAGAAATTTGGTATTGGAATATGGGGCTTGTTTACACAAGCAGGTGATCAACGTGTTATAACACGTTGATCTTAGGTGATAAAAGGGAGTAGGGTACATATGTAGTCTCGTTAGATACATGTACCGGACGGATTTACCATATGTAATGAGTAATCTGTTCTAAGCATAGGTACATGATGTTTGAGCTTTAGAGTTGGCTTACAGTTGTGTAATATGCATGGATGAGGATGACGATGACGATGAGGAAGTGTAGGAAGTGATATATGTATTGTCTAGGATTGAGATGTGTGACTTAGTTGGCCTGAGTCATGCATCGGGAAGAAGAATAAGATGAAGGTCTTAGTGTCTTAACTCTAAGGTGAATCGCGAGTTTCACTCTAGTGGATAAGCACTCGAAGTAGAACGTTGAGTTTGTAAGAGGTAGTGACCGTAAGTAGATCCCTGAAGGTTTTAGCATAGTAAGGAACACGTAAAAACCTATGTATAGAAGGAGAGTATTCTAAGTGAAGTGTATTTCTATTTCTAGTTTAGTTGCTTATGTATTAGATAAAGAATGACACTAAAGCTATGCTTATGCATGTAGGTTGTTATCTGATACGCATATGAATGGATTGTGTGACATGAGAATAGCATGGAGTTCAGGTAAGTATTATGCTCATACGCTTTTAGAGTTTTCTAAAGATACGAAAGAAATGAAAAGAAAATATTTGTCTTTAAGATGCTTTACAAAATGAACGAAATTTTATAAAAACATGCTAAGTATAAGTCTTCAAGTATATGTACGTAATGACCACCTTGGTAGCCCCATTTTATGCAACCCAAGTATCTAATTGTATGCATGTGATGATGACTATACGTAGTAGATATTGGATGTAGCTTTTTAAAATGAAAACGTGAGGCTTATGCCTTATGTTTTTACATACCGATACTTTTAAGTGATGCGAAGAAAGTGTTTTAAAATGTCTCCGTGAACTGTATGCTTATGGATGCCATGGACTGATGGTTCCAATGATGCCTCGATGATGTGATGTTTAACTTTATGCTATGCCTTTAAATGATTTTTTTTTCCATGAATGAACTGACTAATGAAAGAATGTAAGAAATGATTGAATGTATGAATGCTATGATGTATGAAAATATGTAACGACCATGATGAACGAACGAATGCACGAGGGTACCAATGAATGGACAGATTGCAATGTCGGGTAAGTAGTGCAGGTAGTGCACCCATTACTGCCTCCCAGACTAATAGATTCCCAACCCGCGACCACTGGCGGAATCAGGGTTCAAAGGTAGATCCGCTAACCTCGGCACACGGGGTGTAATAGTGTGTAAAAGTCGATGGAAAGTGATAAGAGAATGCACAAGTCTTTGGACTCTTTAAGAAATGAAGGCAGTGGCTGAAAAAATGTTTTATAAAAAGAAAAATGTCCTTTTTAATAAAATCCCCGCCTAGTAACGTTTTCAAAACGAATGCATGCCTATTGTCTTGTATGTAGATACGTATGAGTGATGAATACATGACTGAAATCGTATATTACTATATTTTTACGATATGAAGTAATGCTTACTGAGTATTCAATTTATTTTAGTTTTTATGTATGCTTCTCCTCCCTTAGGAACTAAATTAGCAAAATGCATCAGGATGGACACGGCCTAAGGGGAAGAGCACAGAAGTCTAGGCATGAGAGTTTTAAATGTATGAGAGGCCTTTTTATTTTAAATTTGATGTTTTCCGCTGTAAACTTCTTTTATGTTTTATAATGTAGAGTCGTGCACCTTAGGTATGAAAGTAAAATGTTTTAAATCGAACGGTAATTCTTGTCTTTTTTCTAAAATCATTTTCTAAAAAGTTCCACTACAAAAACAAACATTACAACATTAACTTGATTTGAACCAATATATTAGGAGTGCGTATGTATACGTTAAAAAAGTACCACGACATAGAAAGCATGTGATAAAACAATAATTTTGATAATTCCAGAAAATAACATGTGATTAATTATAAGTATTCATCTAGGAAATATGGGGGAGCTGGTTGCATGACAAGCTGCATGCATGTATATATGTCATCTTTATTTGAGTTTTGTCTCACTTGCACTGATTGCAGGGAGGATGATAACAAGAAATGCTATAGCTACGTATAAAGAGATTGCACAAAAGTAAATTTATAAATTAACATGATTTCATATGATACGTTAGATCCACTTTATAATAAAAGTAACTTTACAATCTAACATACCACATCAAACCACTTCAATTTATAAGTTTACTTTTGTAAGATGTTTTTGTGGCTAAAATATTTGTTTCAATATATATATCCAACAAACACCTATTAGAGAAAGAGCAATGTTACTATTATTCATTTTGCCATCATTTTCTCATCATCCTATGATGTGGTATTAAATAATTAAAGACTATTTATTATGCTTTACTTGTGGGCCTATCATTTAATACCACACCAAGGGATATTGAGAGGATAATGATAAAAAAAGATGATAAATAGATTTTTCCTTAGAAAAAGACAACACAATAATAATAATAAAAAATCAAACACAATAATTATGTGATAAGAAGTCATCTCTTGAAAATGATTATACAGTTTCATGTTAGCAATATTAATATAAGAGACATGATATTTACAATTTTAGTATGTGTAATCTCGTACATTTCTTTTTGTAAAAAGTTAGTAAATCTAGGACTCACATAAAAAATTATTTTTAATAGTAGACTTTATTTTTTTTCAAAAGTAGTATATAAGCATTTTTTTTTTATAAGGATTTAATATTATAATTATTTTTTATACATTCTAAGACTATATCTAATATTACTCTTATTATATTTGAAAATTTTGAAGGGCCAATTCAAGACAAAGAGGATTCATTTGACTATAATTCCAAAACCATGGAACTTACTAAAGGTGATAAATTCTCCCAAAATTAAGGTAACATACATACGAGGGTTTCTAAAGAAATGACTTTCCACCCCTTTTATTATAAGGAGCCAAAAGTCCAACATGCTCCGCTAATTAAAAATCTTGATCCCTCTTTTTTATTTTGTGACATTGGGATCCAATCTCTTGGGGGGGTCAAGTCATGTCTCGGCAAATCTAGTGTGACGTTGTAGCAACTGCAAGACACCCCAAACACGAGATCAACCAAATAAATTAATACTGAATATTTTCTGTGTACGTATGCATTTTGAATAGAGAGAGAGAGAGGAGACCTGAAAATAAGCTTGGAGTCTGTTCCTCAGGGTGTTGTAGTCTTGTTTCAATATCCGAACTGCAGCATTGCATCTAGTAGTACTCCATGAAAATACATTCCGAGTTTTATATATAATTCCATAAACCACATGCAAATATGTATGATGGAAAATACTAATTTGCCTCCTCACTTTGACCACTCGTATATTTAATTTTTTTTTTACTTAATAATTAAGGAAGTAATTTTTAGTGTATTGATATTTTTTTTTATTTTTAAAAAATATTTAAATATATTAAAAAAATATGAAAAAAAAGAAGAAAAAAAATAAAAATGCAAGTTTGTGCTAGCGGCATGCCCAGCAACAACAGGGCCGGCTCAATGGTAAGGCCATTGCATGCCTAAGACACCCACCCTATGTAAAGTCTCTAAAAACAAAACTAAAGTATTTTTTTAAAATAAAAAATAAAAAACTTCATTAAATAAAATTTAAAATAATTTTTATATTTTTCAATATGTGCAACGCCCCATAATACTAAATCTAATATTTAATACAATGAATTATTTATATTTTAAATAATGTTTTTAAGATCTTGCTAAATTGAGTTACAAAATTTGCATTGAAACTTCATTTTACGATGTTATATTAAATATAAATTAAAAAAAAAATTATTTAAAGATTTTAAATAAAATATTATTTTATTGAAAATTTTGAAAATTATTCCATATAATGATTAAATTTTATTATTTTATAATTACGAATGCCTTACTTAAATTTTACTTTAGGCCTCAATTTATATTGAGCCATCCCTGATTATATGCTGGGCGACAACCAAGCATGACTCATGTATGAAACCCAGTTTAGGATAAAATTCTATCCGGTTTAAGGAAATTATTAACTTTGGAAAAAAAAAAGATTATAACTACAATTAATTTACTAATATCCCAGGAAACTCATACAATTAATAGAGTAAATAGAAACTTAATTACCCTTCCATGTCATCCTTCTTGCAACATTCCAATGCTTTATTGATTCTTTTCAACACCTTATTAGTACCAACGCTGAGAATTATAACAATAGTATAAAATTCTTTAAACCATTATATATATATAAATATATAAATATATATATAAGGAATCTCATGATTTCTAATTAATTAATTAATTAGAAGCTTAATTTAATATATAATTTACCTGGCAGTGCTGCCTTTGAGCCGATGAAGCTGTATGTCCAGCTTGTTGAAATCCAGGAGTACTACGACACTCGGCCTACATTCAAATTACATATAAACCAATTGTAAAACAAGAGAAATGATATTTATAGTTATGAAATGCGTAAGTGTTGTGTAATCTCTTTGAAAAAAATGAGTAAATATGATATTAACATGATTAGAAAAATTAATTTTTTAATAATAAACCAAGTACACTCTTTTGCAACAAGATTGCATGACGCTTGTGCATTCCATACACGACTGTATCCAGCATTACTCTTTATACAAATAATTTACTTTACAAGATTTAAAAACTGTTATAATATATATATATATATTTATACTTACATGAGTGTTTGTTCTATGGTAGCGATGACCTTAGGTGCATCAATGAAATACACGGAAAAAGTTTGTTCTACAAAGTTGGGGCTGTCTCTATCCTCAAGTTGCTCCAGTTGCATGAATTGGCCCATGTCGAGGATTTCCTGCAACAAGTAGTCATGTCTGATATATTGATCTTTAGGAGTACTGAAATTAATTAAAAGGAATTAGGGAAAAAATAAAAAAGAGAGAGAGCAAGAAATAAGAAGGATTTCTAGCAAGCATATGTAAATAATGTTGAATCCACCTCAAACTTGAAATTACTGATAATCTAGAAGTAAATGATCTTTTGAGACCAGAATCTGGATAAATAACATCGAAAATAAATGAAAAGCTAAAACTATAAATAGAATTTCTTTGCAAAAAAAAAAGAGAAAATACCTCAGAGAAAAGGGATTGCCTCGCAGTGGCAATCTGTTGCCTCAAGAGCTCCATTCTTAAAAAAAACAGATAAGAAATTAATTATAACAGACTCAAGTAGTAGTACTGAAGATATAAGAGAAAAAAAAGTAGTTAGTTTAACGTTTAAATTTCAAAAATAACTAGTATTTGAATTATATGGTTCAAAATTTCGTTATCTTAGTCAACAATTTTAATTAAATGGTTCAAATTTCATTATCTTGATATTTGTTATCTCTAGAATCCGTCGGTTTTTTTGTAATCACTTGATAAGGAAAATGCTATTCGGCCATCTGAATTTTCCGTTAAGATAGATCACTTAACCTGGCAGTGTCATGTCATATTAAAAGAACAGAATATAAAACTTTTTTTTTTCAATCATAAGGCATATTTTCTTTGGATCCATTTCTCATTTTATGTTTTTATTAATAACAATGATTATAAAACAAGGCCCATTAATTATAGGTTGTGATATTTCTTTTACACAATAAAATAAAAATGAAATTCTGATTTTGGAAACAAGGGAGATTGATGGAAACTTCATGTAGTATTATTGTTTGGTAATAAACTGAATAGTACATTTTGGGTTTTTATTAAGAGACTTGATAATTGTTTGTAATCAGTGAGTCATTTTGTATATACTTGTTATCATACTAGTGACAATAAGAAGAAAAAAAGGAGTTTTACATTTTTTTTTTTTTGTAATATGACATGGTAATGTCGTGTAGTACTATCAGGTCCAGTAGTCTATTTAAGCGATAAATGCAGATGACTGAGTAGCGGAATCTTTTTTGTTTTAATATATATATTGATGTGGCATGTTGATTGTGTATAAATACGACATCCTGTCATCTTTTGTTTGGTTATGAAATGGCATATAAGTGTCATATTAGCTTTTTCCATGACTAATTAACAGAGTTGATAAAGAGATCCTCTTGAAATAGATATCTTGCCCAAGAATCGGGTTAAAACTTTTGGAACCACAAGTACTCCTAATTTGAAACCCTATTTATCTGAGAAGTAGTTTTTTCTTGATATTTATAGGGTGTTTTTTTGTCTTGATTTTTGTGTGTTTTTTTTAAAAAAACTTTTCACTTAGGGCTGTTTGGATACTTATGTAAATGAATGAAGGAAAAGTTAAAATAATTTTATTTTACCATTAACCCCCTCAGCTCTCTCGTCAAGCACCTGCGCGGCCTTTTAGAAGACGGTGAGCTTTCTCACGAGTCCCAAAGCCCATCTCTAGTCATGAAAGTGATATCAGGCACTGGAATACTTTATGATCCATGCCCCCTGCAAATACAGATCCCCTGAAACATACGGAGGAAGACACCGAGAAAGATCCTTATTGTTGCAAGAAAGTTGACCAGATTATTAAAGTTTTTTGAAACTCAAAGTGGTTGGAAAAAGTGTCGTACCTGATATTTGACCAGTACGCCTACTTTCCATATAACCCTCAAATTCCTTTGCCACAGGAGAGGGTGTTTCAGTTTCAATTTTTTTTACCCTTTGAAAGTAAAAAAATCAACTCTCAATTGAAGAAAGAAACTTCGTTTTTTGTTTTTTTGTTTTTTAAGACTCGTTTGATTTCTTGACTATATTCAATTCAATTAGTTAGGTTTAAATTTAAACATCTTTTAATATTCAAATATTTAATTTTTAAATCAATTCATTTTAACTCAAAACTTCTTTATATATGAGATTATAATTATTTTTAACTATCCGTAAGTATATTTAAACTCATCTTAATATCTCAATACATTTAAATTTATTTTAACATCTAAATATATCTAAACTGATCATCTTAATTATTAGGTAGACCTCATAGAGCTCTATATTTTAAAATCATTACTATTTATAAAAAATTCAACTCGACCCACTTAACTAGCCTAGCTCTCAAACCTTTTTACTTAATAAATTGGGAGGAATATCATGTAACCAGAAGCT
>QEOT01004433.1:10894-31728 GCA_003123785.1 Pterocarya stenoptera
CCTCTCCAGATCTGCCTCCTTGAAAGAAATTTAAGGAATAATCTCTAGACTATTGGACTCTAAAACTCAGTCATGCTCTCCATTTCGTACTAATGATATGCTTATAGGTAGAAAAGAAACCCTGACGTTTTCATGATTCCCGTTTAAACAATTGCCTAACTTTCAGGACTTATATTGGTAGCCTCATACACACTTTAGGAGTCAGAATTGAGAAATTTATTAGAGGAAAAGTTGTATCCCTTTAAGATAGCTTTCCAACTCATCAAGAATGGCATCAATCGGATATATGAGCAGAAAGTTATGATTAAAACACTAAAGTATGTCAAGGTATCTCCTAGCGCATTATAACTTGGACTTCTTATGGATTCTTTCTGTGATTTGTTTCTCTTTTTCTTGATCCAAATTATTTTCAAACCCTTTGCTAGTTGTTTCCCATAATTCCGTTTAGGTTGGTCTTTTAACTGGATCGTTTAGACTAGTCGCCCAGTCTAACCTCCCAAAGCCTTGTCTCCAAGTCAGGTCGCCACTGGGTCTCCTCACCTAAATCTCTTCGGTTCTCTTCAAATCTCGTCGCCTCTCGTCATTCTGGATCTGTAGTCTCTTCTTTTGTACCAAAATGCTCTCCTTTTGCACTAAATCTTCTCATTCCTTCAAATCCAAGAAAATAAAGAAAAATATATAAAAATAAAATAAAATCAATAGAATTGGGGGAAAACTGACATTTTTCATAAATAAAAGCGTAATAAAATTCACGCTTATCAAATACTCCCAAACTTAAGCTTTGCTCGCCCTCGTGCAAAGAAAAAGAGAAAAATAATTAAACTAAGCATTGGTTTGATTCATAAAATTTATTGCCTCAAAGATTGCCTAAAGACTATAATTCAAAGGAATCATTCAAGATCAATCAAGTCCAAAAGTTAATTCAGAACTCAATTCCACCGCATCATCCATCCTCACATTCATGCATACCTATCATTCTCACTTCATCATTAGCTCTTTGGATAGTTTTGTGCAAACAAGTAAATAAATAATGGATCTCTAAAAACTCCATAGGCTTGCTTTTCAAATCACTCTCCACTAATGTAGAACAGAAACTATCACCAGGGATCAATAGATCTTTATTAGGCTTGTAATGTAAGGCTAGGGTGAGGCCTACAAAGAAAAGATAAGATTCAAAAAGAGAACTTAAGTTTGAACACTTAACAGAACATTCATACTTTAAACACAAACATCTCTTCTCAATCTTGTGAATCTCTCAACATACCTCTATTTATTGTACTTTCAAGGATCTCTATCTTTACCCCTCTATTCGGCTGGTCAAACATTTGTTTTTTGAAATAAACCATACCTTTTCGACTACCTTTGTGAATGACTCTTGTCGGCCACACAGTAGATGAGTCGACTTTTCACATCCCAAACTTATGATTTTGATAATATGGCTATAATTAACTTTACTTGTAGACCTTCTACTTCTCTTGCCTTTCATGCTCTTGTGAGTCTATGATTTTGTGCAAGCTTAGTTCGCTTGAAAGGTAAGAAAATCGGTGTTTAAGCTCAAATAGAGTAGGGAATATGAGGTTTACAAGAAAAAAAAATATAAGATCAAAATATAATTCAATAAAGCTTAAAGGGGTGGCTAGGGATAAAGATAATAAATAGGTAAGCTTAAATGCTCAATCGGTCTAAAGAATTCATTTCCCTAGTAATATTTTGTCTAGGATTTCACCTTGAGTGTAATCAAACAAGTTCTAGAGTAAGTTGAGACCATACCAATTTATAATATTCACATAAAATTTCTCTAGGTATGCAAAACAATTACTGATCATGATAAGCATTCATTGAATATAGAAAATCTCAAATTAAGCAGGATGAAGTAAAGAACTAACAGCTAGAATTAAGCAATAAGAATTTTTCCTAAACATTATGATCAATTTCAACCATGTTCTTATCATAGGCTTTTTTTATTCATCAAACCAAACATAAAGATTTTTTAAAAAAATTAAAAAAAAAAAACATAAACTCCTTTCCGCAAAACTTAAATAACACATTGTCCTCAATAGGAAAGAGAAAGAAAAACTAAGGAAGAGAATTAGAAAAGGTAAAAAGTGCTCCCTTAATTTCCGATTGAATGTTGTCTTTGAAAGTGCAACCATCTACACCTTGGAGATCTCCCCGGCCTCTTCGTTCCTTCAATTTGATGAAAGCAGTTTGAGTTCAAGCTCTGGTGGCTCCTTACTTGGAGATGTCGGCCAAGATGAGTTAGATCTTCCACTTTCAATTTTATTGAAGGAGGAAAGGATAGTGTAGCTTCCAAATATCTCTAAAATTCCTTAACCTCTTCATCTTCAGATTCAATAGACGTAGAGTGAGTAAGACATAACCCAAGTGGTAGCTTTGGAAGTTCAGCTCCATAAGTCTAGTCAGCCATGACCACGTCTCGGTCGCTTACTTGAAAACAAGAATGTATTTCGGAAGGGAATTCCATAGATTTATATACATCAAAAGTGAACTCCTCCTCGCCGACCCTCGAAATGAGTTTCCCTTGCTAGACATCAATTAACGTTCTCCCTGTGGCAAGGAAAGGTTGGCCCAATATCAAAGGGATCTCGTCGTCCTTGTCCATATCGAGCACAATGAAGTCGGTCGGAAAATATAATAAGAATATATCTAGAGCATTTGATTTCACCTAGCAAATCCCACACAATGTATTCTTCCTTGTTATAGAATTCCAATTATTCCAAGTTGATGATAAAAATCCTTAACTATTCAATGTCTTCCCTCGAATAAAATTAAAAATATTTTCGACTAATAACCCATCATATCTTTATATGAATTTAACTAATTGGAGACTCATTAAGTTCTTTAGATTTTTCTTGAAAATCACATTAATCACGAGAAAGTATATCTGCTTTCACTCAACTAATAGTGTTTAATCCTAGAGCTCTTAATCACAAATCACCTCTCGGTCTCAGTGGGATTCAATAGATTGAACAATAATTCGCTAGAAAATTACAAGCATTACGAATAAAGAATAAAGTCCCAATCATAGAAATATTGAAAATAAAATAATTTAGAATATAAATTGTGAGTTCAAGGCTAGACTATATGAAAGTCCTAGAAAATAAAATTAGTTCATAATGAAACTGAAAAGAAAAAGAATAGAACTAGTGTTCTTCTTTGGAATCGGTTGATGAAGCATGCGGCTCCTCCTCCTTCTCCAGATCCGCTTCCTTGAAAGAAACTTAAAGAATAATCTCTGAACTATTGGACTCTAAAACTCAGACTCTCTCTCCATTTCGTGCTAATGATAGGCTTATATAAGGTAGAAAAGAAATCCTAACGTTTTCATGATTCCTACCCAAAGAGTCGCCTAACTTTCAAGATTGATATTTGTAGCCTTGTAAACACTTTAGAGTCAGAATTGAGAAATCTATATTAGAGGAAAAGTTGTATCCCTTTAAAATAGCTTTCCAACCCATCAAGAATGGTATCAATCGGATAGGTGAGGAGAAAGTTATGATTAAAACACTAAAGTATGTCCAGGCTGTCCCCACGACTTGACTAGCACCCTTAGGATCAATGTAGCATCTATAGTGATGAAGTCATGGTGATTTAGGGCACTATTGTGTTCTACACAAGTGACACAAGGTGATGAAGTGCAAGCAGAAAATTCAGCTCCTCACACCACTGCCCATTTCATCCAATCCCCATGGACTTAGGCCAATGTCTCCGCCCTTTTGGCCACCTATAAAAAGTTCCTCCACCCGCTCATTTTCTCCACACCTCATCTCCAGCTCCCCCTTGAGCATTGAGAGCAATCTTAACCCTTTGTTTTGAGAGAAACAAAAAGGTGTGTGTGCTTGAGTGTTCTTGAAGTTCTTGTGAGTTCTTGTGCTAGGAGCTTGAGTGGGCTACGAAATTTGTAAGTTTTCTTGCACTAGATCTTAGTTTACATTTCAAGATGTGATTTTAAGTGTTGGAGTGATTTTTAGATAAATTTAGAAAAGGTTACCATGCTTGATTCAAAACCGGGTTCATTAAGAATGATTTAAGTGTTTAAATCGTTTTAAGTGGAAATGTCAGCTATGACATGTCTTAGCATATTTTGATATGATTTACTAATGTTTTAGAATGATCATGGAATGTTTGGTTTTTGATTTAAAGCATGTCATGATAGGTTTTAATTCTATCTTGTTTTGATCATCAAGATACGCATGGATTTTAAGTTTGTGATTACGGCATGAAGCTTGATTTATTCCACCTAGACTTGATTATTAAGTATTTAGAAAACCTTTTGATTAGGATAAGAAAGAAAATACATGTCTTGGATGAATTTTGAAAGCATGCCTTTGTGATTTACACTAGGAACATCAAGCTCAATTAATAAAGGATTAATGAAGATTAAGGTTTTTAGCCATGATTAAGTATTGGGATGAACTTGCTTACCCAAAAATTGGCCCTTATCATATCATTAAGGAATATAGCGTTTGTTTGTGACTAAAGAAAATTGCATATGCATGCATTCATAGAGATTAACAGTTAAAAATACACTGAGGCATCAACTAGAATGCATGCCACATGTTGTGGATATTTGAGTTAGTTCCATTTTGAATTTTACAATTCTAAGGGTATAGATGGCTTACGAATATAAAAAATATGAGGTCTATGAAGTTTGGTTAAATTTGAGGTTTGTTTGCAAATAGTAAAAATTTAGAGCCTTAGTGGCAATTTTTGAAAGTTTAGGAGTATTTTTGTAAACACCCATTTTTGAAGCTTTTGAATATGAACATCTTCCATAGTGGTATTAATCCTAACTTAATATGAATTTGATTTCAGCCGCTACGACTTTTCAAACCCAGGAAGTTTGTAAGTTAGCCTCTAACTTACACCTTGATAAGTAATTTTTGATTTATTGATAAATGTCACATTCATGTTATAATTGTTATTTTAAGTAAAAAATATCATATTATATGATACATTAAGTGCATACTTATTTGACGTGTGATATTTTCACTATTTTAGCATATTGCATGTAGCGCCTCGTTCCCGGAGCTCCGGAGAATTAGCTCCTATTACTTAAAAACATTTTCAATAATTAATAATAAATAAACAGAAACTCTACAAAATACTTAACTAATTTGTTCGATCCAAAAATCGGTGTCCCTCCACAAAAACACTGAACAAAAACCTCAATAAAATAAATTTACATCTCCACAAAGACTCAAATTATTCATAACTTGACGTACCAAAAACCGCTAAAGATAAAACTATTAAATATAATCCTCCAAAAAAAAAAAAAATACTTGTACCCTTAGCACTTATTCATCTATGATCACCAGACTTCAGAATGCAGATAAGATGTGAGTTATCAACAACTCAGTAAGTAGAGAACATATGTTAGTATGTAAACATTATCATTTTCACAAAGTTCAGAATGCAAAAATAAAATATTTCAGTTTCAATATGCAAATCTCAAAAATACATATTATTAGAAAATCGGAGTGCCATTTCAAACATTTCATATTTAGAAACCAACTTTTCATATTCAAAGACCCCTTCGGCACAACATGACTGAACATCTTCATCTTATCATATCATATTATATTAGAACAAAAGCTATGTTTAACCCCCGTGGTAGGGTGTGCATTTTGTGGAAAGCCAAGCAAAACATAAATCACCATACTATCAAAGCGATTGCACTTAGAGTAGAGACCACTATTATATCCCATGGTAGGGCCAGATGTCACTATTATATCCCGTGATAGGGCTAGATGTCATTATTATATCCCGTGACAAGGTAGAGGTCACTATTATATCCCGTGATAAGGCCAGATGTCACTATTATATATCGTGACAGGGCCACATATTAGAGCAAAATAGAATCAGAATCGCTATATCAGAATCAAAATCAGAGTCAGAATAGAATCAAAATCAGAGTCAGAACAGAATTAGAAAGTCATGCCAAAGGTTTTTCAGATGCCACATCATATTGAAACAAAGTACTCAAAATTCAGATCATTTCATATTTTCCAAAACAAATTCAGAACATCTTCACATCACATGAAAAATTTATCAAATTTTCATATTCGCTCATTTTTCTCAGATCAATAACGAAATGCCAAAGATAAGCTTATGTATACACCGGTCATGCAAGAAAAATACCTTATTCTTATACATAATTTCATGAGTAATGCAGAACAAATAACTGAGGTCATTTTAAATTTCTTTTCATAACAAAACATGCATATTTTCCAAAAATCAACCTTAGCCTATTTTATCTTTATGTAAAATCTAGCATAAGAACCCTGCTTACCTGGAGTTCTTAACTTTTCAGAATATTTTCACAATAGTGCCAAATGAATATCAATCGCCACCTATAGAAAATTCATGTAACTTGAATAAATCTCCAATAGAACAATTACTATGTAATTACACCTGAAATACCTATTTTAATACTTCAAAATCTAAAATTTCTCTTAACTCTAAACTACCATCACCATCTAAAATCATTAATATCCACTTAATAAATATTTCGTTAAATTCATCAGTATCCTAAAATACTAACTTAACAATATAAGCCCACATGCGTCTAAGTCCAAAGAAAAACTTGCAGCCCACGTGAAACTAGTTTGTTAACAAAGGTGTTTTGGGATATAAACAAAATACGACCACGTTTGATAGACTGAAATCAAAATGTAACGCCTTTTTTAATACAAACCACTTACTGATTTTAGAACCATGGAGGCGTGCGGTGTGGCTTACCCAACGAGCACAAAGGACCAGTGATAGAGAGCATGGCGTGGTGGAACTGGGTGGTCATTGGATACACCGTCGGGTTGAGTGGCTGAACACGAGAGAGAATGATCATTTTCGGCGAGCATGGTGGTTGTCCTACCTAAGCAAGAAACCAGAACTAAAGGCTCCGTGCGGCAATGGTCTGGATAGGGGTTGACGGTGGCATTGCTAGATTGGGCTGTGTCGAACGGCGGCAAGCAGAAAAGGAAACTAATTTGTTTTTAGGGACTAAAACAGAGGTATCTTCGGTGTTTTTTTTACTGTGGAGGAGGCAGGGTGGCTCGGCATTGGGAGTTGTTCCATGGTGTCTGAGAAAGGGTGCAATGGTGGTGGTACAGGGACGCGATGTGGGGGTGGTAACGTAGAGGTAGCAGTGACACAGAAGTTTGGGCTTCCGTGAGGGTGTTGGATGGCAAGGGGATGGCTGAAAGGTGCAGAGATGACTCCATGAAGCAATCATGTGTGGCTATGCTAGCAGGTGTTGGGAGGCAGCAACGGGGCTTTTCTTGGTCCATAAAAAGATTTCACCTAATACAAAAATATTTAATGATTCTAACCTAATTAGCAAGCCCAATAAAAATATATTCGACATCCGTCAAAAATAAAATTTGGGCTTGTAGTCCATTCCAAAAACAATGCTCATTAATCTCAAGTGGGATTTTCATCCGTAAAAACCCAAAAATTTTAGAAAACGGTTTGGTGTTGAACCTGGGTGTTACATTGCATCTGTAAATGTCATTTTCAAATAAAAATCTTGCTACATATACACATGTCATGAAATAATTTTTTCAACATAGCATGAAAAAAATAATTTTTGTCATGATCCCAAAGTCTAGGATGGGGAATTATCCTAATGGAACTACTCTATCCGCTTTGGAGTGTTATCCCCTAGGTTGACGAAGAATAGTCAATGGGCTTCGAATGAGTTTCTTTTAAAGAACGCTAGAGCGAAGTCAAATTTTATGACACCTAAGGCTGGTGGATGTATATGTTATGATGTTATGTTGTATTGCCAATGAATTGAGAATGAATTTGTAGATAACGTAGTTTCAACGTGAGTTGTACTACGGTCACCAGTAGGTACTTATAGTGCATATGAGGAACTGTGATGATACCATACGTTTTTATGTTACGATTAAATATGAATTGCTAATAATGATGAAACATTATGCTTATTTTTGCCAATAAAGTGAAAAATATTCTCTGTATGAAAATATGTGTCTTAGTTTTTCTAAAAATGTTAAAGAATTTGGATGGGAGACATACACTAATTTTTTCGGATTTCATATTTATCATTTTTCATGCATAATTTATCATTATGCACGTTGGTTAGTTAACTTACTGAGATTTCAAGTAAATCACACCTCTTGTGGACCCATTATCATTCCACTCGGAATGATCGAAGTTGTGTCAAGACTTGAGGAGGACGGACTGGAAGGAGCGGTGGATCCAACTGATTGAGGAGGATCCAGACCTCCAGGAAAGATTGGACCTTATCCTAATGTTTATAGCACTAGTCGTTAATGCTCTAGAACGCATGAAGCAGTTGATCGAGTTTTGGAGACTTTTTATGATTAGCTGTACTAAGTTTATGCTACGATTTGGTTTGAACTTATGATGGAGATTAATGCATTGGGATGTTTTTTAGTTATTCTAGCATAAGTTTTATTTTCACCCTTAATCCGCTGCGAATATTGCATTCTGCTAGTTGCACTTTTAAGATGCATTGCATATTAACTGTCATATACAGGGATATATAACCTTGTGTTACATGTCTCGACACTCTAAATCTCTATTCCATTCCATTCCAAGTGGAGGTTGGGGGCGTCACAAGTATAGTTGAAATTAAATTGAAGTTTTAGTCTCCCATACAATTTAAAATTGCGCGAAAATTAGGTTGAAAGTTAATAATTGGGCATTGCGGCGTAAGAGATGATTATGAAGTTTGGCAAATTTTCAATCTTGCGACATGTCTAAATTATTTCTCGATTTAACTTAGATTGACGCAGCAAACATTTTTGAGGTGTGTATAATATCTAATTTGTGCCTTTTTTTTTTTTTTTTTGTAGTGAAATGGCATCCAAAGGTATTGTTACCGATTTGCACAAGTGGGAAAATTTGGATGGGGAGAATTATGACATTGCATCGCAAAATCTAATGCCTTGAATGAGCAAGAGGTTTTGGAGACCTTAACTCACTCCCTAACTGGGCCTAATAATGGGAACTCTGAACAACATCAAAAGGTGAGGCCTTTGAGAATCGGCTCAAGCAGGATCAATGTGTGCTATACTATGTTAAGAAGCAAGCACAATGACCTTATCAGTGAGTTCAAGGAGTACAACACAAGAGGCAAGCGCAGGAAGAACAAGTCTAAACTGGACTGCTTTAACTGTGGAAGAAAGGTCACTTCTCTGGTTATTGTATTGAACCAAGAAGGTACAATCTGACTATTTTCTTTCTGTTTATGTAACTATTCATGTGATAGTTACTCACTCCTATCCTTTGTGGATTGTTGATTTAGGAGCGACTGAGAACATAATAAGAGATAGAGTCAAATTTGTGGAGTATTTTCGAATTCCAGTTGGGAGTTGTGATATCATGGTGAGGAATGGAGCTAGCGTGGAGGCACTGAAAGTTGGTACCTACAAGCTAGTCATGTGAGGTGGTTACATTCTATTACTCCATGATGTGTTAGACACTCCTGGAATACGACGAAGTTTACTTTCCGTAGTTACTTTAATTAGACTTGGTTTCTGTATTTTATTTGAAAACAATGGTGTTTCCATATTCTTGGGCAATGTCATTTATGGTTCTGCTTTTCTTTTAGCTGGTTTTATGGTAATGAATTTGGATTATTCAAATGTGAATGAATCTACTGTTTTTTCACTGAATCTGATAATTTAGATTTATATAAATGGCATGTTAGGTTTGGCCATATTGGGCAAAAGAGGATGACTCAGTTAGTAAGAGAAGGCCTAATAGGCTATCTCATTAAAGTGACGTTGCCCATATGTGAACATTTTTTTATGGAAAAATAAAAAAAGAAACCCTTTGGAAAAGCAATAAGAGCATCTTCTCCATTGCAATTAATTCACTCAGATATTTGTAGCCCAATATGTGTGAGGGCAAGACACGTGGCTGTATTTTCATCACATTCATATATGACTTTTCCTGATATGGTCATATTTATTTGATCTCCCATAAGTCTAAAGCATTGGGTTGCTTTATGCAATACATGAGCTTGATTGAGAATCAATTAGACGAGAGTATAAAGGCTCTAAGAATTGATCGTGGACTTGAATAATTGTCTAAGTAGTTTAAAAAGCTCTGTGATGAAAACGGAATTAAAAGGCAGTTGATGATGCCAAATATGCCACAACAAAATGGCATGGTGGAAAGGAGACAGACACTGCTTGAGATAGTTAGATCGATTATGGTGCAATCAAACCTACCAATATCATATTGGGGGGATGCACTTTTGACTACAACTTACATCCTTAACCAAGTGCCCTCCAAATTAATTTCGTCTACTCCATATGAACTTTGGACTGGTGAGAAACCCAACTTGAATAACTTACGGCCATGAGGTTCAGCGGGTCTCATTCATGATTCTTTTCATAAATATGGAAAGCAGGGTCCTAGAGAGGAGACGTGTATCTTTATAAGATACCCTGATCACTCTAAGCGATATGTATTAATCGGTGAATAATCTAATGGAACGATATCTGAAATTGAGTCATGAGATGTGAATTTCATTCAAGATGAATTTTCGATTAGAGGTGAACTTGATAGGAGTTTGGAACTCCAAGAACTTGCGGATTAAGAGGAAGCCACTTCAAGCATCCTATTTGAGAATGATGGAATTTTTCAAGCTCCTAGGTACAGTGGGAGTGATTTGGTTCCAAGTAAAAATACACCATTTGTTGGTTTTCCACAACAGCTTCAACCATGTAAGAGCTCATGTGGAAATTTTCCCCATTGTCAATTTGGAATTTAAAGGGAAATTTACATGGTGGGTTGCAAGATGATGATGAGCCAAGAACCATCCAAGAGGCTTTCTCAAATTCTACTAAAGATGAGTGGGTGAAAGTACTAAATGATGAGAGGACTCTACGAGGACTAATCAGGTTTGGGATTTGGAAGACCTATCGCCAGGGTGGAATGCCATTGCGAACTAATGGGTTCTAAAGGTTAAACATAAAGCAGATGGGTCAATAGAAAGGTATAAAGCTCGCCTTGTGGCGAAAGGATATACCCAACAAGAGGATGTCGACTATAAGGAAACATTTTTCTCTAGTAGTAAGGTTTACTTCAATTCGCCTGATTCTAGCCATTGTAGCACATTTGGATTTGGAACTCTATCAGATGGATGTTAAGATGACTTTTCTCAATGGAGAACTAGATGAAGATATCTATATCGATCAACCCACAGGCTTTGTGGTCGAAGGTCAAAAGTGCAAAGTGTGCAAGCTTAAACGATCTATATATGGCCTAAAGTAATCATTTAGATAGTGGTATCATCGATTCCATCAAGCCATTCTCTCAAATTAGTTTACAAAAATTGCAAAAGACCACTGTGTTTATATAAAACGATCCAAAACGAGTTTTGTATTGTTATCACTATAAGTTGATAATATTTTGATAGCTGTAAATGATAAAGGGATGATTGTTGCCACCAAGGAGTGGCTGTCCCTCAATTTTCAGATAAAGGACATGGGTGAGGCAATTTTTTTTTGGGGGGGGGGTTAAGATCTATACAGATCATTCACAGAGACTTTTGTGTTTGTCTCAAAGAACTTACATAAAGAAGGTCCTTGAGTGCTTCCAAATGATTAATTGTAAACCCATTGGCAACTCCATTGCTAAAGGCGAGACCTTATGCCAAGAAATGTGTCCTAAGACTCCAAGAGAGATAGAGAAGTTGATCGTGTTCCTTATGCTAGCACTATTGATAGTCTAATGTACGCAGTGTTGTATACTTGACCAGATATATGCTATACAGTTGGCTTGGTCAATAGATTCCAATCTAATCCTAGACTGGCCGATTCGAAAGAAATCAAAAGGATTTTTAGATATCTCAAGGGAACTAGAGACTATATGTTGTGCTATCTGGATTCAGATTTACAGCTAAATGGTTACAGTGATATTGATTGGGGCAGTAACATAGACAAGTGCAAATCGACAATAATGTATGTTTTCTTGCTGAACAATGGCGCCATTACATGGAGTAGCAAGAAATACCCTGCATAGCTTTATCCACCATGAAGGCAGAGTACATAGCATGTTCAGCAGTAGTTGAGGAGGTTGTTTGGTTCAGGAGGTTCCTTTAGCACATAGGTGCAAATTATTCTGATCCAATAATGATTTTTTGCAATAGCGTGTCTACTTTTGCATATGCTAAGGATCCAAAGTATCATAGAAGAATCAAACACATTGATATCCGATATCACTACATTAGAGATATGGTGACACAAAGTGAATGGTCCAAAACATCTATCTACAAGTTGCATGTTTATTGATCCCCTAACAAAGCCCATAGCAAAAGACAGTTTTATGACTCATGTTAGGAGTTTAGGATTGTGTAGACTGTGATTATAATTTTATTTAGTTGACACAATAATGTAAACTTTCTTTGGAGATATTAATGCAGTGTAATATTTTCTTTCAATTTGTCTTTATCATATTGTATGAATTGTACACATATATAAGGTATGTTAACAGGCTTAGATCAGCTCACTCACACGAGTGATCACTGTTGGTGCTGCAAAGAGGTAGCAAGTAACGATGAGACATTGTATCACTTAGTACTTGTCTAGAGAGGGATATGAATGACATAAAAAGAAATGTTGCCTTAGTGAGAATAAGATGAGGTTCATTATCTATAACAGGACTGGCACCCCCAAAATCCATGTAGCATGTGGCTAGATGTGACATTCCCTTTGGCACCTTGGAGGTGAGAAAATGGAGAGACTCAGATTAGATGCAGAAATTGTGTCTGGAGTAAGATCTGTATGGTATTTGATATGGACATACACTCTTTAAGAAAGAGAGATCCACCGTAGAATGTATTTCATACTACATGCGCTTATACAACTAGATATGTAAGTGAATGAATGGTTTCCTTTTTCTTCATTGTGTGAGTTTTGTATTTTTCTTTTAAATGCCCTTCTTGACCTTTGACAATGTAATAAGATGGAGGCTCTGATGTTTGCTACTCTAGCATGCTATTTATGATCATGTTTGATACGGTCTAAAGAGGTATTGCTAGAAAAGTGGTTAGACTAAAATTGAATGACATTAGGGTGAATGGAAGACTACTCGACAATGCATTCTCGGTTGTGTTTGCTGATGTCAAACTTTGGTACTAGAATTGATGGTGATAAATTTTGTGAATACATTGTGATAACTTAGAAGCAATTAAGCATAGTTTTGAGTTTCTGAAACTCAAGAGGGATCGAATATGCTTGATCAGATGCGATTGAATGAGTCTAGGACATACGAGTCACTTCAGGGATGTTACTATGTTGGTATTCTCCAGTAGAGATTTGGAATAGTGCTGCCACATAATTGTTTTTCAGGTAAACTTGGTGGTTGCACAACCTATTTGTTTGTATGAATGAGATAGGGAATATGTTGAGAGATATATGCCTGGGCATGCCCACTATGTGCGAGTCAGAGATGTAATAAAGCAGGGGCGCCCTTAGTGAGCATGCCCCTGCTGCTTCTCATAATGAGATGCCAGGCATTACTCTAGGCATTACTCCAGGCATTACGCCTAGAGTGTTGAAGGCAATATAGGCTAGCCTTTAAGGCCAGCAGATGGTTACCATACGAGGACTAGCATTACTCAGTCCTCCATTCCTGACATAGACATGTTTGAGTGTTTTAGGGACTCTTTATATTGTTTTGTGCAAAACTCTTAGGTTGCGAGCATCTTGAGTGTCTCTAGATTTATCTACATAGCACACTCATACATCGGGTGAAGGAGAACTCGGATTGAATGGAGTTTTGAACATTGGATTCACTTGTGGAACAACTACACAGATTATCCATGAGGTATTTCTTCCGCTGTGTATATTTACATGAAATTCTAACACCTATGACTTTGAGGAGAGAGAGAGAGAGAGAGAGAGAGTGGTAGAGAGCAATGGGGGTGGAGAGCGACTGAGCAACGAGCTTCACTTACAAGTGCTCTGTTTGCTCCATTGTATTTACATTCACCATAAGAAAAGTAGACCGCTGATGTGGATGTGTCTGGAGTGTGTAAATCTTAGTTTTACATCACATCCAGCTCAAAGAGGCTTTCTTGTATTATATTGGAAGTCGGCTATTTTTAGGCCTTTGTATGTATTCTTTCTTGAAATATTTTAAAGTACTTTTTGTAGACCTTTGTATTATTTTTTTAATGATGAATATTTCTTTAGCACTTTTATAAGACATGAGTTTTAGAGTAATGCTAGATGTAGACTTATGGTGTGTAAGTCACATACAGGCCCTTNGTTACGCCTAGAGTGTTGAAGGCAATATAGGCTAGCCTTTAAGGCCAGCAGATGGTTACCATACGAGGACTAGCATTACTCAGTCCTCCATTCCTGACAGAGACATGTTTGAGTGTTTTAGGGACTCTTTATATTGTTTTGTGCAAAACTCTTAGGTTGCGAGCATCTTGAGTGTCTCTAGATTTATCTACATAGCACACTCATACATCGGGTGAAGGAGAACTCGGATTGAATGGAGTTTTGAACATTGGATTCACTTGTGGAACAACTACACAGATTATCCATGAGGTATTTCTTCCGCTGTGTATATTTACATGAAATTCTAACACCTATGACTTTGAGGAGAGAGAGAGAGAGAGAGAGAGAGAGAGAGTGGTAGAGAGCAATGGGGGTGGAGAGCGATTGAGCAACGAGCTTCACTTACAAGTGCTCTGTTTGCTCCATTGTATTTACATTCACCATAAGAAAAGTAGACCGCTGATGTGGATGTGTCTGGAGTGTGTAAATCTTAGTTTTACATCACATCCAGCTCAAAGAGGCTTTCTTGTATTATATTGGAAGTCGGCTATTTTTAGGCCTTTGTATGTATTCTTTCTTGAAATATTTTAAAGTACTTTTTGTAGACCTTTATATTATTTTTTTAATGATGAATATTTCTTTAGCACTTTTATAAGACATGAGTTTTAGAGTAATGCTAGATGTAGACTTATGGTGTGTAAGTCACATACAGGCCCTTTATAAAAGTGCAACTTAACTTGAAAAGGTGAAATTTTCAAGTAGCTCCTACGTTTCTTCAAAGAACTTGTGGGGTTTACACACATTCGACTTATACAAATCATTTGCTTAATTCTTTGTCAAGTTCTTACAAGAAAATAATAATAATGTAACATAAAGGAAAAAAATATAATATTCATCATATAAAATGCTTGCAACACAAAACACACATATTACATATTTCATTGGCTAATGTTGTATGCAATTACAATACAAAACATAATAAGTAACCATTTTTTCTGTTTTCTTTTAAAAAAAGCAAATAACATTACATTAGTTTATGAAATATGCAATTAGGATAACTATCCTCCTCGACCTCTTCCTATTGGGGGGTTCGATCCATTGTGAATCAAAGGAACTACCCTCTCCCACTTATTCCCATAAAGTAGTTGGCTCTCCGTCACCACTGGAAACTCAAGTCAGAAGGGGCTTACTTAAAGCTTTGCTGTCTTAGTGGATTTGAAAATACAATCATGGAGAAGAGAAGCTAGGGTTCTACCCTCTCACCTAGATGTTAAAATTAGGATTTCATAATCCAACAGATGATGATGGATATTGACTTTTGTCACATACATATTTTATATCATAATATACGTGTCATGTAAAAACTAGTGTTTATTTTGTACGTAGTATAAATACATCATTTTCTATTTTACTTGTAAGTAACAGACATTAATTGAAGAGGTTAGTTTTACGTTTGGGATTTTTCTCCCTTCCAGACATTCTAGGCTTTTCCTTTGCTAGGGTTTCGACCATTTCTCTCTCCAGGGTTCCATCATTACGTGGTATCAGAAGTTTTCTCTTAATGGCGTTGAGTCACAAATCGGTCTCTGAGGATTCTACAAGTCCTTTATTCCTCCATCCTAGTGATAGCCCTGGTATTCTTCTGGTTACTCAGCCACTAGCCGGTGACAACTACCATACTTGGTGCCATTCCATGGCCATGGCTTTATCGGCGAAAAATAAACTAGGTTTCGTTGATGGATCCATCCTCAAGCCCTCAGATTCGGCGGATCCTCTTCTCACCCCGTGGCTTCGAATAATATGGTGATATCTTGGCTTTTAAACTCTATTTCCCCTAATATCTTTGCTAGTATTTTGTATATAACGTTGTGCATGAGATTTGGTTGGATCTTAAGGAACATTTTCGTCAAAAAAATGGTCCTTGCATTTTCCAGTTACAGAAATCCATTTTTTCTCTCTATCAAGGGTAGCTTTCTGTGAGCACTTATTTTACTCACCTAAAATATCATTGGGATGAGTTAGCAAATTATAAACCTGTTCCTACTTGTTCTTGTGGAGCAGTATGCACATTGACCTATTATGTTCAACAAGAGCATGTTTTACAATTTAATCCCTATCCGACTAATGAAAAATGAAGCTAGTAAGTCTCTTGTTGTGATCCTCAACCATTAATGGAACACAACTTCACTTCTCAAGATATCAAACATTGACCCTGGGACAGCTACATAGGAACACACCAATCAACTAGGTTACTACTGCTAGCACATTGAATGGGCTAAGATTAGAATGCTTGGAAAATCTCAAAAAACTAAACATGTTTGACTAGTGGTATTATCTGGTCCGTTAACAATCTCATTGAATTTTACAGAAAAATTCTATTGAAGATCATTATAAGACCTATAAGGAAACCAAGGCCAAGACTTACACAATGGATACAACACAAAAGAAACCAAGACACAATCAACACCAAAGGCTACAAAACTAAATATGGCAACACTCTCCACAGATCGACAACTATGACTATTTGTTAAAGAAAAAGAACTGTATCTTTCATCATATCCCTTATTTATCTTCTTTATAACGTTACTATATAATCTATATTCAAGTGGCTACATTTGTACATACAATAGTATAAATACTGAAACACTTAAAAGTGCTCTTACGGTGTGCCATACATTTTCCCAAACACTTAGTTTTCTTTGTCTTTATGGTATATATAGAACCAATGTGGGAGCAAGAGGAATCCCTTGGCTTGGTTGTTGGTCTAGAGATTGCTCACCAAGTTTGGCTCATCCTTCAGCAGGCTTACGCCCAAAATTTCCATGAAAATGAATCTCAGTTGACTCGGCAACTTATGTATATGCTGAAGAAGACTTCGACATCCACTTATAGAAAAGGAGGCCTCAACATCCCATTAGATAATCTTCGGTAGTTTAAAGGAGTTCGTGATAACCTTGCCTCAACCGGTCAGCTTGCGAAAGATAAGATGAAGGTATTTTCTCTCTTGAATAGTCTCAAGCTGAAGTACAAATCGTTCACTACCTCCAAGCTCAAGCCACCTATGTCAACCTACGGTGAGCTCACTCCTCCGCTTAAGGTTTTGAAATGAGAACCCAATTCCATGACTCATTTTCTACTCCCAACTATGCCTTTTATGGCCAGAAGATGGGACATCTTCTGGGACATAGTTCTTGTAAAGGGTTTAACTACGCTATCCAACTAGATGATATTCCTTAGCCTTAGTCTGTCGCACCTTAATGCTTGAGAATGCCTCTATAACATCCCATTCCACTAGGTTAAGAATAAAGAAAATGCCAATGAAGTCCTTAAAATTTACCACTCAAAGTTACCGGTCGAGTATTTTATTTATTTTTTACTTAATGGTTAAGAAAGTGATTATTAGTAGAGTTGTGTATTTTTTTTAATTAATGATTAAGGATGTTAAAAAAAATATTAAAAATAAATTAAAAAAAAGTTTTGAAATGCACTAATGCGCAACGATTATGGCTGGGCAACCCGCTAGCAGCACTCTAAGAATAATGTTAGTTTTTAAAAATCAAGGGGAACCTAAATGCTATTAGCCATTAAAAATTTCCATAAATTTAAATAAAACCAAAATCATCATTCATTAAAATATTTACAATTTAAAAGTGAGTCTGCCATAGCACTTATTGAAATTAATTCAAACTCTTTTGTCTAACAAAATAACTGATTAATGTCTTAAAAGCATAAGTCTAAAATCTCAACAAAGGTCTATCACTTTGCCTTGTCTCCCAAAGCCAAGTCCCATCTTGCAACATCATTCTCACATTAACCATAACCTAGAGTGGTTAAAACATTTCAATCATATAAAAATGAGTTGAATACTCAAAAAAAAAAAAAAAAAACACACACACACACATACAGTAAACATAATAGAAACACAAGTTTTCTTGGAAAACTTTCATACTCATAAAAACATAATTAAGCATGTACATTAATTGTGAATAATGCCTTAACTTGTCTTCACATTCCTTAATGACTGGAACCCATTGTTGACCCCATGAGCTAAGGTTAGCGATCTTGACGATCTTGATTCCGCTCGTGGCCATGAGTTTGGAATCCATACATAAGGACGACAACGCTAGGTGCACTACCATTGTGTTTATCCTAACAATGCAAAATGCCTATCCCTCATGGTACCATCATACCTATCGTAACATTGGTAATTACATATCTTACTTATCATACATTCATCATAATCATATTTGCATATTTCTTGTTTGATCATATGTTGTCATAATGCATGGAAGCCACATAAAATCTTGACTTCTCATAAACATTGTGATGCATGTACAATGTAAAATAATATAAAACATATGCATAAGATCATAAGTTTTAAAACTTATCATGACATTCAAAAATCACTTTCATCATGACTTAGGTACATAAAATGGGGCTATCAATTATGTGAGGACTATGCCAAAAAGAGGGAAGGAATCCCCTCATGCGGACAAAATCCTGGCGACAAGGAGGCAGCCAGGAGGGCAACATGCAACCGAGGTGGAAGTAAGGAGAGCAGCACGTTGTAGAGAGTTTGGCAGATGCAAGATAGCACAGGGTGATGAAGGAAGGTTGGCCCTACACTAGGTTAGCAAAGTATGTGTTAATTGTATGAAAGGTGAGCAACGAGCGAGGACAAGCCCACTATAAAGCTAGAAACACTCCAGGGTAACTCGGAGAAGCTTAAAGGGCAGTCATTATCGTAACTAAGGCTCATGCTACATCAGAGACGTCACAGTAGGAGTATGCCTGGGAAGGAATATGAACCTGCAGGCCATATCGTTTGACCTTAGAACTATGACCTAATGCTATGCGGGAACTCTCATAAGGAGAAGGGCTGTGGGTTTGGTCACAAGGCAAGCTGCAAAAACGTGCACACCTTGTCCCATCAACCACTCGGTCTCTACCATTCTTCAAGTCTAGAGGACAAATGTAATGCTGAGATTTAAGGTCTCTCATTTAAGCAAGGCCGAGGTCAGAGGAAATATCAAGACCCTTCAGGACTGTAACAGATAGTTATGTCATATAAAAGATAATGGACGATTGTCAACATCTCACTCTAGAGATCATAAAGGACTCTAAGACTCTTTCGTTCTTTTCTATTTAAAGACGTCAAGGAAATGGAAATCTTGGAGTCTTTATTACCAAAGACCACCAGCGCAACCTTAGTATTAGAATACTGTTCATATATGTTCATTCCTTTGATATTTTAGAAAGATGGGGTAAATCTTCATGGGTATGTTCAGAATTTTTATATTTTTCTTCTCATCTCATTCTTTCATGAAACTACATACTTTTCTCATTATATTTATTGGTTACTTTAATAATGTGATTTCAAGACAATGTAATTTGAAGTTATGTGCTTTCAATGTACTTTGTACAGACGAGATCAGGCTGAGGACTTCCTGTATCATTTTTCAGTGATACGTTACCACGAGTTTCATACAGGTAGAGGGATTCCTTGTGATGATTGAGGTGAGGAGTTTCTGTATGGCTTCACGTGATATTACGAGAAGAGGGAGTCACCGCATTGATCAGGTAGAGCTTTATGTTGTGATGATTTGGTGAAGGTGTACCACGTGTTGACTGGGTAGAGGGATTCCCCTTTGTGTTTTGGATGAATGTGTCTCATGTGTTGACTGGGTAGATAGATTCCCCATGTTGAATGGGTAGAGTGATTCCCCATTGTGTTTTTCATATAGTGATCAGGTAGAGAGATTTGTTGTGTCAAATGGGTGGAGTGATTTCCCAGACTTGGTGTTCTTATTAGGTTATCTGGATACATGTTTTCTCAGAGGGTGATTCATTGTCATGCTTTTGCAAATATGTGTTTTGCTTAGAGGGCGATTCCACGACATACTTGCGGATACATGTGTTTTGCTTAGAGGATGATTCCTAGCCATACTTAAATATGTGCGTGGCTTTATTTACCTAAAGTTGTGCATGCACAATCATCGCCATTGTCTTTTATTATTAGTACTGCTATGGGTTTTAACTTACTGAGATTTTATTGAAATCTCATTTTGATAGTCCCACTACGGTTTCTCCCTTCTAAGCCATAGACTTTGATGCAAATATAGCTAAAGAGAATTACCCTGGGGAAGAAAGACTAGCCCACCCTAAGGAATAGCCATGGAGACCTGTCTTCATTTAGTTTTACGCTTTTGTAATTTGAGATGTTTATTATAATTAGGCGACAAACACTTTATGATTTAGTATATTTGATGTACGAGATGAACTTATGATGGTTGTAACAATATATGGAATGAAGCGATAGTGACATATGGATATTATTATTAATGAATGAGTGCTTGTACACTTCTTTGGTACTAGTAGACTAGTATCCGACTAATCCTCTTTACTATTTCTGTTGCGATTCTTGTTACACATGCGTACAACCCACACTCGAATGAAAGGGATATAGCAGACCAGTTCACATCCTCAGCATCACTGTTCCTTGTTAGAGAACTACTGAGGGTC